>JARNME010000330.1:0-370793 GCA_030179655.1 Scaptomyza flava | reverse complement strand
ATTAATACATAAGATACTTACTATTTTGCACACACATTTAGGTTGTTTTCACCTAATTTTAGTGTCGTCAGTCCTAATCCCAATACTGCCTCTTTTCGTAAAGATATGCTTTTTAAATGTAATGCTAATTTTTGTCCAGCTGTTTTTGATGTTGTTTGCAGCCATTTGGTTTGCTTATTGCAGCCGCGTAAATGTAATTTGTCTGGTCAATGTCTTCTTTGTGATTTAGCGCGTCGTCCGCTTTTTGCTCTCCAGCTTTAATCTCTGTCGCTCTCTTCTCTCTATTTCAAGTACTTTGACCGCATCAATATCAGCTGTGTGGTAATTTTCACTCAAATGTTGAGCTAGTGCTGTGGTAGTCTGCCTTCCAAATTTGGTGAGTTCATCTTAAAAACTGAGAAAGATACACGCATTCCCGCTTTTAAGAGGCGGTGGGACGTTGGGCATAGTTTACCGAAGGTAAAGAGTATATTGAATATATTGACAATGTCCGTCATGGTGTCTTTCCGTCCGTATGAACACATTTTTTCGACACTCGCTAAGCTAATGACTTGAAACTGGGCAAATATCTTTATTTATGGCCGGGACACTTAAAGTGTCAAGATTTGGGTTCTCTTCTGTGGGACTAGAAAATCGATAAATTCTATAACTCAAAATCGATAAATCCACCTTTATCGCACATCCTTACAGCTAGAACTACCAAATTTGGTGAGAAGATAGCTAGCAACTGCCACAAAACTGCTTGAACATTTTGGAGCCACTCCCACCCATTCCACCCCTAGCAATCCGCGGGTTGAAATCAGAAACGCCTTTAGCATCCACAGATTTTGAGCTATAGCTACCAAATTAGGTGTCAATTAAGGCGAGAACATCCTCCAAAAAACCGTATCTCCACGTGCGTTTTTGTAGCCTCCAATGAGTCACGATTGATGACTCTTGAGGCTCCAACAAACGTTTTCATATTGTCGGAGTAGACCTTGGACGGGCAGCCGCGTCTCGTTATGAAACAAGCAAACGCAGCGAGGAACTTGTCCATAGTCAAGTCGGAGGTGGCTTCAAGATGGATTGCCTTTGTGCTGAAGCACACAAAGACACACACATAGCCTTTGGTTATGAGGCAAGCACGACCAGTGTTGTTCTTAATGTCGAACGGACAAGCCCAAACAATAAAGTCTTAAGCTTAGGAATCCAGAACCTGGAGCGAATAAGGCGCATCATTATTTGATTTCCGCCATGCAGCGAGAACTTGACAAGCAGACGGCTGAACAGACATGAGTATGGAAATATTAAAGGCTGCCTTTCGTCATAGCTTAGGTTTCTGTATTTGCAGATACGTCCGGATGCTCGCATGATCGCTTTTGGATCAGGAATCGAATTGAATTTTACAAGGTGGCTAGATGCTGACAAGCTGCATTTGTCACGAAGGCACTCGTATTCTTTTGGATAGGAATTCCATTGAGTAAGGATAACGAGTCGCTCTTGAGCTTCTAGAAGCTCACTATTTTGGAGTTCCTGTGTCGGAAACAACAGCGAAGATTGGCAACATCGCTTAGCGAATCTGAAAATATAAGCAACAACTCTCAAAGCCCGTCGAAAATTGGAACAGAGTTCTAAAAGTCCCACGAGGGTGCCAATTCCGCAATGTGGACCTTAACTGGACGCTGCTCCAGGTCAGTTTCGAAAGTGGAGTACGAAAGAGCAGGCCATTGTTCTTGGGGAAGACGTAACCAGTCAAGACTGTTCCACCACAGATGGCTATCTCTCAGCTCTTGTGGTGATACTCCACGACTTGCTAAATCTGCGGGGTTGTCCTCAGACCGCACGTGCGCCCAAGCTGGACAGCCAGTTACCTGGCCTATCTTGGAGACACGATTGGCGATGAACGTTGTCCCGGAGTAGGGTGATCAGCGGAGCCAGGCCAAAACGATTGTTGAATCGGTCCAATAGGAAGATTCTAACTTTGCTAAGGGAATGTGTGGAATGATGACAGCCCCACAAAACTCGAGTCTCGGCAGCGACACTGTCTTGACCGGAGCTACTCTCGTCTTGGCCGTCAGTAGGTGGACTGAAAACTCGCAGCCTATTTCTACGCGAACATACAACGCTGCTCCGTTAGCCTTTTGGGAGGCATCGCAGAAGCCATGGATCTGAATGGACGCTTTCGGCTGAAAAAAATCCACCTAGAAACTCGAATGTCTCCAAGACGGGGATGATTGGCAGTAAAATCTTCCCAACGCTGAACAAGTTGGGAAGGCATCGGGTCGTCCCAGCCAAGCTCATGAAGCCAAATGTCCTGCTTGAAAATCTTTGCGCGAACGATGACCGGTGCCAGCCATCCTGGATCGACAAGCTTAGCTATCTCTGACAGGCCTTCACGTTCGTCTGATCTTCAAGGTTTTAGCAACGCTGGCTTCTTCCAATTCAAGGAAATCGTCACGTAAAAGGTGGTTCTTAGGAATACCGCGGAGGACTTCCTTTTCATTTGAGGTCCACTTACGTAGTGGAAAGCCTGCTGATTCCATAGCTCCTTGAAGCTCCTTGATGCTAGCAATTGCAAACTGCTTGGTATGAGCTCCTTCTAACACATCGTCGACATGCATGTAGTTGGAGCTGCTGTAAAACATGGTTTGCCAGGAACGGCACGCAGTTCACCTCGAACGTGACAGTGTTGAGCTCAGAGTCACAGAGCTCTTGATCCAGGTTCCGATAGAGGATCCTTTGGAAAGGCGTGTCAATTGGTTTCACTAAGATTTGTCGATACATTTAGGTGATATCGGCATTGAAACCATAACGGAAAAACGCCATTTCATAATCTGATAAGTGAGATCAGATTGGAGAACCGGGCCTGCATGAAGGACATCGTTCAGGCTCTTGCCGTGAGTGGACTGACTGGAGGCGTTAAATGCTCCGCGATTTTTTGTGAAAGTGGAAGGAGGAGGGACTTGTCTCATATGACCTAATTCCACATATTTCTGGATCACAGAGTCGTACTGCTCTTTGAGAGGAATGTATCTGTTTAAATGAATATCGTTTTTTTATAACTAAGCTAGTGCGATTGACCTTGAGTGTCCTTTGTTGATGTGATTTTTGAATGGGAGAGTGAAACAATATTTGCCACTTTTATCCCATGTTGTGGTGCCGATAAAGTTGTTCTCGCATATAGCATCAGACTCCGTTAACGGCTTCGCCGGAAGATCCGCCACCTCCCAAAACTTTGTGAGGAGGTTTTCCAACCGTTGGTCAGTTTTGGGTGTGACGCAAGTGGAAAATGCAGAGATGGAGGACGCAGCGTAATTAGTTATTGGGTGAGAATCCAACCGAAAATAGTTTCTTGACCCAATAACCCGCCACAACGATTGGAATAGAGCTGTGAAGTAGAATGGAGGGAAGAATATCTGCGCCTTATAGCACATATATCTACGAACTCATGAAGAGAAAGGGTCAAAAAGTGGAATATTGGGCAGGTCTCTCAAAGAACTCTCGGGGATCGAATGTGATGGTAGAGTCCCTGCCACACTTGGAAGTAGAAATGCCGACGCTAACATGCGAACTTGCGGTTTTGTTGGGGAGCCTATGTTGAAGTAACATAACTTCTAAGGATTGGCTGATACAGCTTGATATAGTCCGGCAACTTGTACTGTCACACGTTTAAATGGAAGTTTGATGATTCTAAACATTAGTTCAGTTGCTTCGGAGCCAGAATCAGACAACGCACGAGGCATACAACACTTGCGCTATCGGATTTGTTATGGAGAGACTGTTCCCATTAGGATAGGGTAAATTTCGGCAGTCAGGACGAGCAGAGAAAAACGAGTAAGCAGTCCCAATTTTCAACGATAACTATAGCCAACTTGAAAGCTGTCAATTACCCCTGGATTGTACTCTGGAGCTCTTTTAATGCCTTTCCGGACTCTTGGGAAACTGACGGTAGATTGAAATGGACTTTAAGCTTTCTGAAAGATTCTGCCACGCGGATTGAAAACCGTAAATTTTCAGTGGAGATTTTGAAACAATATCCTTAGCCTCGCCGCTAGTCTTAGCAATGAGGTGAAACAGTTTCTCGAATTGGGTTAATCGCGGATTATTTATGTAGATCACGTGTGAAAAGATCACGTGTGCGGAGCCTGTAAATCTTGCCTCAAATTGGCTAAGCCTTTCCAACTTAGCAATAAAATCATTGAGGGCCGTCTTGGATTTATGTAATGTTTTTTTGAGATTCGTGTCTAGTTTTACGTGCGCTGTCCTGCGGAATTGCTAAGCTCTCTGATTCTGGTTTGGATAGCGGAGCGGACGGTTTTTGTACGAACGCTTGGTAAGGACGAATGCCGAAGGTTGGACAATGAAAGACGTGGTTTCGTTTTATGCTTCTTGTCCTCTGACATAATAGGCTCTCTGTAGAGCCGGAAATTTATGGAGTAAGAAAATACAGGAAAATATTACACAACAGGAAAAAAAAACAAGAACAAGAATATTTCATATATATTATAAGAAAAAACCTTTTTTGTCTAAATAATATTTTAGAAAATAAAAATAATATTTTTCGAATATATATAATTTTTAATTTTTTCAGGAGAAAACATTTTGATTCTATTTTCATTATATTATATATGAATATCATACAAAGTTTTTTTGTTTCAGTAAAAAATTATTTTTTTGAATGTTGATGTAAAATTTATTTTACGTGCTTGTATATATTTATATAAAAATCACATAGCAGTAAAAAAAATTATTTTTTTTTTAAGGTGTACTAGTTTTTATTTTTATACCCTTAACCCATAAAATGGGTAAATAAGGGTATAATGGTTTTGTGCAAAAGTATGTAACAGGCAGAAGGAAGCATCTCCGACCCTATAAAGTATACATATTCTTGATCAGCATCAACAGCCGAGACGATATAGCCATGTCCGTCTGTCTGTCCGTCTGTCCGTCTGTCCGTCTGACCGTCTGTCCGTCTGTCCGTCTGTATGAACGCGTGGATCTCAGAGACTACAAGAGCTAGAGACTTCTGATTTTGTATTTAAGTTCTCCTACACCATGAGCAGAACAATTTTGCTTCAAATTATCGATAACTATTCTGGTTTCCGATATACACATAATATCGATAACAATAAAATATCGAATTTGGAAAATCTAAAAGTGAGGGTTGAAGTAATGGATAATGGTAGAACTTTTCTGAAAATTTCGTCCAAATCGGTTGAGAAACACCGGAGATATTGAACTTAATCGATGGAAGCTAAGCCAGTATACCAAAGTCTTATATAAATTAAATATATTTATTGCAACTGGGTTCAGGGTATCTTCTAGTCGGGCTCTCCCGACTAGAGCCTTCTTACTTGTTTTTTCTTCTTCTTTTGTCAGTACCACTTTAACGTGTTACAGCAAAACCAAAAACCACGACAAACAGCAAACAAAACCAAACACCACTGAGTTCAACAAACTTCAAACACACAAAACGCAAACGAAAAACCGCAACAACAAGAACAATATCAAAAGTTATCGCGGTCGACTGCCCAACAATAACAAACATCCACGAACTACCTGACATAAGAACATACGGATTAAAAGAACAAACCTAAGCGATTCCAAATACATAATGATAAGAAGAAACGACAACAACACCTTCGAAAACGTTTCACCGTACATTATCAAAAAACAAAAGACTATTCTTGCGATGGGGAAGCTGAGACATGCAAGAAAACAAAAGACGGCTTACTCTTAATCAAAACAAAAAACAGATTACAAGCCTATAAACTACTAAAACTGAAACTGATGACAGCTATTGAAATCACTGCCATGGAACACAAAACTTAACTCCAAAAAATGCGTCATTTGCTGCAACGAATTGCGCAGAATCACCGAAAATTAAGTACTCGAAGAACTAAACACACAAAATGTAACAGAAGTAAGAAAAAAAAAAAAAAAAAAAAAAAAAAAAAATACTACGAACAAACACAAACTCCGGAGAAAACAACACTACGCTAATAGAAACTGAACTGTTTGAATCCCTTTTGAAACACTTGATCTGCCAGATAGCGTGCGTTCGTACAACCAACTACCCCTACGATGCAGAAAGTGTCTTCGTTTTGGACACCCAACTCCTGTGTCTAAAGGCATAAGAATACGCATAAACTACTCAAACGCAAAGCACACAGACGAAAAAGAGCGATGCAATAACAAAAAAAAATTGATTAAACTGCAACAACAGCCCAGAAATTGATCACCAACACAGCCCCCTCGATCGCAAATGACATGCATTCTTGAAACAACAAGAACTAACAGCTATAAAAATCACAGAAAAGATAGTCCACAAAATTGCACTTAACATCTATAACAACCGACACGGCCAACACATCAGAATATCTTATGCAAAGACTCTCACCAAAACAACACAGCACGCAACCAACACGCAATAACTAAATACACATACGCCAACAATCGCATAACCAATCAACCAGCCCACAACCCTAACTCAAACAAGTGGAAACGTTGCAGTCGGACGCAACGGACTGCGGCATACTCGATACCAGTATTACAAGAGGCCTGATTGCAAAGGGGTACGGATGCGGCAGGGGTGTACGCTGCCTTGAAGATTCTCCGATGCAGATAGGGATGCCACCAACTATCTTCCTTCAAAATTTGGTGACTCAAGCTCAAAGTTTGTAAATGCTGTGGAAAGGGGGGGCTGGGGGCGCATTGGGTGGACGTGGCATCCAAATTTTTCATGCAGATCTTTGTGGAATGTCAATTGCTATCTTCAAACCAAATTTGGTGACTCTAGCTCGAAAATTATAAAAAGTGGGGAGAGGGGGGGTGGGGGCGGTATGGGTGGGTGTGGCATCCAAATTTTTGATGCAGATCTATGTGAAATGTCAATTGCTATCTTAATACCAAATTTGTTGACTCTAGCTGAAAGTTTGTAAAAGGTGGTGTAGTGTATTCATATATGTAATGTCAAAACACATATTAAATACAACTTGTAACACTTTGTTGCAATTTTGAATAAACCTTAACACGCTCAGCACAAACATATATATGTATGCGCATACCAAAGCACATACATACATGTGGTCTGCGCGTGTAGGTAATATGAAGCCTCTTTAGAAGGCCAAGCAAGCGCGAGACCGTTGCCCTACGGGAAACGCTGCGCTTGCACTTAAGCCACTCTCCGCATATATATGTACACTCGCTCTCCCTCTCTTTGTAGCTGTTAAACTATAACAGCATAAGCTTTATCGATGTTAAACATAGAATAAGAAACACAAAATTATTCAATAAAGACATTCAAGAAACCAGAGTCGCAAGGCATGGACGTGCCAGTCTAATAGTACTTTATTTAACATCTGACTTTACTATATGGCGACCGTGACAGGACTCACGAGACTGCAGGAGCAGTAAGAAGAACGTCAACTGGCCATTACCGATGAAGCCATCTACTGGACAGACAAAGCTGTTTGGGGCTATTCCAATCCCACATATCCACAAACATTAACAACTTAACGGAAGCACAGCCATATCCAGCTGGAAGGAGAACGTTTATGGAGTAGTTGCTTGAACTGGCTTCTATCAGCGTCTGCGAAAGGATATCGTCGTAGACCATAGAGCTGATGGGCTTCGGCGAACACAAAATGTCAGAGTGAGTACAGAGATGCCGTGTCGGAAAAAGACCAGACGTTCTGGCATTAAAGAGCGACTCAGAAAAAGAAAGAACGAGATAGTAAGACTCTTATACAAAAGCAACACCCCCCCCCAACTTGGGATGTTGCTGTTAAATTAAACAATGAGCTCGAGCATTTAGAGCAATTACTAAAAACACACGCACTCTGTACCATTCAAAATAAAAATATAAATCATATCACTAATCGCCCTGCTCCTCAGCCAATACCCAGCATTAAAAAGAAGTGTCCGGCCGACTGCGAGGGACCTCTATATTCAGTACATTGCGAGTACACTTGCGGCAACAACAAGCAGGAGACGACCACCGTCAACGGCGCCCCAGTATAAGGCCTGTGCGAAGAACCAGCACCGGCAACGTCAACGTACCAAGTTGACCATAAGAAGACGACAGCATTACAAAGAATGCAGAAGCCGGCGGCATCACAAAGGGTGCAGGAACTACAAATCAACGAATATTTTTAAAAAATTATTATCTGAGAAAATTTTTTTTGTAATACCCGGCGATAATTGAGTCGCCCGGTAAGCGTCTGGCCCACAAAGCCAAACAAACACTAGGTAGGAGAATATGTACATTCACCTTATGTGAATTAATTTTAAACTTCTCTCCGCCAGTTTGCGTACAACCTTTTCAAAAATAGAAATAAAAAATGTTGCAAACACTGAATTGGTAAAAACAATTAAAATTTTCAGTCTCAGTTTTATTTTGTGCTATGTAAACAATAATAAATAATTTAAACTTAAATAGCCATTAGCAATCAAAGAAATGGCAAAAACTAAAATTTATATAACTACTAAAATTATATAAATTAATAAATAAAGTAAGAAATTTATAAACGTATTGATATATATGTAATCATATAAGAATAAAATAAAAAGGTTTGTAGACAATATTACCAAAACTAAAAACATACGGCACAGTTATGCCAATAAAATTATTATAACATATTTCATATTGTACGATACATAAAAATAAATAAATTACAAATAATTTCAAAATAGGATATCTAAATAATAATATAATATCTAAAGCGGAAAACGTTTATGACACAGAATCGGCCAAAATGGGCCTCGTAGACACAAAAACGGTGGATTCCACCGCTAATGTTATAAATAAAGTAGAATCAAGTAGCGTAGATTTAGGAATAACGAATACTTTGTTAATAATTATCGTTGTTATTCTAAGCGCAAATATGTTCTTTAAATTATACAAGCTACACAATAAGTGCCTCAAGAAAAAATACAAAAGCAAGGCTAACGATCTAGATAAAATTTAGAATCGAATGAAAAAAAAAACTATACATACTAATAACAATTTTTGACTAAATTAAATTTATATTTATATATATATTGTGAAGTAGGCCGCGTCGGCCCCTTCACAAATAGCTATATTTATTGTATTTATAGTTTTGAAGTCGCAAGAAGCGCATCGGTTGTTTGAGTTACCTGTATTATATTGATAGTTATTAAGTCGCAAGAAGCGCAGGGGTTGTTCGAGTTTGGTTAGACGCAAGGAGTGCGCAGTATTTATATTTAAGAAACGCAGGGAGCGTAAAGTATTTAGATTTGTCGGATGTACTTATTTTTGATTGACGCCTAACGCCTAAGAATTTAAATATAACCGCCCCAAATCGCAGAGTCGCAAGATGCAGCGCGCCAGCTGCGATCACTAAATCCACCACGGTCACGGATAAGTGTGGGGAGTGGCGAAAACTGCAACTTGGGCCGAAGCCGAAGCGTGGGCGAAGTAGTTATGATTGACCTCCGCAAGTGAGCAGACGCGTACGCGAGAGGGATGAAAGAAAGATTAGGTTATAAGAACAGAAGGGGAGTTATGATTGACCTCCGCAAGTGAGCAGACGCGTACGCGAGAGGGATGAAAGAAAGATTAGGTTATAAGAAAAGAAGGGGAGTTATGATTGACCTCCGCAAGTGAGCAGACGCGTACGCGAGAGGGAGAAAAGAAAGGTTAGGTTATAAGGACAGAAAGGGAGCTGCGATTGAGATACGGGAGTGAGCAGACGCGTACGCGCTAGTAAAAGTTTAGTAAAGATAAGGTGAGGGGATAGTTCGTCGCGGTTTCATACATATAGGTTAGATATATCTACAGCTAGGTTTAGGTTTATTGTAGAAGTTATAGAAGTTGAATAAATTGGTCGCCGGTAAGTCCGCGACCCAGTGGAGTGCAATTGCTGTGTGTTTTTCTTTCTTTCTATTCCTCTTCTTTGGTTTTCATACACGCGCATACGCGAGTCAAGCTGAGTCGCCTTATACTCTGGCTGCTGAGTGTGTCGGCCGTCGCGTTGGCGCAGACACAAGCATTTCCCCTTCCAACTTGTAAAACCGCGCACAGTAAAGTCTCACCAAAAATATATAAATATTCTTGTGAGGTGTACCTGGCCAGACTGAGTTTATACCCTGGCTAAATTACTCCTTTACAAGTGGCGCCCGAGCAGGGACTCTAAAGTGCAAAGGTGTGGTATAATCTGGAATTAAAGCCCCTAGAAATATCACCAACAAGTGTGGAAGAAAAAGTGCGTAAAGTGAAGTGCGGGTATACCCGACGATACCCTGCTTTACAAGTGGCCAACGAGAACGGTTTTCGAGCGTGGTTTTGTGCAATCGTCGCGGCACAACGAAAGTGACGGCATAAGGCAAGTGCAGATCAGAATAACTGTTCGCGTTCGAGAAGCATTGCCTTAGCAACAATTGCGGCGCAACGAAATTGACGGTGGAAAAAGACTCACCGATCAAACTAGCGGTTCGCGTTCGAGGCTGTGCATAAGTGAACACCTGCGGCGCAACGAAAGTGTCGGCAAAGTGCGTGAGCGGTCAACGAACGGCGTGACAGCAGCTGGTACAGGCAGCTGCAAAGTCGCGGTCGCTTCGCACAGTGGGCTTCGACCGCGAAAATCAAAAAAATTTTTTTTTTAAATTGACTATGGTGTTGAGTGCGGAGTCCCATCGGTTCTGGTCGACCGTATAAGCGTACAGTGGTGGAAATTAAAAATTAAAATTAAAATTAAAAATTAATATTAAAAAAAATTAAATTTTTTTTGGGAAAAAAAATAAAATGAAATAAAAAAAAAAAAAAATATACAGAGTAACCGTGATAAACAGTGACTTGTTAGCAGATTTTTTTTATATACACCGGGGAAAAAAAAAGATTGTGATACCGTGGACCAAAAAAAAAAAAAAAAGAGGATTCATTTTATTTTTCGCAATAAAATAAAATAACCGCAATAAACAGTGACCAGTTAACAGAAAAATTTTTATTACACTGTAAAAAAAATAAAAAATATATATATAAAATTAATTTCGTAATAAAATAGAATAACCGCGTTAAACGGTGAACAGTTAACAGGAAAACTTTTATTACACTGAAAAAAAATATATATATAAAATTCGTAATACCGTGGACAAAATTTTTGTAACAAAGAATAACTGCGACAGACAGTGACAAGTTAAAAGTTTTTTTTTACACCGGGAAAAAAAAAATTCGGGAAAATTTTTTTTTTAGTTTCGTAACAAAACGGTTACCGCGATAAACCGTGCCAGATTAAGGGTAAAAATTTTTGCGAATCGGGACATATACGGTTCGAGACGGAATTTTTTTTTGCGTTCGTTTTCTTTTTCGGTTAAATGGAGAAACCCAAGACTATCGAGCCCGCCCGAGTGGAGGTCGTAGAAAGCAGCAACCCTGGTGTGGGTGTGCAATGGGTCTAGAGGAGGATCTAGAGGATATCGTCCGGGAGCTCGGATTGAAAAAGTGTGCCACGGTAACTGACTACCGGAAGCTGGTATGTACTTTTATAAGACAAGGTGGTCATACCACCGATATACGGGCCCGGTTAGCGGAATGGGAGTTGCGGTTCGCAAAGATCCCAGTGTCGCCTACCCGGACTGCTGCTTCTTTTGGAGGAATACGAACTAGGCAGAAGTCTGAATCAGATGCGGCAATCCCATCAATACAGACCGGTGGCACGGAACATTTGCGTCCGCCCTCCAACAGTACGATTTATAATGAATTTTCCCCACAGAATACAGCATGTATCCCCGATATACGAGTAGGGTCGCCTCTGGCATCCGGGGAAGATACCCCGGTGAGACAGACGAACCCCCATCTTAATTCTAATGATAGCTATAGTACCCCTCGGAACGGGATGGTCGTCCCCGAACTAGTCCGGAAGTGGGGTATCCTGTTCAATGGGTGCACCGACCCATTAGTTTTCCTGGAGGCAATTGAGGACAGGGCGTTGTCATACGACATAGGCTTAGACCGGTTGCCGAGGGCAATGAGCGAGGCTCTAACGGGTAAGGCCGCGCGGTGGCTATTAATAAGTAGGCTAAGGGACGCGACTTGGGCGACATTTGAAGCCGAGTTCTTGGAGTTTTTTCTACCGCCCCAGTATTTCGACAGGTTAGAAGACAGTATCCGGGCACGTCGGCAACATGATAACGAGCCGTTCAAGGACTACTTGCTCGAGCTGCGGGGTATGATGTACCACGCGGGGTACAGGGCAGAACAAGAATTGCATAGGGTATACGAGAATTTGGCACCCGAGTACCGGTTGTACATTCGTAGAGGGGACTTCTCCTCTCTGGCGCAGCTAACTCAGATGGCAGCCGAGTACGAGAATGTGAGACAACAAAGTCGCGAGCGCGCAGCACGGAGTAAGACCGGGGGTAGTAGGTATTCGGATGGATTAGCCCGTGAGGTAGCCCCCGCCAAACAATTTAATCCTTTCCGGACGCAACCACAGCCAGGGTCAAGCGGTAATGTGGGGAATACGCCACCGCTTGGGTATACGGGAGTAATTTCAAACGGGATGATCAGCCAAGAACAGCCGAGGGCTCTAGGTGGGAAAAGGTTATGCTACAACTGTTCGCAAGAGGGTCATTTTGCCAAGGAGTGCCCCAATCCACGGGTACAGTTTTGTCGGCAGTGTGGGGCCAAGGGGGTCAATACCAGCCAGTGTTGTCAGCAGTCAAGGGCGGGAAAAGATATGCGGCACCATCCGGGACGGGACCCGATGGGGGCCGACGTGAACCAGTCCCGAACCTAGAATACCCTTTAAGGATGGAAGACAGGCGGATAGTCGCTACTGTAAGAGTCGGGGACCAAGTAGCGACTGCGACAGTAGATACAGGGGCGACTAGGAGTTTTATTAGTGAGGAGTTTTCCCGCAAGGTGACCAGCGGGGCGAGATGCTGGACGCCTGCGCGAAAATTCGCCTAGCCGATGGGTCCACCTTAGAGGTAAAAAAGCTATTGAGGGTAAAAGTTGGTCTAGCGGGGACAGAGGTCACGGTGAGTATGCTCGTGATGCCCTCGATGCTAGACAACATTATACTAGGGATAGACTTCTTGTGCCGGGTGGGGACGACCATCGAATGTGGCAAGGCTAGGTTAATTTTGGAAGCTGTGGAAGTACCAGATATAGAGGAGGAGCAGGTTCTAATGGAACGTGAGCCAGTTGTGAGCAAACCGGAGGAGGACGGCGGATCAAGGCAGGAGAAGGATGCCCCTGGGGCACCTCAGCCCAGCATCGCCGTGGGAACGGTTCGAGGAGACAGCGTGGACGCGACAACGGCAGGAGTACAACGGTTCGGCGAGGTAGGAGGGTGCGTCATACCCGGCCCCGCAATAACACCGGTGGAAAATGTCGAAACCAAGGATAACGAGTGGCCAGAGGATTTGGAACTACAGATAAAGGAAATACTGAAAGCGGAATTGGTTCTCTTTGACGAGCTGCAAGGGGTGTCTCACGTAGCCGAGCACCGGATCATCATGAAGGACAAAGGAAGGAACTATAACCTCAGGAGAAGAGAATGGCGACCAGGACTCAATACTTTTGTGCTACTAAGAGCACAACAACTCTCTAAAGCCAGTGAAGGTTTCGCGGCGAAACTCGCTCCCAAGTTCGATGGCCCATTCCTCGTGAAAAAGTTCGTATCACCGAATATCGTGCGATTGGTAAAAGAAGGGCAAAGAAAGAGCAAACTCGCCAGCATTGCGCAACTGAAGCCATTCTATGAAGAGGGAGAGGAGCACGAAGAAGATGACCAGCCCGACCGAGCGTCTGACAAAGAGCAGACTTGTCACAGTTTTAATTACTCCCTTTATTCTCTTTTTATTAGCACTAACCAAAATTTGAATTCATAAATTAAGACTAACCGATTGTGTTTATAAACCCACAGAATACCTAAGATGAGCGACCAATCCCCTTACGTGATCAGCAGCGGCGGTGAGGGTGACAGAGCCGCCAATCCAGGGGCAGGTATTACCGCCGAAAATGTGGGCGATACGCCCCACAAATTGGGCTGTCTTCCGGACGAGGACGAGCTGACCGACGCCGCGGTCGCGGCCATATCAGAGGCGTTGGAAAATTGTACATCGAGAGCCCACCGTTCCAGGTTCAAGGTGGAGGTGAACGGGGAGCTACACGGCGTGACATGGAACGCGGGCGGACACGTAACTGTCACGCTACCCAAGAAAGGGGGGGTGTGAAGTAGGCCGCGTCGGCCCCTTCACAAATAGCTATATTTATTGTATTTATAGTTTTGAAGTCGCAAGAAGCGCATCGGTTGTTTGAGTTACCTGTATTATATTGATAGTTATTAAGTCGCAAGAAGCGCAGGGGTTGTTCGAGTTTGGTTAGACGCAAGGAGTGCGCAGTATTTATATTTAAGAAACGCAGGGAGCGTAAAGTATTTAGATTTGTCGGATGTACTTATTTTTGATTGACGCCTAACGCCTAAGAATTTAAATATAACCGCCCCAAATCGCAGAGTCGCAAGATGCAGCGCGCCAGCTGCGATCACTAAATCCACCACGGTCACGGATAAGTGTGGGGAGTGGCGAAAACTGCAACTTGGGCCGAAGCCGAAGCGTGGGCGAAGTAGTTATGATTGACCTCCGCAAGTGAGCAGACGCGTACGCGAGAGGGATGAAAGAAAGATTAGGTTATAAGAACAGAAGGGGAGTTATGATTGACCTCCGCAAGTGAGCAGACGCGTACGCGAGAGGGAGAAAAGAAAGGTTAGGTTATAAGGACAGAAAGGGAGCTGCGATTGAGATACGGGAGTGAGCAGACGCGTACGCGCTAGTAAAAGTTTAGTAAAGATAAGGTGAGGGGATAGTTCGTCGCGGTTTCATACATATAGGTTAGATATATCTACAGCTAGGTTTAGGTTTATTGTAGAAGTTATAGAAGTTGAATAAATTGGTCGCCGGTAAGTCTGCGACCCAGTGGAGTGCAATTGCTGTGTGTTTTTCTTTCTTTCTATTCCTCTTCTTTGGTTTTCATACACGCGCATACGCGAGTCAAGCTGAGTCGCCTTATACTCTGGCTGCTGAGTGTGTCGGCCGTCGCGTTGGCGCAGACACAAGCATTTCCCCTTCCAACTTGTAAAACCGCGCACAGTAAAGTCTCACCAAAAATATATAAATATTCTTGTGAGGTGTACCTGGCCAGACTGAGTTTATACCCTGGCTAAATTACTCCTTTACAATATTATTGTATGATGGATATGCCTCAAGTATCAGAATAAAAACTCTGTTACAACGTATGCCTAACAAAGACCCAGATTTCCCAAACAAAGTATGAGCAATATTATATATGGAGCCAATGGGTACCAGACGACTATCTGACATATACGCAGACATATTGAATGCATAAGAAACATATCACATAATAAGTATTTCAAAATGCATGCGGCAATAGCCGTAGCATTCGAAAGAGACCCAGAGTTC
The DNA here is from genome assembly GCA_030179655.1 of Scaptomyza flava. Lineage (NCBI taxonomy): Eukaryota > Metazoa > Arthropoda > Insecta > Diptera > Drosophilidae > Scaptomyza > Scaptomyza flava. The sequence continues at coordinate 355,367 of JARNME010000330.1, read as the reverse complement.
ATTATACGAGCAATTTGTGTACTAAATCAATTTCACGAATTAATCTCGATATCTGATTTTGAGTACGCCTACGTGGACTCGTATAATAGAATTACTAGCCCACTATACCACTGCAGTATAAAAGAAAAAGGTATAGTGCTATTCACTTTGCTATATGTGATGGTAAAAGAACTAACAGAAGATAACGTCTTCTTGGGTCCAGTTACTAAACTAATGGTGCGACTGCATCGATAAATATTAGTAACTCATGGAATGGACAGAATTCAGAGAGCTTATAATACAAAAACGCGTTGAGTTCATTAAATCGTATAAGTGCTAAAATAAGAAAGTTCCCATACGAATTGAAACTATAATCAAGCATACCCAAATACTAGTACAAACGTACAACGAATGTCGGGAACTTATACATTTCAATTATGACAACTTAAATAGTCTACACAAATTACAAGCAAGGGAAATTATCGACAAATTAAGATCAGCGTTAATTACCTTGGACACAAAACACGACCTACATACATCTATTTCTTCCTTCGGTACTAAGCGTACCGGTAACATTCGATCCATCCGTATTAGACGACCGGATGCCAGACAAAGAAACCGACATTGATTTTGATTCTGATTCTGAAGAAGAAATTAAACCAATAAAAATGACCCAAACAGTGGTAGATTTTCTGAAAACAGCCTCGTCTCTTCTATTTGAGTACGATGGCAAAGAAGAAAATCTAGAAAGCTTCAAAGACGCTTTAAGTCTATTAGACACAATTAAAGGTGACCACGAAGCAACGGCCATAGAACTTATAAAGACAAAACTAAGAGGCCACGCAAGAAACTTGATTAGCAAAGAGCAAACGATCGCTCAAATTATTGCAAAACTATCAAGCACAGTAAAAGGCGAGTCAGTAGAAGTATTGTCAGCCAAATTACTCAACTTGCAACAACGAAGCAAAACTGCCAAGCAGTATACACAAGAGGTTGAGCAGTTAACAAGAGCTTTGGAAGGCGCATATATAAACGATGGTTTAACGCCGGAACTGGCCAGTAAATACAGTACAGCCGAAGCAGTTAAGGCAATGACCAAAAACTGTGCTAACGATAAGGTAAAACTTATCATGCAGGCTGGCACATTCAATAACATGAATGATGCGATATCCAAATTTGTCAACAGTTGCACAGAGGCAACTGGACAATCCAACGCTGTATTGTTCTACCAAAATTACTCTCAACGTGGCGGAAATCGCGGAAGAGGTAATTTTAGAGGCCGACCTTACAACAGAGGCGGTCAAGGACAATACTACAATAATAACAGAGGCAACACTCGAGGCCAAAACTCTAGAGGCCATGGCAATTCAAACAGAGGTCATAACAATGTCAGAGTAACCCAAGATGTTTCGGGAAACTCCGAGCAACCTTTAGATACCCAGCAATAGAAAACACTAAAGTTCATGCAATAAATTTTAGTCTCAATATATTTGTTTCATTTGACCACGTGTCAACAGGTAAAAAACTTACCTTTTTAATAGATACAGGTGCAGACATTTCAATAATTAAAGAAACTTCTGATGTCTTTCACGACATCCAGCCTAATAATGTTATAAACATCCAAGGCATTAGTAAAGAAATTTTAAAATCCAAAGGACTAGCATCGATTGAGATACAGACAGGTAAATATATAATTCCACACAGCTTTCATATAGTTGATTTAGATTTCGCTATACCATGTGATGGAATACTAGGCATTGATTTTATTAAAAAATACAATTGCCAACTGGACTTCAAACCATCAGAAGATTGGTTTATAATTAGACCCAATAATTTACAATATCCAATTCATGTTCCCATAACATATGATTCTGGTAGAAACTCAATACTTTAACTCAATTAATACAAATACAAATTGTCCGAAAAATCACGCTAACTTCAAAAGAAGATAGCGTATTTATTCCAAACCAGGAAATCCAGACTGGTGTATATGTTGCAAACACAATTGCAACATCCCAAAATACGTTTGTCCGTTTACTAAATACAACTAATTCAGATCAATTAGTTACAGTTAATAATTTGCAACATGAATCACTTTCGAACTACGATGTAGTTCAAACAAATCCAGAAAGTAGAAAAGAAAACGTCTTATCTCAGCTAGCCAAAAATTTTCCACCTCAATTTAAACCTCAACTAAAAAAGTTATGCACCGAGTATAGTGACGTATTCGGTCTCGAAACCGAATCGATTACAACAAATAATTTCTATAAACAACACTTGAGACTAAAAGACAATGAACCAGTGTATATTAAAAACTATCGAAGCCCGCACAGCCAAACAGATGAAATCCAAAAACAAGTAGAAAAGTTGATTAACGACAACATAGTCGAACCATCTGTGTCAGAATACAATAGCCCACTTTTATTAGTTCCAAAAAAAGCCCTTCCAGGCTCAGAAAATAAAAAATGGCGATTAGTAATTGACTATCGTCAAATAAATAAAAAACTACTGTCCGACAAATTCCCACTGCCTAGAATTGATGACATATTAGATCAACTAGGCAGAGCAAAATACTTTTCATGCCTTGACTTAATGTCAGGTTTTCATCAAATCGAACTTGAAGAAAGTTCAAGGGATATAACTTCATTTTCAACGAGCAATGGCTCATATCGCTTCACGCGATTACCATTTGGTTTAAAAATAGCGCCAAATTCATTTCAGAGAATGATGACTATTGCATTCTCTGGCCTTGAATCTTCCCAATCATTCCATTATATGGATGATTTAATAGTTATTGGTTGTTCCGAAAAACATATGCTCAAAAATTTAACAGATGTTTTTGACAAATGTAGGAAATACAACCTTAAGTTACATCCACAAAAATGCTCATTTTTTATGCATGAAGTAACCTTTCTTGGTCATAAATGCACTGATAAAGGAATCTTGCCAGACGACAAAAAGTACGACGTCATTAAAAACTACCCAGTCCTACACGATGCGGACAGCGCTAGACGTTTTGTTGCATTTTGCAATTATTATAGACGTTTCATAAATAACTTCGCCGACTATTCACGGCACATAACAAGATTATGTAAAAAGGATGTTCCTTTTGAATGGACAGTTGAATGCCAAAATGCATTCCTATACCTAAAAGATAAGCTAATGCAGCCTACACTATTACAATACCCAGACTTCAGCAAAGAATTTTGCATAATAACGGATGCAAGTAAGCAAGCGCGTGGAGCAGTTTTAACTCAAAACTACAATGGACTCCAACTTCCAATTGCATACGCATCACGTTCATTTACAAAGGGTGAAAGTAATAAGAGTACAACGGAACAAGAATTAGCAGCAATTCATTGGGCTATAGTACATTTTCGACCATATATTTATGGAAAACATTTTACAGTGAAAACTGACCACAGACCATTAACTTATTTATTTTCTATTTTCAATCCTAGTTCTAAACTTACACGCATGCGGCTCGAATTAGAAGAATATGACTTTACAGTCGAGTATCTAAAGGGTAAAGACAATTTCGTGGCAGATGCCCTATCACGGATAACAATATCCGAATTAAAAGATTTACAAAATAAAGTCCTGAAAGTCACTACTAGGCAACAAAGTAGGCAAAATAAATCCTGCGCAGGAAATGAACAAGAACCTTTGCTTAGGCAAAATCTTGAAAAAGCTTCTAAGCCCAACGTATATGAAGTCATCACAAATGACGATGTACGAAAAGTAGTGGCCTTGCATATGAAAGGAAAGCTGTGTTATTTCAAACACGGAAATAAATTCGTTGCAAGAATAAATGTTAGCGATCTGTATACTAATGGAGTTATCGACTTAGGTCAATTTTTCCAAAGGCTCGAAAAGGAAGCCGGTATGCATGATTTACGCCAACTAAAAGTGGCACCGCATGAAATCATCTTTGAACAAGTTTCAATAGATAATTTCATAAATATGGGCAATAATACATTGAGATTATTAAGAGTAGCGCTACTCAAGCCGGTGACCATTATATCAAAAGATATAGAAAAAGAAGCAATATTGTCTACATTTCATGATAGTCCCACACAAGGAGGACATACTGGTATAACAAAAACTTTGGCCAAAGTAAAAAGACACTACTATTGGAAAAATATGACTCGTCATATAAAAGAGTACGTACGTAGATGTCCAAAATGTCAGATGTCAAAAACAACAACACATACTAAAACTCCTTTAACAATTACCGACACACCAATAAGTGCTTTCGACAGGGTAATAGTTGACACAGTAGGTCCATTACCCAGATCTGAAAATGGTAACGAATATGCAGTTACACTTATTTGTGATTTAACAAAATATCTTGTTGCCATACCGATCCCAAATAAATATGCAAATACTGTTGCTAAAGCTATATTTGAATCTTTTATATTACAGTTCGGTCCAATGAAGACGTTCATTACGGACATGGGAACTGAATATAGAAATTCTATTATAAATGACTTGTGCAAATATTTAAAAATATACAATATAACGTCTACAGCACACCACCACCAGACAGTTGGAACAGTAGAAAGAAGTCATAGAACTTTTAATGAATATATTCGTTCATACATTTCAGTCGACAAAACTGATTGGGATGTGTGGCTAAAATATTTCGTATACTGTTTCAACACGACCCCTTCTATGGCACATAATTATTGTCCATATGAATTAGTTTTTGGTAAGCAAAGTAATTTGCCCCAACATTTTAATAAAATAAATAATATTAATCCATTATATAACATAGAAGATTACGTTAAAGAAAGTAAGTTCAGTTTAGAACAAGCATTTAAAAGAGCAAGGATAATGTTAGAAAAGCATAAGACTAAAAATAAGGAATATTATGATAGAAAAACAAAAGATTTTAATCTGAACATAGGAGATAAAGTACTTTTAAAAAACGAAACAGGTCACAAGTTAGAAAATAAATATATTGGACCATACCCAGTAGTATCCATAATAGAAAAAGATAATATAATAATAAAAAACAATAAAGGAAAAAAACAAACAGTTCATAAGGATAGATTAAAAATTTTTAATGCATAATAGGTTTAAAGCTACTCTAATATCCAACTTAAAAAAAAAAAAAAAAAAAAAAAAAAATATATATAAAATAAAAATAATAATAATAATAATAAAAAAAAAAAAAAAATATATATATATATTAAAATATAAAATTAAAATAAAATATATGTTTAATATAAAATAAATACCTAGGAAAAAAAATTATTTTTAAAACGGTCTGATCAGCCATATATTATATACCATAAAAAAAAAAAAAAAAAAAAAAAAACACAAAAAACCTTTCACTTTTAAATCTTTATACATTTATAGTTTTATATTATTCAATATTTATATTCCTAACAACTACAATCATGTTTACTATAAATAACTACATATTCATAATATTACGTTATTTTTTTTTAATAGGGGAGGTGTAGTGTATTCATATATGTAATGTCAAAACACATGTTAAATACAACTTGTAACACTTTGTTGCAATTTTGAATAAACCTAAACACGCTCAGCACAAACATATATATGTATGCGCATACCAAAGCACATACATACATGTGGTCTGCGCGTGTAGGTAATATGAAGCCTCTTTAGAAGGCCAAGCAAGCGCGAGACCGTTGCCCTACGGGAAACGCTGCGCTTGCACTTAAGCCACTCTCCGCATATATATGTACACTCGCTCTCCCTCTCTTTGTAGCTGTTAAACTATAACAGCATAAGCTTTATCAATGTTAAACATAGAATAAGAAACACAAAATTATTCAATAAAGACATTCAAGAAACCAAAGTCGCAAGGCACGGACGTGCCAGTCTAATAGTACTTTATTTAACATCTGACTTTACTATAGTGAGCAAAAGGGGGTGAAATGGGTGGGAGTGGCTCCAAAACTTTGATGCAGATTTTTCGGGTTCGTTGCCAGCTATTTTCCTACCAAATTTGGTGGCTCTAGCTTCACAACTCTGGAAGATACACACATTTCCGTTTTTGACGAAGCGTTGGGGTGGATGGGGGCGGCTAGGGCAGTATTGGTGGGCGTTGCATCCAAACTTTTGATGCAGTTTTTGGGGGGTCGTCATCACCTATCTTGGCACCATTTTTGGTGGCTCTAGCTCAAAAACTGTGGGAGATATAGCCATTTCTGATTTCAAAATACTAGGGGCTGGGGTGGAATGGGTGGGCGTGACTCCAAAACTTTGATGCAGTTCTTTGAGGGCTGCTGGTAGCTATCTTCTTACCAAATTTGGTAGTTCTAGCTGCAAGAATGTATGAAATATGTGGATTTATCGGTTTTGAGTTATCGAATTTATCGATTTTCCAGCCCCCCAGTTATCGTAGAACCCCAATCTTGACACTTTAATTTACTTTCCCATAGAATATTTTCAATTGTCTTTCGTTGGTGACGGATGTGCTCTTAATAATTTATTAATTTATTGTGTTTGTGTACGGTGTTTTATTCGGTTTATTTTGGTAAACGTCTCTAACAGTGATCGCAAGTGTACGTTGTGTGTATTTGCGCGTGCATTATTGAATTTTTCTTGTTGAATATTCATTTAATTTAACTTGCAGTCGAATTGACGCTGCAGTGCTTGAAAAGTAAACGAGCATACGTACATACATACACTCATATATTTGCGGTTTTATATTCATACTTTGTGTTTTATATATTCTTCTTCTACTAACAACAAACATCTTGTCTATTTGCTTGATCTCGCTCTCCAGAACCTCTTCCGCTTTGTCCGCTCTTATCTAGCGGTTGTTATACTCGATACCGAAGGTAAAGAGTATATTGGGTTTGTGCAATGTCCGTCATGGTGTCTGTCCGTCTGTCTGTCTGTCCGTCTGTCCGTCTGTATGAACGCAAGTTTTTCCACACCCTTCAAGCTAGAGACTTGAAACTTTCAAATTCTCTTTATCTATGGGATAGTAAATTAAAGTGTCAAAATTGGGGTTCTACGATAACTGGGCTGCTGGCAAATCGATAAATTCGATAACTCAAAAACGATAAATCCGCATATTTCACACACCCTTACAGCTATAACTACCAAATTTGGTAATAAGATAGCTACTAGCAACCCCCAAAAAACTGCATCAAAAGTTTGGATGCCACGCCCACCAATACCGCCCTAGCCGCCCCCAGCTGCCCCAACGCTTCGTCAAAAACGAGAATGCGTGTATCTTCCAGATTTGTGGAGCTAGAGCCACCAAATTTATTAGGAAGATAGCTGGTAATGAACCCCAAAAAACTGCATCAAAGTTTTGGAGTCACGCCCACCCATTCCGCCCCAGCCCCCCCGCATTTTAAAATCAGAAAAGCTTATATCTCCCACAGTTTTTGAGCTAGAGCCACAAAATTTGGTGCCAAGATAGGTGATGATGACCCCCCAAAAACTGCATCAAAAGTTTGGATACCACGCCCACGAATACCACCCTAGCCGCCCCATGATGCCCCAACGCTTCGTCAAAAACGGGAATGCGTGTATCTTCCAGAGTTGTGGAGCTAGAGCCACCAAATTCGGCAGGAAGATAGCTTGCAACGACCACCAAAAAACTGAATCAAAGTTTTGGAGCCACGCGCACCCCTTCCACCCCCTTTCCTCACCTTTTACAAACTTTGAGCTTTAGTCACCAAATTTTGTATGAAGGTAGCAATTGACATTCCACATAGATCTGCAGCAAAAATTTGGATGCCACGCCCACCCATACCGCCCCCAGCCTCCCTTTCCTCACTTTTTACAAACTTTGAGCTAGAGTCACCATATTTGGTATGAAGATAGCAATTGACATTCCACACAGATCTGCATCAAAACTTTGGATGCCACGCCCACCCATACCGCCCCCAGCCCCCCTTTCCACACTTTTAACAATTTTCGAGCTAGAGTCACCAAATTTGGCATGAAGATAGCAATTGACATTTCACAAAGATCTGCAGCCAAAATTTGGATGCCACGCTCACCCATACCGCCCCCAGCCCCCTTACCCCATCTCTTACAATTTTCGAGCTAGAGTCACCAAATTTGGTATGAAGACAGCAATTGACATTTCACAAAGATCTGCAGTAAAAATTTGGATGCCACGCCCACCCATACCGCCCCCAGCCCCCCTTTCCCCACTTTTAACCAACTTTGAGCTAGAGTCACCAAATTTGGAAGGAAGATAGTTGGTGGCATCCCCATCTGCATCGGAGATTCTTTAAGGCAGCGTACAACCCTGCCCCATCCGTACCCCTTTGCAATCAGGCCTCTTTTTACCTGTTTTAATACTGGTATCGAGTATGCCGCAGTCGGTTGCGTCCGACTGCAACGTTTCCACTTGTTTTTATCTGCATTTGCGCTCACGCTCTTTCACTCAACCGCTCTCTTGATTTTAACCGTTGTATCGTGCTCATTGCTTCGATACGTTTCTACTTACATACTTGCACTGTAGCATATCGATTTCTTTAGTAAATTTATTGACATATTTCATAATGCTTGTTTTCTGCAGCAAAAATTGCAAATTGGTTGGTACAACCAATCAAGATTTTATTCTGTGTGGATTGTGTGACAACATGATTCACATGAAATGTGTTGGCTTTACTGCCAAAACCAGGGACTGCTTGATTGCAGACACAGGCCTTAAATGGTATTGTGAGCCCTGTAGGGAGGTGGTTAAAGAGTCTTCAAAATTCATGAGACAGACTCATTTAGGCTTCAAAGCTATGCATATTGCATTTAATGCACTGCATAACTCCTTTACAGAGCTTGAGTCTAATTTCAAAAATGGCAAGGTTACGACTGAATCTCCGAAGCGTAAAAAGACTTCGGGTCCTAATCTGCCTATTGTCCCACCTATCATCCCCACAAAGCCCCTTCTGGTGCCCAGCATTAATCAACCTACGACCAGCCCATTAAGCTGCCCTCACACGATCGGTTTTTCATCGGTTTTTTTTTTTTAAAGCCAGCGCTCTCGTGTGAACACACAAAAACTTTTAGGTCCGGGCAAAAACCGACTCAAAATGAGAAAAATAGAACGTGTTCTATTTCTGCTCTTTTTGAGTCGGTTAAATTTGTGCCACGAACATGTTAACGTAAAAAAGGCGTTTTTGGTATTTTTTTAGTAATTGTTGGCAAAAAATAATGTAAATAAACTTATATATATGGGGAAGTGTGACCATATTGTGTAACAACAAAAAGTGATGGGATTTTGGATTTAACCGATGCGAATAATGTGAATGCCAACCTTTTTGGTCGGTTAAAAAAAGCTACAGAAAAACCGACCGTGTGAAGGCAGCTTTAATGTTATTTAATTCGCCGGCGAGAACCATTACAATTAACCTTTCTTCTGAACCTATGCATGAAATCGGTTCAACTGCCTGTGCGCCTATTGATCCCAATGTAGGTTCAGCTGGGGCTCCCAAGCCTCTTGTTGTTGTGCCATTTAACAAATTTATATTTGTGATATAAATGCAACTGTTGTCGAATGCAGACGTGTTTTCTCATCGTGGTCAGGTTAATTAATTCCCAAACGCAAAAGTGCAGTGATATAGAAGCTTATAAAATATATATTTTATGCGAAAAGACGCTAAGTGCAATGTATCTGCACAAATTGCTTTTTAAAAAACTGCAATTCAAACAAAACAATTGACTTTTAACAAATAATAACATATAAAACAAAAGGCACTAACAAATTCTTCACCTCGCTTAAGACAATGAGTCAACGCGAGAATTGTGGCCAGCGACAACGCGAGCAAGACGAGCGTCGTCGGCTGAGCAACGCTTACTTTTCCGTAGTTTCAAAGCAGCCCGAGCGGTCAATTACCCCCATCCCGCAAATCGAACTCTCTTACACAGCGCGTGCCAGAGAACGTTCTTGCTCACCGTCTCCGTCCCTGTTATCTATCGAGTCAACGCAATCCGACCGCGCGCGGTCGGCAACACCCAATCCGACAAATGAAGTATTGCACACAGCACGCGACCGAAAACTTTCGTGCTCCCCGTCTCTCTTAGCAACGACTGCAAGTGATGCGCCCTCTCTAGGTACCGCGACAGCGACTACAACCACAACTGCACCGATACCTACTTCAAACTGCAAACAGCAAACATGTTAAGCCGGCTACGCAGACTGGTATGGATCGCTACATTTAGCAATTTAAATATACCCTCGAATGATACTACATACAATAGCAATAGATTTCACATCTTGGCAGAAAACACAGATGATCTGCCTTCTGAAGCCGTTGGGGTTGTCACGAAAAATCCGAAGCCACCCCCAATATATATACGCGAGAAAAGCTCCAGTTCTTTTGTTAACAAAGTTATCGAGCTCATAGGCAAAGATAGTTTCTACATAGTTCCTCTCGTACAGGGTAAAATTCACGAAATTAAAGTCCAGACAAAGTCGGAGGATAATTACAGAGTTCTCATAAAGCATCTAAACGAAAAAAAATGAATTATGATACGTATCAATTTAAAAGCTGCAAGGGCCAGCAGGCCGTAATAAAAGGCATAGAACCTGATGTAACACCAGACGAAATAAAACAGGCGCTGCAGGAGAAAGGATTTCGAGCAAAAACCGTCATAAACATCTTAAACAGGAACAGGATGCCCCAACCACTTTTTAAAATAGAACTTGAACCAGAAACGAAGATGCTTAAAAAAAACGAGGTGCACTCAATATACAAACTTCAGCTTTTACTTCACCCAAGAATCACCGTAGAAGAACCGCACAAACGAAACGGTCCGGTACAATGTATGAACTGCCAAGAGTACGGCCATACAAAAGCCTACTGTACACTGCGCTCGGTATGCGTATACTGTGGGGAACTGCACAGCTCCGCAAGTTGCCCAGTAAGCAAAGAAGACTCTAGCAAAAAATTCTGCAACAACTGCGAAGGCAAGCATACAGCCAACTACAGAGGCAACCAAGTCTACAAGGAACTTAAAAATCGTATCCATCAGCGCTGTACCACTGCACGATCGCAACACGCACCGACTACCTTCACTCCATCGAAACACAATCCAGACGTCTTCTTTTCATCTGCAGCCAGATCCTCACTTGGCCCCGAGTTCTCAACCAATAACGCAACTTATGCAAGCGCCCTAAAATCCGGACTGGCTCTTCCTGCCTCTAACACACCGTACTTACAACCAAAACAAGTGAGCACAAACGCTGCACAGGAGCAGCAACAAAGTAACCTCGAAGCACTCGTATGTACCCTGCAGCAGAGCATGAACGAGTTTATGTCATTCATGAAAACAACTATGCAGGAACTAATGCGTAATCAAAATCTCTTGATACAAATGCTTGTATCACAACAGTCAAAATAATCAATGGCTGAGATACGAATATCTACGTGGAACGCTAATGGCGTCTCACAGCATAAACTTGAATTAGCTCAATTCCTACTCGATAAGCACATCGACGTAATGCTACTTTCCGAAACACACCTTACAAACAAATATAGCTTTAGTGGATACTTATTCTATGGTACAAATCATCCCGATGGTAAAGCACACGGTGGAACTGGTATTTTGATCAGAAGCCGCCTCAAGCACCACTACTATAAAGAGTTTGCTGAAAACTTTCTACAGGCCACATCTCTAAAAATACATCTGGACAGTGGGAACCAACTTACTCTTGCCGCTGTATACTGCCCTCCGCGTTATACCATATCTGAAGACCAATTTATGGAATTTTTTAACTCACTAGGAGAATGCTTTATAGCGGCAGGAGACTACAATGCCAAGCACACACACTGGGGATCTCGTCTAGTGAATCCAAAAGGAAAGCAGCTCTACAATGCAATTTTAAAATCTAACAACAAGCTCGACTACGTTTCTCCTGGCAGACCAACATACTGGCCGACAGATCCCAAAAAACTACCCGATTTGATTGACTTTGCAGTTACCAAAAACATTTCGCGTAGACTGATAAGTGCACAGTGCCTTTCGGATCTATCATCCGATCACTCCCCAGTCCTAATAAATCTGCAACGACACCCTGAATACATAAATCGACCCAGTAAGTTAACTTCACATAAAACTAACTGGCTCAGATACAAAAAATATATAAGCTCACACATTGAGCTTAAGCCACGTCTCGTTGATGTAGCTGATATTGACAGTTTTGTTAACACTCTGGAGACTGTCTTCGTCGCCGCAGCTCGCGCCGCTACGCCTCAAATACCAAAAACAATACACAACCAAAAGACAACAAATCTACAAATTGAACCGCTCGTTCTTGAAAAGCGGCGCTTACGACGTGATTGGCAATCGAACAGATCGCCATCGGCAAAGCAAAAACTAAAAGACGCCACACGTAAACTCACCAAAGCGTTAAAAATCGAGGACTAGCGCGCTCAACGCCGTTACATCGAGCAATTATCAACCACCAGTACGAGAAACTCATTGTGGAGAGCTCACCCAACTCTAAGCTCACCAACAGCAACAGTAATGCCTATAAGAAACTTCGCAGGCGGCTGGGCTCGCAGCGATGAAGAAAGAGCTAACACATTTGCTACTCATCTCCAAAAAGTGTTCCAACCTAACCCTGCAACAAATACGTTTGCACTACCGACTTCTTCAAACGGCTCTCAGCTTCAAGATGATCCAATCAAGTTTCGCCCGAATGAAATCGTTAGAATCATTAAAGAGCAACTGAACCGAAAAAAATCTCCAGGAGGTGACCAAATAACCCCAAAGATGATTATTGAGCTTCCTTACTGTGCGATCTGCATAATTGCCCAGCTCTTCAATACTATCACCAAACTTGGCCACTATCCAGACAGATGGAAAAAGTCAAAAAGTCAACAGCGCAACTAGCCCTTCATCTGGTCAACGTGGAAAAATGGTTATCAGATTTTCGAATTAAGGTAAACGAACAAAAATGTAAGCAAGAAACTTTCACCCTTAACAGGCAAGATTGTCCACCGCTCACGTTAAACAACACCACACTTCCAAAAGCAAACGATGTAACGTATCTGGGCGTACACTTAGACAGAAGACTAACATGGCGGCGACACATTGAAGCTAAAAGAACACATCTCAAACTGAAAGCCAATAGCCTCCACTGGCTCATCAATGCTCGCTCTTCCATTAGTTTGGACAACAAGGTCCTGCTTTACAAATCTGTTCTAAAACCAATCTGGACCTATGGTTCCCATTTATGGGGGAACGCTAGCAACAGCAGCATTGACATTGTCCAGAGAGCCCAGTCAAAAATATTGAGAACCATTACCGGGGCACCGTGGTAAGTTCGAAACGAAAACATTCATAAAGACTTAAACATCTCAACAGTCAAGGAGGAAATAGAGGAACAAAAAGTAAAATATCTTATCAAGCTCTCATCGCACACAAATCATCTCGCGAGAGGTCTCACAAGGCTGCGCAGCCGATCCCGTCTTCGTCGTAACGACTTACCAACCCAGCGATGATTTTTAGGGACGCGCACTCAGAATACAGTCAAAAAATAAAATGAACTGTTAGCTAAGATACATTTATAAGATTTGTATACTTATCGCTAGTTTTCTAATTCACTAGAAAAGATTCAATAAATAAGACCAGCAATTTAAAAAAAAAAAAAAAAAAATATTTGTGTCCAGGCTGGCATCCGATACTTCATCGGATGATGTTTCAGTTTATGTTAAAAGTAAAATTGATTCTCCTCTTATTATTGTTGAGAAGTTTAAATTTAAACACGCCCGAAGTATATCTTCTTTCAAGTTGAGCGTGCCGCCTGAACTCTTTTCGACAATTTCACAGTGGCGCCATTTGAGTTTTTTCGTTGCAAAAATCATAACTTTTGAATCAAATGAGATAATCGATCAACTTAAAAAGCATCTGATAGATAATTAATCAACCTATAAAATGAGAATTTGAAATGAATTCTACGATTTTTGAGTGCCTATTTAGGGGTATGCAAAGTTTAAACTTGTGAAAAAACCAATTTTACGGGAAGAAAAAAAAATATTTTTTAAATTTTTTGATTTTTATTGTTTCATTTTAATGGTTTTTATAATTTAAAATTAATATTATAATAATTAAAAATAATTTTTTTTTAATTTTTTTTTTTTTAATATTTTGTAAAATATTCATCACAATCCGTAGAAGATGGTATATCTAAAAGACTAATCATCTCTGAACTATAAGTATTTTCTAATTCTTTTCGTGACTTAACATGCCTCAGTGATGAAATAAGTGGATCTGAAGATGCTGCTAGCATGTTGAAGAGGTCCTCATTTTGTCTCACCCTTGATGCTTTGAAAGTGTTTAGCAATCTGTATTTTTTATAATATTTATTTAATGATTCCTGTGCTTCTTCAGAAAGCTCTCCAATTGGCAAAGACTGATACTCAATTATATCTTTCCAATGGGCCAATATTTTATGGACTGTCGGGGTCAACTTTTTCTGCGGATATAATTCTGCTAAAAGTGATGCTGTTTTTGAAGCATATTCTCCATACTTGGCAGAATCAACTTTTTCCTTCCAGTTCAAAATATTTAAGATCGTTCCCAATCTCTTAACGATTTGGTTGTTTATCCCTGTGATTTGAGTTACAGCTTCATAATTTTCAAAAAATCTCCTTGAAGTGTTTCTATCGTATCCGTACTTGGGGCAGTCTACTTTAAGTCCAACTTGTTTGAAGAACGCATCCTGTATTCGCTTCTTTCTGATATTTTCCTTATCTTTGTTTGATGTGTTTTCGTCAAAGTTTTCATCCACTTGTGGAAGCGTATACGCTAATTTCAGCAAGAACTCCATACATCTTATTCTTGCATGCAAGGGTGAGATCCCAAACTCATAATTTTCTTCATTTGCAGAATCACTTAAATTGTCTAAGTTTTTTTTGCGTCCTTTTGCAAATTGGGCATGACAAAGTTGACCTTGTGTTTGTCAGTTCGTTGACCACTTTTCCGTCAACCATGGTTAGGTGGAACTCGTAATTACATTCAATGTATTTTCCTTCTCTGATTTCGAGCTTTGTTGGCTTAATCTTGCTTATTTGGTCTTCAATATCCTTTACTGTGTTTCGTATGAGTTCTGGCGATTCCCTTGCATACTGAAACATTATTGGTCGGCAATAATGTACAGATGACGGCCGTTCATTTTTCCAGTGTTAAGAATCATCAGATTTTAGCCGCAAAGGAACAACGGATGCTATAAACATGTTTCCGTCCGATATTGTAGCGTCATCGGATGATATTCTTTGCTTATACACGCTTTGTCCAGATGATCCATCGCAGCCCCATTTACTGATCAATGTCAGATTCTCAGGAAGAGCTTCAACCACATTTTCAGCAAGACTCTCCAACAGCCGTTTTGTTGTATGGTCCATTAGATCCTGCATGTTAGTTTTTACAG
This sequence comes from Scaptomyza flava, assembly GCA_030179655.1. Classification (NCBI taxonomy): domain Eukaryota; kingdom Metazoa; phylum Arthropoda; class Insecta; order Diptera; family Drosophilidae; genus Scaptomyza; species Scaptomyza flava. The sequence goes on along the minus strand of JARNME010000330.1, from coordinate 340,006 downwards.
AGACTTCAGTAAACTCCGTATGCAGTGGTCGTGAATCTAATATTGCTTTCGAAACATGTTTGTATCCCGGTAATGTCAGCTCCATGTTGCCTCAAAGATGCCCGTAATATCTCATATTTCTCTTTAGAAAGTTCCAAGTCCATTAACAAAGCCATAGCTTCTTCGGAACCATACTTCTTAAGGTTTGAGTTTGGAGGCGTGGGAATGCTTTTCTTGATTCTTTGTAGTCGCGGTGGGCTTGCAATAGCAACTGCTTTTGTAATATGTGACCTTACTTTTTCAACATCCTTTGTATATCTAATAGAAAGCGCTTCCGATAAATGTTCCGTGGATAAATCATTTGTTGAATCAGCAAGTTTCCTCTTTCTTGTTAAATTTTAACACTCTTCCATACCTTTAGTCGGCCTTCCTCTTGCTCGTCCGGTGGATGTGCTGGGTTCATCTCCTGTCAATGTATCCAGGATGGTATCACTATTAAGCCAGTCCTGGTGTTTGGTGTTGAATCTCTCAATCATTCTGTTTGCTTGCATCCATCTTGAGTTTAGTCTGGCATAAGTCAAGGCAAGTTTTTGTTTTAAATTTTCACTTCTCTGTACATTGCCGTATAAACTATCAAGTTCTTCGAAGGCATCTTCCGTGAAATACGTTACTGTTTCTGACTTCCTAAACAGGTCAAATAATTTATGGTTGTTCAACGACATATTTGAAGAGTAATACAGTACTTGTCTCGCCAACTTTCAGTCGTAGACTAATCCAGGATTATAGTTTTTTTTTCAATATATAGTCTAATCTATTACCTGATAGATACCGTTTGGATTAAGGGTTCAAGAAAAGAGTTAGCTTTCATGCCTAACAAATTTACCTATTGTTTGTTTAAGTCCAGGTCAATAAGGTCAATTTATGCAATTTGGGTACTTGGCACGTGTCCGAATAAGATTTGTGCCTACCTGAATGGGATGTGTGACTAGTTGTACGCTAACGCAATTTCTGTATTCGGTGCGTACCTGGTAGTTTATTTGTATATCCTGTAACTGCACCTGAATTTAGGGACCAGGATTTGACAAATGATCTCAGGTAAGCATTACAGAATGAAAAACAAAAATCAAGTATCTTAACAATAACGAACGAAACAACAACAATAAAAATGGGTTTTCACGGTTATATGTCATAAATTGCTCAAAAATGCATGCAACACATTTTTGGAACTATGTCTTTTTTCACCATTTTATATCTAAACAAAAAAGGGGCAAAAACGGGCAGCTGAAAATTTTTGCATTAGATAAAGGAATAATCAAAGAAATAATTTTGAAAATATGGCAGATGTAATATGTGATAATATTTTTTTATTTTCCATCAAAGTTGAGAAATAGTGAAAGAGTGGATAGTTGGTAAATATTGATTTGCCTGGCCAAACGCAAAACAAACAGTATAATTTTTTTTATTCTTTTCTTAATAAATAGATCTATCAATAGAACCAAAAATAATGATGATCCGTACCTTAGTTTTTGAGATATTGTATCTCAAAGCCGACCAATTTACCTTAAAATTGTGATTTTTATGTAACACAAAAAATCAGACAACTTTGAAAAGCTATATCTTTTAAACAAAAAATCCGGTTGCAGATTTGAAATCGTTGGAAAATTTCCTATAAAGTGGGTTCATTCAATATTCTTTAGAGGCACATGCAATTTTTGATTTTTGACACCTGACTTGTTCTACGGGCGCCACTGTGAATTTGTTCAGAAAAATTCTGGCCGCAGCAGCTTGTTGTAAAGGAGTATGTGAATAGGCGAAGTAGTAATAATAATAAGGGCATTAGGATTAGTAGTGCACAGCCTGTTAGCCACCAAGTTGCCTCCACCTCGGTGGCAAAAAACTAACAAAACAACTTAGTTTGGCCTATCAAAACGTTAGAGGCCTTAACACTAAACTTTCTAAATTATATGTTAACTGCTTATCATTTGATTCACATATTGTAGCACTCACGGAAACTTGGTTAAAACTCCATATTTCTGATTATTCCGTTTTTCCTTCAAAATATAGCTTGTACAGATGCGATCGCACCTCCTGCAAGGGGGGTGGTGTTCTCATTGCTGTTGACTCTTGTTTTTCCTCTGAACAGATTCTTTCTCAGCATCTTCCGGAAATAGAGTTTTTATGTGTTAAAATATTACTAAACGGCCGTTCACTTTATGTTACTTGTTCTTATATTCCTCCTCAATCTGATATTAACATTTACTCATCCCATCTGAGTGCCATGCAACTTGTTTCGTCATTGTTGACAGATATGGATAATCTGATAGTGGTTGGTGATTTTAATCTGCCACATGTTGTATGGTCTGTGAATGACACATCTTCGGCGGTGTTACCAGTCACTTCTGATGATTTTATCGATGGTCTACTGGAGTTAGGCCTATCGCAAGTTAACAGGGTGCATAACTGTAGTGGTAGAATGTTGGACTTCATATTTGTTTCGGACTGTGATTGCAGTAATGCTAGTAGAATACCCCCTCTAGTGCTCCGGAAGATACCTACCATCCAACCTTAGAATTATCCATCGAAATTCTTAACCCTATTTTAGTATCTAAAAATACTTTAAAAACCCGTTGCTTTCGTAAAACTAACTTTACTAAATTAAATTATCTTATTCAACATACTAATTGGTCGCGCCTTTATTCTTGTAGTGATGTAGAAACTGCTATAGCCATATATTATAGGACCTTGAATTCGCTTTTGGATATTTGTGTTCCCCTCACCTGTTCATCAAGTGACAATAAACCACCTTGGTTTACGAGAGAACTATCGAAGTTGAAAAACGCAAAGATAAGATCATTTAAAAAATTGAAAACATCGGTAACTACTTTAGATTTATCTTCGTATTTAGTAGCAAAATCTAGTTTTATTTCCGTTAACACATCTTGCTATAATAATTATCTTAATCGTTGTAGACTAAACTTTTCACGTGACCCTAAACAGTTTTATAAATTTGTTAACTCTAAACGTAAGACTTCTTGCTTGCCATCCTCAGTATACCTAGATGATACAAAAGCAAGTTCTGATCAGGCAGTAGCCGATCTATTTGCTGAGAATTTTCAAAGGGTTCCAGGAAAAAATGCAAACTGACGTTGTTTACACCGATTTTAGTAAGGCATTTGATTCTGTTAGTCATTCTCTGTTGCTTCATAAATTAAATATTATTGGATTTCCATCAAAACTCGTATTGTGGCTTTCGGAGTACTTGTGTGGTCGAACACAATAAGTAGTTTTTAAATCGTCGGTATCTAAACCTATTTTTGTTACCTCTGGTGTTCCCCAGGGTAGTCACCTTGGACCTTTGCTATTTAATATGTTTATTAACGATCTTCCAGCTGTTATTACTAACTCCTATGTATACATGTTTGCTGATGATGTGAAGCTATGTTTCACATATAATGACGCTTCCCTGTGTAATTTACTACAGTCGGATTTGGGTGCATTGTCGGCCTGGTGTCGTTTTAACTTACTCAATTTAAAGTTTTCAAAATGTAAAGTCATGTCTTTTTGTAGAAGTACCCCTCATTCTGCTCACTACTTGCTTGATGCTTCACCACTTGACCGCGTGTTTGAAATTAAAGATTAAGGCATTATTCTAAATCCTAAATTAAAGTTTGACGCTCATATTTTGTCCATGGTCAATAAGGCCATTAATGTCCTTGGCTTCATCAAGCGGTGGTCGAAAGAGTTTAATGATCCCTACACCACTAAAACACTTTATACATCCCTAGTTCGTCCCATCCTGGAGTATGGATCTTGTGTTTGGTCTCCACAATACTCGATTCACCAGGATGGAATTGAATCTGTGCAGAAGAAATTTCTTCTATTTGCCCTTAGAAGTTTTAACTGGGTTCCTGGAGTTGACTTACCCCCGTATTCTAGTAGGCTCCTTTTAATAAATCTTCCCTCCCTGTTAAACCGCAGAACTATGCATGGAGTATTATTTATTACTAACCTACTTAATGGTGAAATCGACTCATCAGTTCTTTTGAGTCGAATTAAATTTAATGTCCCGGTTAGATCTTCACGTAACTTTTTACCCCTTAGCCTTGATCGTTGCTTCAGCAACTATTTAATTCATGAACCATTTCGTGTTATATGTTCCGACTATAACAAACTTAATTCTCTTGTCTCCTTGGAGGCCTCAACTCCAGTACTAAAAAGATCGATCCTTTCTGCTTTATCTAATCGTAACCACTAATTACTAATCTAACGCTGGTGTGATTGGGTTTTTCTGGGTTTTTCCCAATCCTCGCAGCAAATGTTGGACTACTCAATTTTTTATTGAATTTCCCAGAGCTTAAACGTTAACTTTAAAATATATTTTCAGATTTATATATTATTCTATATTTTACTTAATTTAATTATTTTTAACTATTTTTTTTTAATTTAAATTAAGTTTGATTTCTTTTTAATGTCAGCTGCTCTTAGCTGACAATAAAAAAAAAAAAAAAAAAAATAAAATAAAGAGAATTAGAAAGTTTCAAGTCTCTAGCTTGAAGGGTTTGGAAAAAACTTGCATACATACGGACGGACAGACGGATTGACGGACAGACACCATGACGGACATTGCACAAAACCAATATACACTTTACCTCCGGTACCGAGTATAAAAACTCACCAAACCATCTCAGGTGTACTCACACTGCAAGGTCAAGGCACACTCAATACAGCCTCCCACACAACACTATTAACCAGATCACCTACATCACCAGCATCTACACAGCAACCAGACCCAACCGAACCAGAAGACATGGATACTGACAATATCCACCCCAACACAACAAAACGCTATACTCATCAATCCTTATCAAGGACTTAAAACTAAACTATTTTCCAAAGATAAGTCAAACCACCTCTCTACCACTCTCAAAACAACTAAATCAAACACAAAAACTAAAGCCAAACCCCCAAACAAAAACAAATACATAAACAATAGCGAGAGCGATTCCATTTAAAAAAAATTAATCCCACCCTTAATACCAATTAAACACCAATCTCACTGTAAACACTTATACCCCTATTAATTATATATATATATATATATATATACTTAAATAACTTAAACTAACACTCTGTTCTTAAAAGTAATACAGTGGAATATACGCGGATAAAGAATTAATTACAGTGAGCTAGAAACACTAATAAAAAACCTAAACCCTAACATAATAGCACTTCAAGAAACCCACCTGAAATCTACAACAAACGTTCCCATACCAATAAACTAAACACTCCACTCCCTGAATACCTTCCAACACTATGGTGAAGTAGCAATACTAACACACTATTCCCTACAAATAAAACGTCTTCCACTAGCAAATGACCTCGACGCAATCTGCGTGGAAGTGTCATCCACAAAGAAAATAAAAAAAGTCTCAGCCTACATCCCACCAACAAAAAATTTCAACCTTACTAACCTCGGAAACGTCCTTAATTAAAACCGAAACACCCTTATGTTTGGTGACTTAAACAGTTGGCACTAACTATGGGGATCAGCAAAGAATAACAAAATAAGGAAATACCATCGCATCATTCATAAGAAACTCCAACCTCACGCTACTCAACGACAAATTCCCTACACACTTCTCAACACACAAACAAAGAATCCTTAACCATTTTAACAATATCCTACAGAAATACCTTTCACAAACCTACCCTAACTATACGTATACTAAAGCCTTACTCCGACATAACATCCATCAACTTATACAGACCTATCTCCCTAAACCCATGCATCAGAAATTTACTCGACAAGATAGTAGCTAAAAGGTTTTGATGGTTTGTAACTGTTTCCAAAAAGATAATAATGCTGACGGTGGATTTGTTTGTATTTTGTAGCAGGTTTAATTGTAGATTATATTAGAGATTAGAGTATGTCATTGTACGTATTACTATATGTAGATGTGCACTTCTTGTGCGTAGAATAAGCGTGCATAGATTAAAGTTACGCTGTAATTTAGGCTTAAGCTGAACGTTTTTATGCTAACTTTACATGAACAGAGAGGGAGAGAGGAGTTACAGTTAAAGCTTAAAGTAATTGGAGTTGAACGGCTCTGAGCAAATTACATATTTCTGAACTATATGAAAAACCATGAATTCTGTCATAAACATCCTCCCCCCTTGCAATATATTGCAAATAAAATCACTGGGCACATGTTCCGGAGAGAATCCAGCCGAAAACTGAATTCTGGGCCATCGGTAGACCATTGGCGATTGGTATGATGCCCTTCAGGATGACGTGAGGATGCATGTCAGCTCCGAGCGCCAAGCAAATTCTCGAGGGATGGTTCCAACCGCCAGAACAATGCTTTTAAACAAGTCAGCGTCAGTGAAGATGGTGCGCAATGGGGTGTGGCATCCAAGCTTGGGGTCGAGTTGGAGCAGGAACTCCCGGTTAAATTCCGTCAATGGTGATCGAAAGGATCACCGTGCAGACACCCTCCACACCGACACGGGTAAAGAATATCCCAAAGGCCGTTGCCAAGGATGTGGCGATGCGGCTGGTGGGGCTGCACTTTGCCTTTTTTGCTCCGACCTCAAGCTTCACCAGGGCAGTCGGCAGGACGCTTACTGCACTATGCTGCACCAGTGTGGCCAGCGACGTGCGGATGGAATGGTGGGGAAGGGGGGAACCTTGCTGAAGCGCGCTTGGAGTTGTCGGGCAAGGCGAAGATGATCGACGACCAGTTGTTCGCTCTTGCCTCCTGGATGGTCGGGTATCCTTAAAATGGAGCAGCGTGTGGTGATCCTTGTCGCAGACCCTGCATTTGCCTGCGCTGCGGCAGGATTGCCCGGAGTCTTGGTGCGCCAGGTAGTAAGGGCAACTCTTGTTAACAGAAGCGTTGTTAGAAGCGCTGGTACTTTCGTAGTGCATGCACTCCTCTGCACATCCTACACCGCGGCGCACCGTAAGGAATTGGTACCGATAGGACGGTCATGGTGCGTAGATCTGAGAGATGGCACTTTTTTCCTATAAAAAATAAGAACCGTAAGTATAAATAATTTCATACATTGCGCTTTGACAGATAACATGGAGCAAATTGGACAGCACAGGACAATTGTTCTTAATAGGATGAACTGTCAATTTTGTGAGTCGCGAATGGTTCAGGAATGGTATCTTGGATTGGAAGAACTATAAGCTTTGTACGAAAGAAGAATAGATGGTGGAGAGACTATAAACGTTGCCAGCGATTCAGAATAGTAGTGGCCTTTTCATGGATTTCCGGAATAAAGAAATAGGAGGGCCAACTATTAGGAAATGGCCTGGAGTTAAGGCCAGGAGGTCCTTAGGATCTTCGGACATCGGAGAGATTGGCTCAAAATTGATGCAGGCTTCAATCTTGGCCAAAAGCGTCGAGAGCTCTTCAAAGGTTTAATTGAACGTGGATGTGGCCTTATAGAAAAGAGTTTTAAGACTCTTCACCCCTTTTTCCCCTAGGCCCCGATATGTGGAACGCCGGGTGGGTTGAAATGCCAGGAGAGGTTTTTATGGGTGTATTTTAAAACAACACCACTCCTTATCGCTTCCATAAAGTCACGCGATAGCGTTTTCTCCGCCCCACAAAAGTTTTGCCGTTGTCTGAATACATCTGTTGTGGGCACCCACGCCACGCTACTAATCGGGAGAAAGCCGCCAGAAATTTCTCTGTAGTGAGGTCCGATGTCACTTCCAGATGAATGGCTTTGGTGCTAAAGCATACAAAAACACACACATTAATCTTGGTGATCAGGCACGTGCGACCGGTGTTATTAACATCAAAACGTCCAGCAAAGTCCACGCCTGTATGCGTAAAGGGTTTTGAAAAGAATGACCTTTCCATGGGCAGATCTCCCATCATCTGTGTCTGGAGCTTTTTTTGATATATGACACACACCTTGCAGGAGTTGATGACGGTCTTGACAAGAATCTTGAGTTTCGGAATCCAGAATTTGGAACGGACAAGACGCGTTGTGAGCTGGTTAACCCCACGTAAGAATATGCGATGAGTGAACCGAACTTATAATCTTGTAAAGGTTGACGAAGAGGACATGATGATAAGATGGCTGGCCTCATAGCGTAAAGACTGGGACGCTCTAGTGCGCTCACAAGCCCTGAGAATTCCCTTTTTGACAAGAAAAGCATTCAGATTGCGGAAATGACTCGAGACAGGAATTTTCTGCTTTAGCGTTAAGCTTTTATGCTCACATGAGTAATCCCTACGCTGCGCAAGAATGATCAACAGCTCTTGAGCTTAGGAAAACTCACTGGAACTGAGTTCTGTGGGACGTGGATTGAAAAGTGTAAAGCTTTTTGCATCCCTTAATAAAACGTTGCATACAGGCGAGAACTCGAAGCGCTTTGTGGAATTCAGAAAATGTGCTGAGGAAATCGGACGTAGGACTCAATTTTGCGAAATTGCTTTAAATAGTGCGTTGTTCTAAAGCAGTATCTGGAAACGGAACTGTTGAGATGGGCCATTGATTTTAAGGAAGGTGCAGCCATTCAGGCCCGTGCCACCACAGAGAATTATGCACACAATTATGCTCGCTAGATCCATCGAATTGTGCTCCGATCGGACGCGCGACCATTCGGCAGGATCGCTAACTTGCACAATTTTTGCCACTTTGTTGACAACGAACGCTGTCCACTTGCAGGGTGGTTTATTCAACCAGGACAACAAAATTTGGAATCTGTCCAATAAAAAACTTTAAAGTCTCCCGCTGGCAACTTAAGAAAAAGGGCTGAAGATAGTTCCGCTAATAGGACGGCCCCGCATAGTTCTAGGCGAGGAGCCGACAGGGATTAAACAGGAGCTACCCTCGTTATGCCAGTTTGGTTGCCGTTTCAAATCGGACATAAATTTCTGCACCGTACGCCCGTTCTGAAGCATCGCAAAACCCGTGGTACTGCAGCTGCCCTTGTGGCTGGATATGCAACCATCTTGGAATGCGGACGTCCCTTAAAGCAGGATAGCTCTCAAGGTGTTCCTGCCACTTACTGATAAGATCCAATGGCAGCGGTTGATCCCATTCCAGTTGCTTGAGCCAGATTTCTTGCATACAAATCTTAGCCCAACTGATGAACGGGGTCGGCCAACCGGCTGGGTCAAAGAACTTCGAGATTTGAGATTGAAACTTCCCGCTTCGTATATGTTTCTTAAAAGGCGATGTCCGAGAGCATAAAGTAGAATTAATAGCTACGCGCTTGCCATCGTATACCTAAGGTCTTCGCTTTACTGGAGTCATCGATCTCCAGAAAATCCTAAGAAAGCAGATGGGGATGTCTTTGGGGATGTCTGGCAGCACCTCTTTGGCGTTCGATGTCCATTTTCTTAGTGGAAATCCTACGCAGTTCCGCAATGGTTGTAACGGATTCCTTTTTTTGTGTTCGTCGCAGCGAGGATATCATCTACGTACATGAAGTCGGATATGATCTTGCTTGCGAGAGGATACTGCAAGCGTACGTCCTCCGCGAGTTGCTAAAGTACCCTCAGTGCCAGAAATGGAGCACAGTTTACTCCGAAAGTGACAGTATTGAGTTTGAAGTCACTTATCTCGTCGTCGGCCTTTCGAAAGAGAATTAGCTGGAACGGAGTGTGCCTAGGGTCCAGTAGCGAAAATATCGCCACTTTAGGATCTGCATCGTGAGATCGGATTGAAGAATGGGTTCTAGGTGAAGGGTATCCTTAAAGATCATGCCATTTGAAGATGGACAAGAAGCATTAAAACAACCCGCACCTTCGTAGTTATACTTTCAGGCATAAACACCGCGTGGTATGGCAGATAGAAATTAAGGCTGTTGGAAACGCCTTGAGGTGAGATTGCTCTCATGTGGCCCAAATCAAAATATTCTTGGAGCACGAAGTTATATTGCTGTTTAAGAATGGCGTTTCTGGATAAACGAGTCTCATTTCTAAGGAATTGGGCCAGTGCAATTGACTTTGAGTGACCTAAATCGATGTCATTCGGATTTCCGAATGGAAGGGTCACCACATATCTGCCACACTCGTTCCGTGCAGTCGTTTGAACAAAATTAGACTCACATACGGAATCGAAGATTGAGGGCAAGTTACACGCCAGATTAGGGAGAACGAATACGAGGCTTCGATGTGTAGTCTTGGCTTTTTAAGAGAGCCTATTGCAAAGTGGCATAACTTTTTGAGCCTGGGCTGCAAACGTTTGATTAAGCCCGGAAACTTGAGCTTGGACGGATTGGAAAGGCAGCTTTATCAAGTGAAATAATCGCTCAGAGATGAACGTAGCCTCTGAGCCTGAATCGATTAAGGCACGAGCGATGTACGTGGATCCCCGGTGGCATACATTTATGACCGCCGTGCCGAGTAGAACACTCTGCTCGTTAGCGGTAAAATAGGTTTGAACATTTGCCGCGGAATGTCAAGTAGTGGACTGTATATTTGAATCGGATGAGGTACTCGGACCACTATCCCCTCTATGTAGTAGACTGTTGTGGCGCCCCTTGCATGTAAAACAATTGTGCGCACTAGTACACTCTCGTAGTTCGTGCCCTCTTGCAAAACAATCCAAGCAGAGTTTTTTCTGTTTGATGTAAGTTGCCCGTTCATTAGCAGGCATCTGAAGCAAACGAGGGCACAGTCGGAAAGGATGGTTTTTCTTGGAACATAAGTCGCAAGTCTTTCTCTTCGGATTTACTTGCGCTTCGAACGAATTTACCCTCTTAGGGGGTTGATGATTTCGAGAAGTGGAAGCTAAAAAGTTTTGTGAAAAGAAAGTAATTTTCACATCTTCAATAGCTTCGAGCGTTCGGTAACGTTCGTTGGCACCAAATGTGGTGGCTATAGCTCAACAACTGTAGGAAATATAGGCTTTTTTAACTCTAAAATGCGGGGGGCTGGGGGCGAAATGGGTGGGCGTGGCTCCAAAATTTTTGATGCAGTTTTTTGGAGGTTGCTAGTAGCTATCTTCTTACCAAATTTGGTAGTTCTATCTGTAAGGATGTGCGAAATATGTGGATTTATCGGGTTTGAGTTATCGAATTTATCGATTTGCCAGCCCCCCAGTTATCGTAGAACCCCAATATTGACACTTTAATTTACTATCCCATAGATAAAGGGAATTGAAAAGTTTCAAGTCTCTAGCTTGAAGGGTGTGAAAAAAGCTTGCATACATACGGACGGACAAACGGATTGACGGACAGACACCATGACGGACATTGCACAAAGCCAATATACTCTTTACCTTCGGTATCGAGTGTAAAAACTCACCAAACCATCTCAGGTGTACTCACACTGCAAGGTCAAGGCACACTCAATACAGCCTCCCACACAACACTATTAACCAGATCACCTACATCACCAGCATCTACACAGCAACCAGACCCAACCGAACCAGAAGACATGGATACTGACAATATCCACCCCAACACAACAAAACGCCATACTCATCAATCCTTATCAAGGACTTAAAACTAAACTATTTTCCAAAGATAAGTCAAACCACCTCTCTACCACTCTCAAAACAACTAAATCAAACACAAAAACTAAAGCCAAACCCCCAAACAAAAACAAATACATAAACAATAGCGAGAGCGATTCCATTTAAAAAAAATTAATCCCACCCTTAATACCAATTAAACACCAATCTCACTGTAAACACTTATACCCCTATTAATTATATATATATATATAATAATATATATAATAATAATATTAATATATATGCGGAGAGTGGCTTAAGTGCAAGCGCAGCGTATCCCGTAGGGCAACGGTCTCGCGCTTGCGTGGCCTTCTAAAGAGGCTTCATATTACCTACACGCGCAGACCACATGTATGTATGTGCTTTGGTATGCGCATACACATATATGTTTATGCTGAGCGTGTTTAGGTTTATTCAAAATTGCAACAAAGTGTTACAAGTTGTATTTAATATATGTTTTGACATTACATACATGAATACACTACACCTCCCCTTTTAAAAAAATAACGTAATATTATGAATATGTAGTTATTTATAGTAGACATGATTGTAATTTTTAGAAATTTAAAAATTGAATAATATAAAACTATAAATGTATAAAGATTTAAAAGTGAATGGTTTTGTTCTTGTTTATTTTATTATTATTATTTTTGACATTACATATGAATATGTAGTTATTTATAGTAGACATGATTGTAATTTTTAGAAATTTAAAAATTGAATAATATAAAACTATAAATGTATAAAGATTTAAAAGTGAATGGTTTTGTTCTTGTTTATTTTATTATTATTATTTTTTTTTACTGAGATGTAAGAGCGTATATATTCGTTAAAAGTTCTGTGACTTCTTTCAACTGTTCCAACGGTCTGGTGGTGGTGTGCTGTAGACGTTATATTGTTTTTTTTTAAATATTTGCACATGTCATTTATAATTGAGTTTTTACATTCTGTACCCATGTCCGTAATGAACGTTTTCATGGGGCCAAATTTTAATATGAATTGCTCAAATATTGCTTTTGCAACAGTATTGGCATTCTTGTTCGGTATTGGGATGGCTACGAGATATTTAGTTAAATCACAAATAAGTGTAACTGCATATTCGTTACCATTTTCAGATCTGGGTAATGGACCTATAGTGTCAACAATTACTCGATCAAAGGCACACATTGGTGTGTCTGTTATTGTTAAATGAGTTTTAGTGTGAACTAATGTTTTTGACATCTGGCATTTGGGACATCTACGTATGTACTCTTTTATCTGACGAGTCATGTTTTTCCAATAGTAGTGTCTTTTTACTTTGGCCAAAGTTTTTGTAATACCAGTATGTTCTCCTTGTGTGGGAAATGTAGACATTATTGCTTCTTTTTCTATATCTTTTGATATAATGGTTACCGGCTTGAGTAGCGCTACTCTTAATAAATTCAATTCATTATTGTCCATATTTTTGAAATTATCTATAGAAACTTGTTCAAAGATTATTTCATGCGGTGCCAACTTTAGTTCGCGTATATCATGTATACCGGCTTCCTTTTCGAGCCTTTGGAAAAATTACCTGAGTCAATAGCTCAATTAGTATAAAGATCGCTAACATTTATTCTTGAAATGATTTTATTTCCATGTTTAAAATAACACAGCTTTCCTCTCATGTGCAAGGCCACTACTTTTCGTACGTCGTCATTTGTGATGACTTCATATACGTTGGGTGTTGAACTATTAAGCTTTTTCAATAGCTATCGAATTTCCGAAATGTCACTCAACAAATTATAAATGCTGCGAGATTGCATTGATGAGTATAGTACATATCGTCTATGTAGAACAAAAAGTCACTAACTACACTTTTGTCGAAAACGAGTTTTTTGCATTTTGTTCTATAATTTTCCATTATTTATCTTTTGTAGAAGACGATATACGCATATCTTCTTTATTTTCTAAGAAAAAAAAAAATTAGAACTCATTAACTGCAAGTTTGCGATAAAATTTGTGAAGAAAAAATCATTATCTACATCATAAGTCAAAGGGCAGCTTGACTTAGAGTGTATGCGTGAAAGCTTTGCCTAAGCGCAGGCAAAGCGCAGCTTGACCTTATTTGTATTAGTAAAAGCTGTGCTTAAACGCACGCTTACAGCCAGTACTTTTCCTTTCACAAAACTTTAACTGTATCTTGTTTACTACTTAATTTTGGCTATTCTTGCATTTTTGCAAGAACGTACAGTCAGTCACAATTTGTTATCAATGCAACCACAACGCATCGCTAATTTAAGAGTTCAAAAATTTAAGCATTTGGAAAACTATTCTCTAATTATTATCAAGGTAAATACTTCTGCTTCTAATTGTTCTATAAATAAACAAAATATTTCCTTCTAACGATGTTTGGGAAACGAGGCAAAATACAAAAATTTAAATCAGTGGCTTATCCGTATGGAAAGGAGCCCAGAAATATTGATATCTCAGATACAAGCGATCAGAGTGAGGATGAACGTGAACAGCAGCGATCACCAACGCCATCATGTCATAGTGTAAGTGATTTTTCCGTTGATTCCGGCCTTGACAGCACTGCTTTACGTGGAAAAGAAAACCCAAACATTGAAAATCAAGTGACAACTAAAAATTCCCTATATCGTTGGAAACAGCGAAATCTGGCGATGTGGAAAGTGAACACCACAAAAAACAACCGTGCAAAATGTTTGCCTTATGAAACTTATTCTGGATTAAAAAAAGCAAAGAGGCCTAAGCAATATAACTGTAGCAAATGTCGTTTCAAATGCTGCTTACATTTTACAGAAGAAGATCGAATAAAAATTTGCAGTGTATATTGGGCAATGAACAATTACAAACGACAAAAGGATTTTATTTTGAAATGCATACACCTTTCTTCTGTGAAACGAAGAACTACTTCGGAGAATTTTAGTTCGCGAAGTAAATCAAGGGCATACTATCTTTACAATGCATCATTTTTTAAAAAAACTCTATGCATCTCAAATGGGCCCATAAATGTAGCTTTGTCTTCAATCAATGCTGGTGGCAGTTTTGAAAGGGATGATAAACGTGGAAAGAAAAATCCTGGCAACAAAACAAGCAATCATTCGATAAATATAGTAAAGCGACACATTGAAGGTTTTTCGACCGTACCGGGACATTACATTCGCCAGTCATCAGAAAAAAAATGCCTTGACAGCAATCTTTCCATCCTCAAAATGTATGAGCTTTACCATATTTATTGTTCTAAGTTTAATGAGATGCCAGTGAAAGGAAATGTGTACAGAAAAGTGTTTTGCACACAATACAACCTATCTTTCTTTAGACCAAAAAACGACCAGTGCACTGTCTGCTCACGATTTGCTTTGGCAGACTCAGTTAGAAAGGAGCAACTTTTAAGTGGACTATGACTTGCATATCAATATAGAATCATACACAGGCACGTCTGTGCCTCTTGACTTTGGTTTTATGAATGTCTTTATTGAATAATTTTGAGTACTTATTCTATGTTTAACATTAATAAAGCTTATGCTGTTATAGTTTAACAGCTACAAAGAGAGGGAGAGCGAGTGTACATATATATGCGGAGAGTGGCTTAAGTGCAAGCGCAGCGTATCCCGTAGGTCAACGGTCTCGCGCTTGCGTGGCCTTCTAAAGAGGCTTCATATTACCTACACGCGCAGACCACATGTATGTATGTGCTTTGGTATGCGCATACACATATATGTTTATGCTGAGCGTGTTTAGGTTTATTCAAAATTGCAACAAAGTGTTACAAGTTGTATTTAATATATGTTTTGACATTACATACATGAATACACTACACCTCCCCTTTTAAAAAAATAACGTAATATTATGAATATGTAGTTATTTATAGTAGACATGATTGTAATTTTTAGAAATTTAAAAATTGAATAATATAAAACTATAAATGTATAAAGATTTAAAAGTGAATGGTTTTGTTCTTGTTTATTTTATTATTATTATTTTTTATTTATAATATATGGCTGATCAGACCGTTTTAAAATAATTTTATTTAATTTATTTTTTTCGTAGGTATTTGTTTTATATTACACATATATTTTATTTTAATTTTATATTTCACTATATATATATATATTTTATTTTTTTTATTAGTGTTTAATAAGTTGGATATTAGAGTAGCTTTAAACCTATTATGCATTAAAAATTTTTAATCTATCCTTATGAACTGTTTGTTTTTTTCCTTTATTGTTTTTTATTATTATATTATCTTTTTCTATTATGGATACTACTGAGTATGCTCCCATATATTTACTTTCTAACTTATGACCTGTTTCGTTTTTTAAAAGTACTTTATCTCCTATGTTCAGATTAAAATCTATTGTTTTTCTATCATAATATTCCTTATTTTTAGCCTTATGCTTTTCTAACATTATCCTTGCTCTTTTAAATGCTTGTTCGAATCTAAACTTACTTTCTTTAGCATAATCTTCTATGTTATATAATGGATTAATATTATTTATTTTATTAAAATGTTGGGGCAAGTTACTTTGCTTACCAAAAACTAATTCATATGGACAATAATTATGTGCCATAGAAGGGGTCGTGTTGAAACAGTATACGAAATATTGGAGCCATACATCCCAATCGGTTTTATCGACTGAGATGTAAGAGCGTATATATTCGTTAAAAGTTCTGTGACTTCTTTCAACTGTTCCAACGGTCTGGTGGTGGTGTGCTGTAGACGTTATATTGTTTTTTTTTAAATATTTGCACATGTCATTTATAATTGAGTTTTTACATTCTGTACCCATGTCCGTAATGAACGTTTTCATGGGGCCAAATTTTAATATGAATTGCTCAAATATTGCTTTTGCAACAGTATTGGCATTCTTGTTCGGTATTGGGATGGCTACGAGATATTTAGTTAAATCACAAATAAGTGTAACTGCATATTCGTTACCATTTTCAGATCTGGGTAATGAACCTATAGTGTCAACAATTACTCGATCAAAGGCACACATTGGTGTGTCTGTTATTGTTAAATGAGTTTTAGTGTGAACTAATGTTTTTGACATCTGGCATTTGGGACATCTACGTATGTACTCTTTTATCTGACGAGTCATGTTTTTCCAATAGTAGTGTCTTTTTACTTTGGCCAAAGTTTTTGTAATACCAGTATGTCCTCCTTGTGTGGGAAATGTAGACATTATTGCTTCTTTTTCTATATCTTTTGATATAATGGTTACCGGCTTGAGTAGCGCTACTCTTAATAAATTCAATTCATTATTGTCCATATTTTTGAAATTATCTATAGAAACTTGTTCAAAGATTATTTCATGCGGTGCCAACTTTAGTTCGCGTCTATCATGTATACCGGCTTCCTTTTCGAGCCTTTGGAAAAATTACCTGAGTCAATAGCTCAATTAGTATAAAGATCGCTAACATTTATTCTTGAAATGATTTTATTTCCATGTTTAAAATAACACAGCTTTCCTCTCATGTGCAAGGCCACTACTTTTCGTACGTCGTCATTTGTGATGACTTCATATACGTTGGGTGTTGAGCTATTGAGCTTTTTCAATAGCTATCGAATTTCCGAAATGTCACTCAACAAATTATAAATGCTGCGAGATTGCATTGATGAGTATAGTACATATCGTCTATGTAGAACAAAAAGTCACTAACTACACTTTTGTCGAAAACGAGTTTTTTGCATTTTGTTCTATAATTTTCCATTATTTATCTTTTGTAGAAGACGATATACGCATATCTTCTTTATTTTCTAAGAAAAAAAAAAATTAGAACTCATTAACTGCAAGTTTGCGATAAAATTTGTGAAGAAAAAATCATTATCTACATCATAAGTCAAAGGGCAGCTTGACTTAGAGTGTATGCGTGAAAGCTTTGCCTAAGCGCAGGCAAAGCGCAGCTTGACCTTATTTGTATTAGTAAAAGCTGTGCTTAAACGCACGCTTACAGCCAGTACTTTTCCTTTCACAAAACTTTAACTGTATCTTGTTTACTACTTAATTTTGGCTATTCTTGCATTTTTGCAAGAACGTACAGTCAGTCACAATTTGTTATCAATGCAACCACAACGCATCGCTAATTTAAGAGTTCAAAAATTTAAGCATTTGGAAAACTATTCTCTAATTATTATCAAGGTAAATACTTCTGCTTCTAATTGTTCTATAAATAAACAAAATATTTCCTTCTAACGATGTTTGGGAAACGAGGCAAAATACAAAAATTTAAATCAGTGGCTTATCCGTATGGAAAGGAGCCCAGAAATATTGATATCTCAGATACAAGCGATCAGAGTGAGGATGAACGTGAACAGCAGCGATCACCAACGCCATCATGTCATAGTGTAAGTGATTTTTCCGTTGATTCCGGCCTTGACAGCACTGCTTTACGTGGAAAAGAAAACCCAAACATTGAAAATCAAGTGACAACTAAAAATTCCCTATATCGTTGGAAACAGCGAAATCTGGCGATGTGGAAAGTGAACACCACAAAAAACAACCGTGCAAAATGTTTGCCTTATGAAACTTATTCTGGATTAAAAAAAGCAAAGAGGCCTAAGCAATATAACTGTAGCAAATGTCGTTTCAAATGCTGCTTACATTTTACAGAAGAAGATCGAATAAAAATTTGCAGTGTATATTGGGCAATGAACAATTACAAACGACAAAAGGATTTTATTTTGAAATGCATACACCTTTCTTCTGTGAAACGAAGAACTACTTCGGAGAATTTAGTTCGCGAAGTAAATCAAGGGCATACTATCTTTACAATGCATCATTTTTTAAAAAAACTCTATGCATCTCAAATGGGCCCATAAATGTAGCTTTGTCTTCAATCAATGCTGGTGGCAGTTTTGAAAGGGATGATAAACGTGGAAAGAAAAATCCTGGCAACAAAACAAGCAATCATTCGATAAATATAGTAAAGCGACACATTGAAGGTTTTTCGACCGTACCGGGACATTACATTCGCCAGTCATCAGAAAAAAATGCCTTGACAGCAATCTTTCCATCCTCAAAATGTATGAGCTTTACCATATTTATTGTTCTAAGTTTAATGAGATGCCAGTGAAAGGAAATGTGTACAGAAAAGTGTTTTGCACACAATACAACCTATCTCTCTTTAGACCAAAAAACGACCAGTGCACTGTCTGCTCACGATTTGCTTTGGCAGACTCAGTTAGAAAGGAGCAACTTCAAGTGGACTATGACTTGCATATCAACCGAAAAGATGACTGCAATATGGCTAAGAATTCAGACAAACAACGATCAACAACGGAGGACCATTTTCAAATGGTTACATTTGATCTCCAGAGTGTCTTGCAGATACCATCCTCAGCATCGTCTCAAATGTATTATAGCCGCAAGAATAATGTTTATAACCCAACCGTGTATGAAAGCGGTAATGATAAAAAGACGTTGTGTTATGCCTGGAACGAACTAAATGGAAAACGAGGAAGTTCAGAAATTGGATTAATACTGTTTAGATACATCAATTCCATACCACAAAAAATTACAGAGCTGTCACTTTTTTCTGACACATGTGGTGGGCAAAATAGGAACATAAACGTTGCTGCCATTCTGCTCTATGCTGTTCGTGCCACCCACCTTCAAGTTATCGAACAAAAATTTTTGGAACCCGGTCATACGTATATGGAGTGCGACTCTATGCATTCATCAATAGGACAATCGAAGAAATACAGATCGGTTTTCGTAATGAATGATTGGCTTGAAAGATCCACAAGAGGTAAAAATAAGGACAAGGATCCTTACGTAGTCAATGAAATGAAGTACTACGATTTTCTTAATCTCCAAGAACTGTCGGAAAATCTTATCAAAATATAAATATTGATGAGGATGGTAACAAAGTGTCTTGGTTAAATATAAAATGTTTCCGATACCAAAAAACCGATCCGAATACAATATTTTATCGATATGATCACAAAGGACCATATAAAAAAAATGTGTGTTTACAAACGTGGAAGACCACGGAAGATTTTAGCGCCTACACAGCTTTTAGAAAATGAATTATCCATCAGCGAAGCAAAAAAAAAAGATTTGCTAAAATTATGCGCAAGTGGCGTTATACCAGACGAGCTTCATCAGTGGTACAAGGACTTGCCGACTTTAAAATCAGTAAACGATTTTGATGAGGAAAATTCCGAAAATGAATAACAAAATAGCATTTAAAATTAATCTTAAAGTCGATAATATTAAAAAAGTGTATTTGAATTCCCATTATCTTATTATTATTAATAAAACAATTTAAATATCAACCTTGTATTTATGCTATAAAAACTCACTAACTATAATAAAAAAAATAAATAAAAAAATTCGAAGAAAAAATCATTATCTACAATTAAGTAAAATTAACTCGAAATTCTCATTACTTATTGAAAGTTTATTTATTTTCTTTATTTTTTTTAAATTTATTTATTTATAGTCAGCTAAGAGCAGCTGACATTAAAATGAATCAAAATTTAAGTTAAATTAAAAATAATTAAAATAATTAAATTAAGTAAAATATAGAATAATATATAAATCTGAAAAAATAATTAAAAGTTAAAGTTAAAGCTCTGGCAAATTCAATAAAAATTGAGCAGTCCAACATTTGTTGCGAGGATTGGGAAAAACCCAGAAAAACCCAATCAGACCAGCGTTAGATTAGTAGTTGGTGGTTACGATTAGATAAAGCAAAAAGGATCGATCTTTTTAGTACTGGAGTTGAGGCCTCCAAGGAGACAAGAGAATAAAGTTTGTTATAGTCAGAACATATAACACGAAATGGTTCATGAATTAAATAGTTGCTGAAGCAACGATCAAGGCTAAGGGGTAAAAAGTTACGTGAAGATCTAACCGGGACATTAAATTTAATTCGACTCAAAAGAACTGATGAGTCGATTTCACCATTAAGTAGGTTAGTAATAAATAATACTCCATGCATAGTTCTACGGTTTAACAGGGAGGGAAGATTTATCAAAAGGAGTCTACTTGAATACGGGGGTAAGTCAACACCAGCAACCCAGTTAAAACTTCTAAGGGCAAATAGAAGAAATTTCTTCTGCACAGATTCAATTCTGTCCTGGTGAATCGAGTATTGTGGGGACCACACACAAGATCCATACTCCAGAATAGGACGTACTAAGGATGTATAAAGCGTTTTAGTGGTGTAGGGATCATTAAACTCTTTCGACCACCGCTTGATGAAGCCAAGGACATTAATGGCCTTATTGACCATATACGAATTATGAGCGTCAAACTTTAATTTAGGATCAAGAATAATGCCTAAATCTTTGATTTCAAACACGCGGTCAAGTGGTGAACCATCAAGCAAATAGTGAGCAGTATGAGGGGTACTTCTACAAAAAGACATGACTTTACATTTTGAACAATTTAAATTTAGTAATTTAGTACGGCACCAGACTGACAACGCACCCAAATCCGACTGTAGAAAATTACACAGGGAAGCGTCATTATATGTGAAACATATGGGGTGTTCAACAGCTCCGTTTCATCGTTTCATGTTTCAAAGTTGAAACGATTAACTCGTGAACGGCATTTTGGGTGTCAATGCGTTTCATGTTTGTGCAGTCAGCTGTTGTTTGTTTACATTTCTTATTCTTCAATTTTTGTCACTGTTGCTGTTTACTGCGGCTATACTTTATTTGTACAAAATGCCATTTAAAAGTGCTAAAGATATGCTATGCGATGCTTTAGCAAAGCAAGTTATTAGATAAATAGAGGATATTGAGTGTGAGAAGAGCTCGTTGTTTGAATTAGTTGCTCAATTACATGCTTTTAACATTTGGCGGCCATTTATCATATGTGTTCATACTATTTTGCACAAAAATGCACCAAATATACTAAAAAGTACTGAGCATCGATAGCAAATATCGAATAAATATCGTGCTCTTCCATCTTTACTTTGTTCAAACTTGAAACACTTTTTGTATACATAGGCTGGGGTGTTTCAACGTTTCAAGAAATCTTCTATGTATGTTGTTGTTGCGAGACGTTTCAACTTTTAAACGTGAAACGATGAAACGAGCTGTTGAACACCCCAATAGTTTTACATCATCAGCAAACATATACACAAAAGAGTTAGTAATAACTGCTGGAAGATCGTTAATAAACAAATTAAATAGCAAAGGTCCAAGGTGACTACCCTGGGGTACACCAGAGGTAACAAAAATAGGTTTAGATACCGACGATTTAAAAACTACTTTTTGTGTTCGACCACACAAGTACTCCGAAAGCCACAATAATAGTTTTGATGGAAATCCAATAATATTTAATTTATGAAGCAACAGAGGATGACTTACAGAATCAAATGCCTTACTAAAATCGGTGTAAACAACGTCAGTTTGAATTTTTTCTGAAACCCTTTGATAACAAGCGAAGTGAATTCAAGAAGGCTAGTGGTAGTAGATCTACGCCTTACAAAACCGTGTTGATAAGGCGATATAATCGAACTACATCCATGTTGCAGTTGAGAACATATAATTTTTTCAAAGACTTTTGGTATGGCAGACAACTTGGATATGCCCCTATAATTTTTAACGTTTGATTTTGAAGAATTTTTATGGAGTGGAATTATAAAGGATTCCTTCCATATATCAGGGAACACGTTTGAATCAACAGACAAGTTAAATAATTTATTTAATGGCGCACAAAGAGAATCCGCGCAGTATCTAAGAATACAACCTGGAACTCCATCAGGACCAGGCAAGTAGCCAGGTTTAATAGAGTTAAATTCACTCAGGAGCATAGACTCAGTAACTACTGGGACATGTATGCAATTAGACGTTTGAACTTGAAAAGGATAGGAATTACTACAACTATACATATTCGATGAGTATACTGATTGAAAATTCTCAGCAAATAGATCGGCTACTGCCTGATCAGAACTTGCTTTTGTATCATCTAGGTATACTGAGGATGGCAAGCAAGAAGTCTTACGTTTAGAGTTAACAAATTTATAAAACTGTTTAGGGTCACGTGAAAAGTTTAGTCTACAACGATTAAGATAATTATTATAGCAAGATGTGTTAACGGAAATAAAACTAGATTTTGCTACTAAATACGAAGATAAATCTAAAGTAGGTCCCGATTTTTGAAATTTTTTATATGATCTTGTCTTTGCGTTTTTCAACTTCGATAGTTCTCTCGTAAACCAAGGTGGTTTATTGTCACTTGAAGAACAAGTGAGGGGAACACAAATATCCAAAAGCGAATTCAAGGGCCTATAAAATATGGCTATAGCAGTTTCTATATCACTAAAAGAATAAAGGTGCGACCAATTAGTATGTTGAAGAAGATAATTTAATTTAGTAAAGTTAGTTTTACGAAAGCAACGGGTTTTTAAAGTATTTTTAGATACTAAAATAGGGTTAAGAATTTCGATGGATAATTCTAAGGTTGGATGGTAGGTATCTTCCGGAAGCACTAGAGGGGGTATTCTACTAGCATTACTGCAATCGGAGTCCGAAACAAATATTAAGTCCAACATTCTACCACTACAGTTATGCACCCTGTTAACTTGCAATAGGCCTAACTCCAGTAGGCCATCGATAAAATCATCAGAAGTGACTGGTAACACCGCCAAAGATGTGTCATTCACAGACCACACAACATGTGGCAGATTAAAATCACCAACCACTATCAGGTTATCCATATCTGTCAAAAATGACGAAACAAGTTGCAGGGCACTCAGATGGGACGAGTAAATGTTAATATCAGATTGAGGAGGAATATAAGAGCAAGTAACATAAAGTGAACGGCCGTTAGTAATATTTTAACACATAAAAACTCTATGTCCGGAAGATGCTGAGAAAGAATCTGTTCAGAGGAAATACAGGAGTCAACAGCAATGAGAACACCACCCCCCTTGCGGGAAGTGCGATCGCATCTGTACAAGTTATATTGAGAAGGAAAAATGGAATAATCAGATATATCAGGTTTTAACCAGGTTTCCGTGAGTGCTACTATATGTGGATCAAATGATAAGCTGTTAACATATAATTTAGAAAGTTTAGTGTTAAGGCCTCTAACGTTTTGATAGGCCAAACTAAGTTGTTTTGTTAGTTTTTTGCCACCGAGGTGAACGCAACAGGTTGGCTAGCAGGCGGTGTACTATTAATCCTTATACCATTATTGCTATTAATTCGCCTATTCGTATACTTCTTAACTACAAGTTGCGGCGGCCAAAACTTTTCAGAGCAAATTGTCGAGAAAAGTTCCGGCGGTACACCCAACTTGAAAGAAGATATACTTCTGGCATGTTTAAATTTAAACTTTTCAACAACAATAAGAGGGGAATCGATTTGACTCTTTACATATTCTGCAACATCATCCGATGACGTATCGGATGCCAGCCTAGAAACAAAAACAAATTTGTTTTGTGGTACAACAACCAGAGGCTTGTCAGCCCCAGTTGTAACTATATTAGGATTAATAGGCACACGAGCTGCTGAACCAGAGGGCTCATGCAAAGGTTCGGAAGATAAAGTGGCTAGGTTGTTGATAGGATTTCTAGCAGGAGAGTTAAATAACATTAGTGGGTTAGCATTGGAACCAATTGAAGGATTATTGTTAGGCACTAGAAGGGGTTTGGTTGGAAGAACATGTGGGGCAATAAGTGGATTAGGACCCGAAGTCTTTTTACGCTTCGGAGATTCGGTAATCACCTTGCCATTTTTGAAATTAAGCTCAAGCTCGTTGAATGACGCTTGCAGATTATTAAAAGCTACATGCATAGCTTTAAAGCCAGCATGAGTCTGCCTCATGAACTTGGTCGATTCTTTCACAGCTAAATTGCAGGGCTCGCAGTACCATTTAAGGCCTGTATCTGCAATTAAGAAGTCCCTGATTTTGGGAGTGAAGCCAGCACATTTCATGTGGATCATGTTGTCACACAATCGACACAAAATAAAATCTTGGTTGGTGGTTCCAACCACTTTGCAATTGGTGCTACAGCATGCAAACATTTTCGAATTGATTTAACCCTCTCATGCCCGAATTAAAATGGGCGGGGCTAAAAATTTTTTGAGTAGATATTTAAGATAGGGTTGACATCAGTATTAACTGTTCAAAATTTCAAGGTCCTAGGTGTCCTGGTTCAAGAGCTACAGGATGTTGCGTATATGCAACATTGGGCAATGGTGGTATATATCTGGCAACTAATATGCTAGCACAAAACAAAGTAAGGCGACGGTAAGTATAAGTAAAACGTATCACTGCAAGAGCAATATAAAACAGTAAATATCAATTGAGCGCTTAAATGAGAGAGCGTTAGCGCGTAGGCAGATAGAACCGCAAGTGCGACGGATAATAGCGGATAAGAGCGGGAGAGCTGTAAAGCGAGAGCGAAAAAAAAATTGACAAACTGTTTGTTGTTAGTAATCACACAGAATATGCAAATGTAAATATATGTATGTAAGTATGAACGTATGTTTACTTTATGTTTTCTTTATGTTCAGGCAGAGCAGTCTCATTTAAACTGCTAATTAAAGTGAGTATAAACTCTGCAAACTCTTTTATGTAAACGTAAATATATACACATATATTTGCAATCACTGCTAAAACTATTTACCAGATTAAACAGAGTAAAAACACCGTTCACAAACACAAGAGATCAATAAATAATCAAGAGCACGCAAAAACACGACCGTCACCAACGAAAGACAAGTTGTCAAGATGGATATAATGTGGTTATTATTAACACACAACTTGTGGTATTCAAAAGACTTGTTATCGAAGTATTGGATTTTTAATGATAAATTATAAACAAAATGCCTTATAACTCAAAACCATGAAAATGTAGATAGTGACTTTTTGTTCTACATAGACGATATATTTTAATTTGCCTTCGAGGCCGAACTTAAATTACTTTACAAATTTTAAAGTTGTGTTTTGCAACTAACCCCGATTTGGGCTGTGCAATAATAAGCGATAGTTATGGTTCTGTTGATGCTGGTTTTGGTTTAGTTAACTGCGTAACCAAACATTCTCCCCCCATTGGAAGACATGGGCTTTCAACAACATCCTGTTTGGGAAGTGCACATAATTTGCGCACAGCTCTCTTGATAATCCCAGTTGATGTCTTGAGAACAGCTACTCGGGAGACGCCGTCAGCACCAGCAACAAGCTCTACCACACGAGCCAGTGGCCATTTAAGGGGTGGCAAGTTTTCGTCCTTTACCAGAACGACATCATTGATAAGAACACCAGGCTGCGATGTCCGCCATTTGGAGCGCTTCTGAAGAAGCGTTAAGTATTCCTCACGCCAGCGATTCCAGAAAATTTGTTGGTAATACGCTATACGCTGCCAGCGATCTAGGCGGCTAACGTTCAGCGCCGTGACAGCAGGCTCTGGGTACAGTACGAGTGGCACACTACCAAGGAAGTGCGCAGGGGTTAGTACATCCAGATCTGCAGGGTGCTCTGAAAGTGAGGTCGTGAGTTTATTATAGCGGCAATGTGGCAAACGAGTGTGCGAAGATCATCCAGGGGCAAAAGCGAGGGTCCGACCGATCGATAAAAATGATATTTTGCTGTCTTCACCGCCGCCTCCCAAAGTTCACCGAAGTGTGGCGAACGAGGTGGGATGAAATCCCATTCAATGTCATCGGAAGTACAAAACTCTCGGACAGTGTTGATGTGCTTCTCGCTGAGGAAAAGCCGCTTGAGATCAGCTAGTTCATTCTTGGCTCCCACGAAATTAGTAGCATTGTCCGACCATATGCGAGTAGGTTTACATCTAGTTAGAATGAAACGCTTAAGTGCATTTAGAAAAGCTGCTGTAGACAAATCAGGAACCAGTTCGAGATGCACTGCCTTTGTCGCAAAGCAAATGAACACCGAGATGTAGCATTTTACAGGACCTTTGTTTCGAACTTCACTCTTGAAGTAAAATGGTCCACAGTAGTTCACTCCAGTGACAGCGAAAGGATGCGAACCACTCACACGATCCCGGGGAAGATCCGCCATGATTGTCTCAGCTAGGACCGGTTTAGCTCGAAAGCACATGATGCATTTGCTTGTCACGCTGGAGACAGTCTTGCGACCACCAATAGGCCAATAGTGGAGCCGAATGTGAGCAAGAAGCGAACGAGGTCCAGCATGCAGCTGACGCCTGTGAAAATGCATGATGATGGCGCGTGTGACAGGATGATGGCTCGGAAGAATTACGGGATGCTGCGCATCGAAATCCAGACTCGACTGCCTTAGACGGCCACCAACACGAAGAAGTCCACACTCATCCATGAACGGGGTAAGCGAGGCAATAGAGCTGGATGATTTGATCATTTGCTGCTTTGAAGAGCCCTATATTTATCGCTTAGGTTAGCCATCTGGATGCTGCGCAACAGTAATTGGGTGCCTTTGTGTATCCACTCTGCTGTAAGACCGGGATGCCGGATTTGATATCGAAATTTATGTATGAAACCGAACACACGCCGTAGGTGATGAAAGGAGTTTACAAATTTACATCCTATGCTGACATCAGAAGATTTAGAAACACCAATTAGTACTCTTTGCCGGAGCTCTGGAAGCGTCTGGGCCGGCAGACATGATGCTGGCCATTCGCACTCTACCTTGGTTAAGAAATCGGGACCATGAGACCATAACGATGATTCTATAAGCTCGCTGGGAAGTGCTCCTCTAGACAGAATGTCTGCCGGATTGAATGCCGTTGGTACGTAGCACCATTCCATTCCTGTCGATAATTCTTGGATTAACGATATGCGATTAGCTGTGAACATTTGGAATCGGGAAGGCTCATCACGTATCCAAGATAAGACAACTGCAGAATCCGACCAGCAATAATACCTACAGTTGAACAAATTCATTTGAGCTACCTCTCGAATTAGCTGTAAAAGAAGTGCAGCAGCAGATAACTCCAGCTTTGGTATTGTAAGAGTCCGCAAGGGTGCCACTCGAGACTTAGAGCACAAAAGATGAACTACGCGCCTTCCACCTGTTATAGATACGACGTAAATGCATCCACCGTAGGCTTCAATGCTAGCATCACTAAATCCATGAACTTCGATGATGCCCTTTGGAACTATAACCAGACGCGGAAGCTTTATTTTCTCCGTATGAGAAATGTCAGCACACAAACTGTCTAGAACAATGCAGGGAAGCAGGAAGACTTTCATCCCAATCCAAATGTTCTCTCCAAAGGTGCTGCATAAAGATCTTGGCCTTGGATATCACGGGTCCGATAAGCCCAAGCGGATCATAGAATCGAGCAATGGTAGAAAGTACAGTCCGTTTGCAAGGCTTGCCAGGCGCTTTCATCGGAGAGAAGTTAAACAGAAGGCAGGCTGAAGCTGGATCCCATGCCAATCCAAGCGTCTTAGTGATATCTGTGCCATCATCAAACTTTAGAAAGGTCTCTTTGTCTTCATCAGGCACCTGTTGAAGCTCGCTAGGATCATTGGAACACCATTTCCGAAGCTTGAAATTCCCTTTCCGTAAAAGACTGACTGTTTGATGCATGACTTCAACTACTTCTTGGGCAGAGTCGCCTCCAGTGATGAGATCATCTACGTAGAAATCGCTCAAGACCACCTTAGATCCAACAGGAAACGATCTTCTTTCATCAATGGCCAATTGCTGCATGGCCCGAACTGTCAGAAAAGAAGCTGGCTTTGTGCCATAGGTAACGGTATTGAGTTTGAAAACTTGAATTTTCTGATGAGGCGCATCAAGCCAAAGGATGCATTGCAGGTACGAGTCGGATTCAGCCATCCTAACGCACTTATACATTTTGCAAATGTCACCAGTCAAGGCTACTGGAAATGTTCTAAATTGCAAAAGAGTGTTGAAAAGCTTGCGTTGAATTGTTGGGCCTGTCATGAGGATTTCATTAGGCGAATATCCAGACGAAGACACAGCTGAACCATCAAACACAACTCTAAGCTTAGTGGTTGAGCTATCCTCTTTCAGCACGCAATGATGAGGTAAATAATACTTGCAGCGACTAAGCATGTGCGACTCAACAATAGACATGTGATTAAGGTCCACATACTCTTTGATGAACGCGGAATACTGAGACTTCAACTCAGGATGACGCGCCAATTTGCGTTCCAGGTTACAAAAACGACGGTAAGCTTGCTGATAGGAATCCCCAATCAGATCCACAGGATGTTTAACTGGAAGGCGAACCGAATATTCGCCAGTGCCTAAACGAGAAAAAGTTTGTTTAAAATGGGCTTCACTGTCAAGTTCCTCCTTAGTAGATTCATTTACTACACTAGAGCAGGATTCTAACTCCCAAAAACGACGTACGATTTCATCAAGCTTATGATCAGGGCTAGGTTGGCGTTGCAATCGAGCGAGTGGCCATCAATGAGGCAGGGCTTGTTGATATCAGCTGCATAGCCTTCTGAGTCAACACTAGACTCCCCTAGTCCTGAAATCAAAGTAGGCGACCGATGCTTACGTAGCTGAAGGTAGTGAGCTAAACGGGATGTAATAATGTGCATCTGCGAACCAGAATCGAGTAGAGCACGGCACGGAACAAGAACACCAGTGCGACTCCTAACGCTGATGACAGCAGTTGCCAATAGCACAATGTCTTGACTGAGATTTTGGGCTACAAGTGTTGACGAGGATTTCCCAGCAGGCGCATGCGGAGCAGATATAATTTGAGAGCCCTCAATCTGAGTCTCAAAATGAAGAAGAGTGTGATGCTTGGCCTTACAACGATTGCAGGCGGTCGAACTGCACTCTTTCATTCTATGCCCCTTGCGCAGGCAATTAATGCAAAAAGACAGCTTCTTAACCTCGCGAAGACGCAGTTGCGGAGACAGATTTCCAAAACGGGAGCAATTGTAAATCAAATGGCCAGATGATTCACAAAACACGCATTCATTTGTGCTGGAGTTAGTAGCGACAAAGGCTTTTCTTCTGGTGTTCAGGGTTTTGCTACTTTTTCCCACCTTGGAGCTAGGCGTATACGTTGCCATAGCGTGTTCCACATATTCCAACCTTTGACATCGTCTATCCAAGAAAGCCATGAATTGTTCACAGGTCGGGATTGTATCCATCGGTGCTGTCTCCTCCCAACTGGTCTGAGTTGCCTTGTCCACTTTCTGTAGCAAGCTGTGCACAATAATAAAGCCTGCAATCTGCTCAACGCTGCCCATGCCTTGAAGAGCGCGAATGTTGGCGTTTACGGTATCCGAAAGGGTTCGAAGTTTAACCGCTGACGACGACTCGATGCAATCCAAACCCAAAATCTCAGTGACATGTGCCTGAAAAATAAGACGCTTGTTATTAAACCGCTTTTTTAGTAAATCTAACGCAATTTAATAGTTAGCACTGCTGATTTCCAACGATGAAACACACTCCAGGGCTGGTCCTTTCAGGCATTGCAAATGCTGAAACTTCTCTACATCTGATAATCCTGAGTCGCCGTCAATGATTGACGAGAACATTGAAATGAAATCTGCATACTTTGTGTAGCTTCCGCTGAACTCTGGAAGCTTAAGCTCAGGCAATCGAATCCGGCTCTGAGACAATGTGTGATTGTCAGCAGATCCTTCATGCCTCATGGTCGAACACAAAGGCGATGATAACTTTCGCTTATTAAGTTCGCGGCGCAAGCTAGTCTCAACGAGTATTGATAATTCATCAAAAGATTCACGCAATTCACTCCCGATTTCATTATAATCCAGCTCCTCCAATGCGTAATGCATACTGTTGAATTGCTGCTGCGCGCTTTCAAGACCTTTAAGCCGGATCACCAACTCCTCTTCGCTGAGATGCCCAATATGCTCCGGAGCAATAGCTTTGGCCATGCGCTTCACTTGCTCGTTAATAGCCTTGGCCTTAGCTTTATAAAACGGAGCACCAAGTGACGGAACTGCAGGATTATTAATCACCTCAACAGTATTCGGCATATTGAATATGTTTTTGATTTATATGTACACGCACGCGAAATAAAGTTCTAGAGCCACTGAATGTCGGAAACTTGCAAAATATTGTTTAAAGCATAGAGTGTGTCAATCACAATTCAATTTATTGCCTCGAAAAACTCTTTCATATATTACAGTTTTATAAGCACTGAATTCTTGCGATTTACTTATTTATACAAGTGCAGCTGGTAACAACGTAACGATTTAATTGCACCAATATACCAAGGTCAAAAAAGGGCAAACACCTTGAGCACAAGCAAATGCAAAGCGAATCGGGAGCAGCAATAGCAATGCAGAAACGATTGCTGCAGCGGTAAAATGTTTAAAGAGACAAGAGAAGATAATGCGCGGGCGTCAATGCAGGTCAAACACCTTAATGCAAAAGTGTACGCAAAAACGAAGCGACAACAGCGAAAACGATAAAAGAGCGCGGGCGCGCTTTACTAACTCTATAAGTTAAATAATTTTTAATTATTTATACAAATGCAGAGTAATCCCGTCATGGTCACCAAATGTTGAGCTATTGAGCTTTTTCAATAGCTATGGAATTTCCGAAAATGTCACTCAACAAATTATAAATGCTGCGAGATTGCATTGATGAGTATAGTACATATATTTTAATTTGCCTTCGTGGCCGAACTTAAATTACTTTACAAATTTTAAAGTTGTGTTTTGCAACTAACCCCGATTTGGGCTGTGCAATAATAAGCGATTTTTTCGTTTGTCGCGAAACAGACAAACGACCGAAGTTGAGTTACCGACGAATTTGATAAAACTGAACGGCTGCAGAACTGCAGCAGCGGCTTGCACTCAGCTGAAGGCCAAGGGCAAACAATAGAGAATGTAATAAACTAAATATAAGAGCTTATGAAAAACAATAGTTGGACTTTACGTTAAGTTGCTCTTATGCTGCGCAGAGCATGATAGGTTATAGCGATTAGATATAGATAAGAGAGTTATGGTTCTGTTGATGCTGGTTTTGGTTTAGTTAACTGCGTAACCAAACATTGGGCTAAGAAGCTTTTTCAAGATTTTGCCTAAGCAAAGATTCTTGTTCATTTCCTGCGCAGGAATTGTTTTGTCTACTTTGATGCCTGGTAGTGACTTTCAGGACTTTATTTTGTAAATCTTTTAATTCGGATATTGTTATCCGTGATAGCGCATCTGCCACGAAATTGTCTTTACCCTTTAGATACTCGACTGTAAAGTCGTATTCTTCTAATTCGAGCCGCATGAGTGTAAGTTTAGAACTAGGATTGACCATAGAAAATAAATAAGTTAATGGTCTGTGGTCAGTTTTCACTGTAAAATGTTTTCCATAAATATATGGTCGAAAATGTACTATTGCCCAGTGGATTGCTGCTAATTCTTGTTCTGTTGTGCTTGTTTTATTTTCTCATTTTGTGAATGAACGAGATGCGTATGCAACTGGAAGTTGGAGTCCATTATAGTTTTGAGTTAAAACTGCTCCACACGCTTGCTTACTAGCATCCGTTATTGTGCAAAAGTCTTTGCTGAAGTCTGGGTATTGTAGTAATGTTGGTTGAATTAGCTTGTCTTTGAGGTATTGGAATGCATTTTGGCATTCAACTGTCCATTCAAAAGGAACATTCTTTTTACATAACTATGTGCCGTGAATATTCGGCGAAATTGTTTATAAATCGTCTATAATAGTTGCAGAATGCAACGAATCGTCTCGAGCTGTCCGCATCATGTGGGACTGGATAGTTTTTAATGACGTCGTATTTTTTGTCGTCTGGCAAGATACCTTTGTCTGTGCATTTGTGACCAAGGAAGGTTACTTCATGCATAAAAAATGAAAATATTTGTGGATGTAATTTAAGGTTGTATTTCCTACATTTGTCAAAAACGTCAGTTAAGTTTTTATACTCGATACCGAAGGTAAAGAGTATATTGGGTCTGTGCAATGTCCGTCATGGTGTCTGTCCGTCAGTCCGTCTGTATGAACGCAAGTTTTTCCACACCCTTCAAGCTAGAGACTTGAAACTTTCCAATTCTCTTTATCTATGGGATAGTAAATTAAAGTGTAAAGATTGGGGTTCTACGATAACTAGGGGGCTGGCAAATCGATAATCACACACCCTTACAGCTAGAACTACCAAATTTGGTAAGATGATAGCTACTAGCAACCCCCAAAAAACTGCATCAAAAATTTTGGAGCCACGCCCACCCATTCCGCCCCCAGCCCCCCCGCATTTTAAAGTCAAAAAAGCCTATATCTCCCACAGTTTTTGAGCTAGAGCCACCAAATTTGGTGCCAAGATAGGTGATGATGACCCCCCAAAAACTGCATCAAGAGTTTGGATGACACACCCACCAATACCACCCTAGCCGCCTCCAGCTGCCCCAACGCTTCGTCAAAAACGAGAATGCGTGTATCTTCCAGATTTGTGGAGCTTGAGCCACCAAATTTGGTATGAAGATACCTGGCAACGAACCCAAAAAAACTGCATCAAAGTTTTGGAGTCACGCCCACCCATTCCGCCCCCAGCCCCCCCGCATTTGAAAGTCAAAAAAGCCTATATCTCCCACAGTTTTTGAGCTAGAGCCACCAAATTTGGTGCCAAGATAGGTGATGATGACCCCCCAAAAACTGCATCAAAAGTTTGGATGACACGCCCACCAATACCGCCCTAGCCGCCTCCAGCTGCCCCAACGCTTCGTCAAAAACGAGAATGCGTGTATCTTCCAGATTTGTGGAGCTTGAGCCACCAAATTTGGTATGAAGATACCTGGCAACGAACCCCAAAAAACTGCATCAAAGTTTTGGAGTCACGCCCACCCATTCCGCCCCCAGCCCCCCCGCATTTGAAAGTCAAAAAAGCCTATATCTCCCACAGTTTTTGAGCTAGAGCCACCAAATTTGGTGCCAAGATAGGTGATGATGACCCCCCAAAAACTGCATCAAAAGTTTGGATGACACGCCCACCAATACCGCCCTAGCCGCCCCAAGCTGCCCCAAGGCTTCGTCAAAAACGAGAATGCGTGTATCTTCCAGATTTGTGGAGCTAGAGCCACCAAATTTGGTATGAAGATACCTGGTAACGACCCCTAAAAAACTGCATCAAAGTTTTGGAGCCACGCGCACCCCTTCTACCCCCTTTCCCCACCTTTTACAATCTTTGAGCTAGAGTCACCAAATTTTGTATGAAGGTAGCAATTGACATTCCACATAGATCTGCAGCAAAAATTTGGATGCCACGCCCATCCATACCGCCCCCAGCCCCCTTTTGCCCACTATTTACAAACTTTGAGCTAGAGTCACCAAACTTGGAAGGAAGGTAGCAATTGAAATTCCACATAGATCTGCAGCAAAACTTTGGATGCCACGCCCACCCATACCGCCTCCAGCCCCCCTTTCAACAGCTCTTACAAACTTTCAGCTAGAGTCACCAAATTTGGAAGGAAGATAGTTGGTGGCATCCCTATCTGCATCGGAGAATCTCAAAGGCAGCGTACACCCCTGCCCCATCCGTACCCCTTTGCAATCAGGCCTCTTTTTACCTGTTTTAATACTGGTATCGAGTATGCCGCAGTCGGTTGCGTCCGACTGCAACGTTTCCACTTGTTAAACATTTGTTTTTCGGAACAACCGATAACAATTAAATCGTCCATATAAAGGAATGCTTGGAAGGGTTCAAGACCAGAGAACGCAATAGTCATCATTCTCTGAAATGAATTCGGCGCTATTTTTAAACCAAATGGTAATCGCGTGAACCGATATGAGCCTTTGCTTGTTGAAAATGAAGTTATATTTCTGGAATTTTCATCAAGCTCAATTTGATGAAAACCTGACATTAAGTCAAGGCATGAGAGATATTTTGCTCTGCCTAGTTGATCTAATATATCATCAATTCTAGGCAGTGGGAATTTGTCAGACAATAATTTTTTATTTATTTGTCGATAGTCAATTACTAATCGCCATTTTTTGTTTTCTGAGCCTGGAAGGGCTTTCTTCGGGACAAGTAGAAGTGGGCTATTATATTCTGACAGAGATGGTTCGACTATGTTGTCGTTGATCAACTTTCCAACTTGTTTTTGGATCTCATCTGTTTGGCTATGCGGGCTTCGATAGTTTTTTATGTACACAGGTTCATTATCTTTTAGTCTCAATTGTTGTTTATAAAAATTGTTTGTTGTGATTGATTCGGTTTCGGGACCGAATGCGTCACTATACTCGGCGCATAAACTGGTTAGTTGTGTCTTGAATTGAGGCGGATAATTTTTGGCTAGCTGAGATATGACAATTTTTTCTCTATTTTCTTGGGTCTGATGAACTACATCGTAGTTCGAAAGTGATTCATGTTTTAAATTATTTATTGTAACTAATTGATCGGTACTAGTTGTATTTAGTAAACGGACAAACGTATTTTGTGATGTTGCAACTGTGTTTGCAACATATATACCAGGTTGAATTTCCTGATTTGGAATAAATACACCATCTTCTTTTGAAGTTAGCGTGACTTTTCGGACAACTTGAGATCTTGCTGGCAGAAGTATTGAGTTTTTACCAGAGTCATATGTTATTGGAACATGGATCGAATATTTTAGATTATTGGGTCTAATTATAAACCAATCTTCCGATGGTTTAAAATCTAGTTGACAATTGAATTTTTTTATAAAATCAATTCCTATTATTCCATCACATGGTATAGCGAATTCTAAATCAAATATGTGAAAATTGTGTGGAATTATATATTTTCCCTTCTGAATCTCTATTGATGCTAGACCTTTGGATTTTAAAATCTCTTTACTTATGCCTTGAATGTTTATTACATTATTAGACTGGATGTCATGAAAGACATCAGAAGTTTCTTTAAGTATTGAGATGTCTGCACCTGTATCTATTAAAAAGGTAAGCTTTTTACCTGTTGACACGTGGTCAAATGAAACAAATATATTGAGACTAAAATTTATTGTATGAACTTTAGTGTTTTGTATTGTTTGGTATCTAAAGATTGTTCGGAGTTTCCCGAGACATCTTGGGCTACCCGGACGTTGTTTTTATTGTGGCCTCTGTTCGAGTTGCCACGGCCTCTAAAGGTTCCCCTATTTTGGCCTCGTCCCCTGTAATAATTTCGGTTAGCGTTTTGATGGTAATTACCTCTCCCCCGGTAGTTACCTCGGTTACCTCTATTATATCCAGGGTTTGATTGTTGCTGATAGTACAGAACAGTGTTGTTCTGTCCTGTAGTTTCAGTGCAACTATTTACAAACTTGGAAATGGAATCGTTCATATTATTGAACGTGCCTGCCTGCATGATAAGTTTTACCTTATCTATTGTGCAGTTCTTTGTCATTGCCTTTACAGCTTGTGTAGTGCTGTATTTGTTAGCTAAATCCATTGACAAACCGTCGTTAATGTAAGCTCCTTCAAGTGCTTTAGTCAATTTTTCCATCTCTTGGGTGTATTGACCGGCTGTTTTTCCCTTTTGCTGAAGGTTAAGGAGTTTAGCAGATATGACTTCTACCGATTCTCCCTTAACTGAGCTTGACAACCTTGAGATGATAGCATTGATACTCTGCTCGTCACTTATTAAGTTTCTAGCATAGCCTTTCAGTTTTGTTTTTATTAGGCTCACCACATTAATTTCATGGGCGCCTTTCAACGATTCTACTAGGACTAATGCATCAAGGAAACTTCTTAAGTTTTGAGCTTGTCCATCGAATTCTGGCAATAGAGAAGAGGCTAGCCTCAAAAATTAAACTAAATTTTGTGCCATGATGGGTTTGTCTGAATCAGTATCTTTGCCTTCTGTTTGCTCCATTAGCTGAGATTTGTCATATGTGGCTATTTTATTTACTTCATTTGGGAGAAATATGACAAGCTCATGCCTCTCCGAAATATATACAAGGTTTTCTCTTAATCGTTTTAAGATTTCTTGACCTTGCGTAATTTGAAGTGAATCAGCTTTGTGAGCGTTGGTAAGTATAATATTTCTAACGTTGTTATAAGTGTTTACCAACAACTCCAAATGTTTTGACTTCGTTTCGTTTGAAATTTGTGCACTTTTGTTAAGGCACTTGAAAGATTTATCAAACTCTGTTCTTTGGTTTATAACGTATTTACGTATATGATCCCAGTCCATTGAATTCGTAATATAAGAATTTCATTAAACTTTATATACGAGAATGTTAGTTACTTCACCCAGTATTGGGTTGAATGTTATTGAAGAAGTAACTTCAACATTTGGTAGGGATTTGAGCACTTGTAGCTTTTGTTTTTTAGTACAATTTATAAGTGGTGAGAATACACTATTGTACGTTGCTATTCGTAAACACTTATTGGGTGTTCGGAGAGCAAGAAAAGAATTCTACTAGCAAATAATGGGTCTTTTTTTATACCCTTAACCCATAAAATGGGTAAATAAGGGTATAATGGTTTTGTGAAAAGTATGTAACAGGCAGAAGGAAGCATCTCCGACCCTATAAAGTATATATATTCTTGATCAGCATCAACAGCCGAGACGATATAGCCATGTCCGTCTGTCCGTCTGACTGTCCGTCTGTCTGTCTGTATGAACGCGTGGATCTCAGAGACTACAAGAGCTAGAGACTTCAGATTTTGGATTTAAGTTCTCCTATACCATGAGCAGAACAAGTTTGCTTCAAATTATCGATAACTATTCTGGTTTCCGATATACACATAATATCGATAACAATAAAATATCGAATTTGGAAAATCTAAAAATGAGGGTTGAAGTAATGGATAATGATAGAACTTTTCTGAAAATTTCGTCCAAATCGGTTGAGAAACACCGGAGATATTGAACTTAATCGATTGAAGCTAAGTCAGTATACCAAAGTCTTACATAAATTTAATTTATTTATTGCAACTGGGTACAGGGTATCTTCTAGTCGGGCTCTCCCGACTAGAGCCTTCTTACTTGTTGTTATTTCTTTTAGTAAGGTTCTTGTATTCATTTTACTGTTATTTTATAAATTTTTTTTTTTTGAATATTTATACTTGAGCTAAGTCGTTGGCCCTACTTTGATATCTTCTTTTCATGCTATTTCGGTGCAATTTATAAAGTTTAACTACTGAGTTTATTATCATTATCGCGGCTATTATGGCAACTAAAATAAGCATGTATTGCATATCCGGTGGATTAACGTCAACTTTATTAATAACGTTGGCGGTCGAATCCACCGATTTCACATCGACAATGCCCATTATGTTTCCTTGTGGAACTGTTTTTACTTTGAAAGAGTCAATTTTGTATCTAACTGCTCTATTCCAACTTATGATCGTATATATTAATTTTATTTTTTAAACAAATTTTTATTATTTTTTTTTTTTTTGTATTTTAAATGTTTGTATTTTAATTGTTTTTCATTTAAATATATATATATATATATATATATATATATAAATATATATATATATATTGAAATTATCCTTTTTTTGACTTAATATTTATAAATATCGGTATCTAAGATGCACGATCCTAATACACCTCATGGGTGGCGTGAAATTCCTTTACCTTTAGGTTTAAAATGTCCTACCTATTTGTTAGCATAGCTTTACAGGCTATGCTGCTAATCAGGCGGAAATGGTTCCGCGCGATTTTAACAATTTTTTTTTTTTTTAACTTAAGAATGTTATTTAATCTAAAGATATAATTTTTAAAAATGCATGATGTCCTCTGGTTTCTTTGCTAATATGGATAATCGTCAAGCTGATGCTCCCTCGATGGTGCAGACGGCGGTCCTATGCCTTCCGCACTTTCTCTTGTCTGCTACTGATTATGCATCAGCTAATCGTCAAGCTGATGCTCCCTCGATGGCGCAGATAGCGGTCCTATGCCTTCCTCACTTTATGTGGAACTGTGCATGTATACTCGCAGAATGGAGATACAAGGGGTCCCTCGCAGTCCTTTGGGCAGCTCTTCTTTAACTTTGGGAGATCTTTGGGTTGTTTATTTTTTTTAATTATTGTTTTGTTTGTATTATGTATTTCATGAGTTGAGTGAGTGTTAGTATTGGTAACGGTTCTTTTGTTGTATGACTTTAGAAAGTCAAGTTCCGTTTGCAACTTTTGAGCTGTTGCCCACGCTGGTGGTGGTGTACTTGAGAGTAATAGCGGTATTCTCTTTGTAATTTTATTTTTTACACCACCGCGTTTTCCCATACTTTAACAACTCTACTCACTCAGTTTTTTTTTTATTTGCTCATTTCTCTATTTTGTTGTGGTTAATTTTGCTGCTGTTGCTGTTGTTGCTTCTGCTGCTGCTGCTGATGATGGTTGCTGTTGTTGTTGATAAAATGCGCGATTCGTTGTCATTGATGGTGTTGTTGTTGTTTTATTGTGTGGTGTTGTTGTTGTTGTCTCTTTGGTATTTCTTAGTTAGCTTATTTTCACTTTAGACTTATAAACATGCTTCACAATGTATTATTGCAACTAATTTCTCATTTGATTTCTCATTTCTTTGACTCACTCTTTATGCATGTTTCTTTTTTATGTTTTAAGTTTTACTTCATTTTCCACACAACAAATTCAGCATATCATTTTACTTTTTTTTTTTAGTGATGCCGAATCGCTCAGCTCACGGTCGCCATGTATGAGCGTCGTGGTATGGTGTAAAATATAGAATCATACACAGGCACGTCTGTGCCTCTTGACTTTGGTTTTATGAATGTCTTTATTGAATAATTTTGAGTACTTATTCTATGTTTAACATTGATAAAGCTTATTCTGTTATAGTTTAACAGCTACAAAGAGAGGGAGAGCGAGTGTACATATATATGCGGAGAGTGCAAGCGCAGCGTTTCCCGAAGGGCAACGGTCTCGCGCTTGCGTGGCCTTCTAAAGAGGCTTCATATTACCTACACGCGCAGACCATATGTATGTATGTGCTTTGGTATGCGCATACACATATATGTTTATGCTGAGCGTGTTTAGGTTTATTCAAAATTGCAACAAAGTGTTGCAAGTTGTATTTAATATATGTTTTGACATTACATATATGAATACACTACACAATACTAACACACTATTCCCTACAAATAAAACCTCTTCAACTGAAGTGTCATCCACAAAGAAAATAAAAAAAAGTCTCAGCCTACATCCCACCAACAAAAAATTTCAACCTTACCAACCTCGGAAACGTCCTTAATTAAAACCGAAACACCCTTATGTTTGGTGACTTAAACAGTTGGCACTAACTATGGGGATCAGCAAAGAATAAAAAAATAAGGAAATACCATCGCATCATTCATAAGAAACTCCAACCTCACGCTACTCAACGACAAATTCCCTACACACTTCTCAACACACAAACAAAGAATCCTTAACCATTTTAACAATATCCTACAGAAATACCTTTCACAAACCTACCCTAACTATACGTATACTAAAGCCTTACTCCGACATAACATCCATCAACTTATATAGACCTATCTCCCTAAACCCATGCATCAGAAATTTACTCGACAAGATAGTAGCTAAAAGGTTTTGATGGTTTGTAACTGTTTCCAAAAAGATAGTAATGCTGACGGTGGATTTGTTTGTATTTTGTAGCAGGTTTAATTGTAGATTATATTAGAGATTAGAGTATGTCATTGTACGTATTACTATATGTAGATGTGCACTTCTTGTGCGTAGAATAAACGTGCATAGATTAAAGTTACGCTGTAATTTAGGCTTAAGCTGAACGTTTTTATGCTAACTTTACATGAACAGAGAGGGAGAGAGGAGTTACAGTTAAAGCTTAAAGTAATTGGATTTGAACGGCTCTGAGCAAATTACATATTTCTGAACTATATGAAAAACCATGAATTCTGTCATAAACATCCTCCCCCCTTGCAATATATTGCAAATAAAATCACTGGGCACATGTTCCGGAGAGAATCCAGCCGAAAACTGAATTCTGGGCCATCGGTAGACCGTTGGCGATTGGTATGATGCCCTTCAGGATGACGTGAGGATGCATGTCAGCTCCGAGCGCCAAGCAAATTCTCGAGGGATGGTTCCAACCGCCAGAACAATGCTTTTAAACTAGTCAGCGTCAGTGGAGATGGTGCGCAATGGGGTGTGGCATCCAAGCTTGGGGTCGAGTTGGAGCAGGAACTCCCGGTTAAATTCCGTCAATGGTGATCGAAAGGATCACCGTGCAGACACCCTCCACACCGACACGGGTAAAGAATATCCCAAAGGCCGTTGCCAAGGATGTGGCGATGCGGCTGGTGGGGCTGCACTTTGCCTTTTTTGCTCCGACCTCAAGCTTCACCAGGGCAGTCGGCAGGACGCTTGCTGCACTATGCTGCACCAGTGTGGCCAGCGACGTGCGGATGGAATGGTGGGGAAGGGGGGAACCTTGCTGAAGCGCGCTTGGAGTTGTCGGGCAAGGCGAAGATGATCGACGACCAGTTGTTCGCTCTTGCCTCCTGGATGGTCGGGTATCCTTAAAATGGAGCAGCGTGCGGTGATCCTTGTCGCAGACTCTGCATTTTCCTGCGCTGCGGCAGGATTGCCCGGAGTCTTGGTGCGCCAGGTAGTAAGAGCAACTCTTGTTAACAGAAGCGTTGTTAGAAGCGCTGGTACTTTCGTAGTGCATGCACTCCTCTGCACATCCTACACCGCGGCGCACCGTAAGGAATTGGTACCGATAGGACGGTCATGGTGCGTAGATCTGAGAGATGGC
Organism: Scaptomyza flava; assembly: GCA_030179655.1. NCBI lineage: Eukaryota > Metazoa > Arthropoda > Insecta > Diptera > Drosophilidae > Scaptomyza > Scaptomyza flava. The sequence goes on along the minus strand of JARNME010000330.1, from coordinate 298,966 downwards.
ACTTTTTTCCTATAAAAAATAAGAACCGTAAGTATAAATAATTTCATACATTGCGCTTTGACAGATAACATGGAGCAAATTGGACAGCACAGGACAATTGTTCTTAATAGGATGAACTGTCAATTTTGTGAGTCGCGAATGGTTCAGGAATGGTATCTTGGATTGGAAGTAAGATAGGCTTTGTATGGAAGGAGAATAGTTGGTGGAACGTTGCCAGCGATTCAGAATAGTAGTGGCCTTTTCATGGATTTCCGGAATAAAGAAATAGGAGGGCCAACTATTAGGAAATGGCCTGGAGTTAAGGCCAGGAGGTCCTTAGGATCTTCGGACATCGGAGAGATTGGCTCAAAATTGATGCAGGCTTCAATCTTGGCCAAAAGCGTCGAGAGCTCTTCAAAGGTGTAATTGAACGTGGATGTGGCCTCATAGAAAAGAGTTTTAAGACTCTTCACCCCTTTTTCCCCTAGGCCTCGATATGTGGAACGCCGGGTGGGTTGAAATGCCAGGAGAGGTTTTTATGGGTGTATTTTAAAACAACACCACTCCTTATCGCTTCCATAAAGTCACGCGATAGCGTTTTCTCCGCCCCACAAAAGTTTTGCCGTTGTCTGAATACATCTGTTGCGGGCACCCACGCCGCGCTACTAATCGGGAGAAGGCCGCCAGAAATTTCTCTGTAGTGAGGTCCGATGTCACTTCCAGATGAATGGCTTTGGTGCTAAAGCATACAAAAACACACACATTAATCTTGGTGATCAGGCACGTGCGACCGGTGTTATTAACATCAAAACGTCCAGCAAAGTCCACGCCTGTATGCGTAAAGGGTTTTGAAAAGAATGACCTTTCCATGGGCAGATCTCCCATCATCTGTGTCTGGAGCTTTTTTTGATATATGACACACACCTTGCAGGAGTTGATGACGGTCTTGACAAGAATCTTGAGTTTCGGAATCCAGAATTTGGAACGGACAAGACGCGTTGTGAGCTGGTTTTCCCTACGTAAGAATATGCGATGAGTGAACCGAACTTATAATCTTGTAAAGGTTGACGAAGAGGACATGATGATAAGATGGCTGGCCTCATAGCGTAAAGACTGGGACGCTCTAGTGCGCTCACAAGCCCTGAGAATTCCCTTTTTGTCAAGAAAAGCATTCAGATTGCGGAAATGACTCGAGACAGGGATTTTCTGCTTTAGCGTTAAGCTTTTATGCTCACATGAGTAATCCCTACGCTGCGCAAGAATGATCAACAGCTCTTGAGCTTAGGAAAACTCATTGGAACTGAGTTCTGTGGGACGTGGATTGAAAAGTGTAAAGCTTTTTGCATCCCTTAATAAAACGTTGCATACAGGCGAGAACTCGAAGCGCTTTGTGGAATTCAGAAAATGTGCTGAGGAAATCGGACGTAGGACTAAATTTTGCGAAATTGCTTTAAATAGTGCGTTGTTCTAAAGCAGTATCTGGAAACGGAACTGTTGAGATGGGCCATTGATTTTAAGGAAGGTGCAGCCATTCAGGCCCGTGCCACCACAGAGAATTATGCACACAATTATGCTCGCTAGATCCATCGAATTGTGCTCCGATCGGACGCGCGACCATTCGGCAGGATCGCTAACTTGCACAATTTTTGCCACTTTGTTGATAACGAACGCTGTCCACTTGCAGGGTGGTTTATTCAACCAGGACAACAAAATTTGGAATCTGTCCAATAAAAAACTTTAAAGTCTCCCGCTGGCAACTTAAGAAAAAGGGCTGAAGATAGTTCCGCTAATAGGACGGCCCCGCATAGTTCTAGGCGAGGAGCCGACAGGGATTAAACAGGAGCTACCCTCGTTATGCCAGTTTGGTTGCCGTTTCAAATCGGACATAAATTGCTGCACCGTACGCCCGTTCTGACGCATCGCAAAACCCGTGGTACTGCAGATGCCCTTGTGGCTGGATATGCAACCATCTTGGAATGCGGACGTCCCTTAAATCAGGATAGCTCTCAAGGTGTTCCTGCCACTTACTGATAAGATCCAATGGCAGCGGTTGATCCCATTCCAGTTGCTTGAGCCAGATTTCTTGCATAAAAATCTTAGCCCAACTGATGAACGGGGTCGGCCAACCGGCTGGGTCAAAGAACTTCGAGATTTGAGATTGAAACTTCCCGCTTCGTATATGTTTCATAAAAGGCGATGTCCGAGAGCATGAAGTAGAATTAATAGCTACGCGCTTGCCATCGTATACCTAAGGTCTTCGCTCTACTGGAGTCATCGATCTCCAGAAAATCCTAAGAAAGCAGATGGGGATGTCTTTGGGGATGTCTGGCAGCACCTCTTTGGCGTTCGATGTCCATTTTGTTAGTGGAAATCCTACGCAGTTCCGCAATGGTTGTAACGGATTCCTTTTTTTGTGTTCGTCGCAGCGAGGATATCATCTACGTACATGAAGTCGGATATGATCTTGCTTGCGAGAGGGTACTGCAAGCGTACGTCCTCCGCGAGTTGCTAAAGTACCCTCAGTGCCAGAAATGGAGCACAGTTTACTCCGAAAGTGACAGTATTGAGTTTGAAGTCACTTATCTCGTCGTCGGCCTTTCGAAAGAGAATTAGCTGGAACGGAGTGTGCCTAGGGTCCAGTAGCGAAAATATCGCCACTTTAGGATCTGCATCGTGAGAACGGATTGAAGAATGGGTTCTAGGTGAAGGGTATCCTTAAAGATCATGCCATTTGAAGATGGACAAGAAGCATTAAAACAACCCGCACCTTCGTAGTTATACTGTCAGGCATAAACACCGCGTGGTATGGCAGATAGAAGTTAAGGCTGTTGGAAACGCCTTGAGGTGAGATTGCTCTCATGTGGCCCAAATCAAAATATTCTTGGAGCACGAAGTTATATTGCTGTTTAAGAATGGCGTTTCTGGATAAACGAGTCTCATTTCTAAGGAATTGGGCCAGTGCAATTGACTTTGAGTGACCTAAATCGATGTCATTCGGATTTCCGAATGGAAGGGTCACCACATATCTGCCACACTCGTTCCGTGCAGTCGTTTGAACAAAATTAGACTCACATACGGAATCGGTTTCCTTGACCAGCATCGCTGGAACATCCTCCACCTCTAATAATTTTGAAATGAGGTGATCCAGCTTCATGTCTTCATTGGCCGAAATCTTGGTCGAGAAGGATGAAACGTACTTAGGAGCCATCTTGGAAAGTGGGCCGGAGAGAATGCAGCCAAAGACGGTTTCTTGCCCAAGGAGCGAGCCGCAAATGTTAGGATGAGACCCGCTTAAGAGGACAGACGGAAAGATATCCGCGCCGATCAGTAAATTAATTTGCGAGCTCTGATAGAAAATAGGATCAGCCAGATCAATAGCTGGAAAGCCTCTTTAGGCGCTCCGTGGAACGAAGATTGAGGGCAAGTTACACGCCATATTAGGGAGAACGAATACGAGGCTTCGATGTGTAGTCTTGGCTTTTTAAGAGAGCCTATTGCAAAGTGGCATAACTTTTTGAGCCTGGGCTGCAAATGTTTGATTAAGCCCGGAAACTTGAGCTTGGACGGATTGGAAAGGCAGCTTTATCAAGTGAAATAATCGCTCAGAGATGAACGTAGCCTCTGAGCCTGAATCGATTAAGGCACGAGCGATGTACGTGGATCCCCGGTGGCATACATTTATGACCGCCGTGCCGAGTAGAACACTCTGCTCGTTAGCGGTAAAATAGGTTTGAACATTTGCCGCGGAATGTCAAGTAGTGGACTGTATATTTGAATCGGATGAGGTACTCGGACCACTATCCCCTCTATGTAGTATACTGTTGTGGCGCCCCTTGCACGTAAAACAATTGTGCGCACTAGTACACTCTCGTAGTTAGTGCCCTCTTGCAAAACAATCCAAGCAGAGTTTTTTCTGTTTGATGTAAGTTGCCCGTTCATTAGCAGGCATCTGAAGCAAACGAGGGCACAGTCGGAAAGGATGGTTTTCCTTGGAACATAAGTCGCAAGTCATTCTCTTCGGATTTACTTGCGCTTCGAACGAATTTACCCTCTTAAGGAGTTGATGATTTCGAGAAGTAGAAGCGAAAAAGTTTTGTGACAAGAAAGTAATTTTCACATCTTCAATAGCTTCGAGCGTTCGGTAACGTTCGTTGGCACCAAATGTGTTGGCTATAGCTCAACAACTGTAGGAAATATAGGCTTTTTTAATTTTAAAATGCGGGGGGCTGGGGGCGAAATGGGTGGGCGTGGCTCCAAAATTTTTGATGCAGTTTTTTGGGGGTTGCTAGTAGCTACCTTCTTACCAAATTTGGTAGTTCTATCTGTAAGGATGTGCGAAATATGTGGATTTATCGGGTTTGAGTTATCGAATTTATCGATTTTCCAGCCCCCCAGTTATCGTAGAACCCCAATATTGACAATTTAATTTACTATCCCATTGATAAAGAGAATTGAAAAGTTTCAAGTCTCTAGCTTGAAGGGTGTGCAAAAAACTTGCATACATACGGACGGACAGACGGATTGACGGACAGACACCATGACGGACATTGCACAAAACCAATATACACTTTACCTCCGGTACCGAGTATAAAAACTCACCAAACCATCTCAGGTGTACTCACACTGCAAGGTCAAGGCACACTCAATACAGCCTCCCACACAACACTATTAACCAGATCACCTACATCACCAGCATCTACACAGCAACCAGACCCAACCGAACCAGAAGACATGGATACTGACAATATCCACCCCAACACAACAAAACGCCATACTCATCAATCCTTATCAAGGACTTAAAACTAAACTATTTTCCAAAGATAAGTCAAACCACCTCTCTACCACTCTCAAAACAACTAAATCAAACACAAAAACTAAAGCCAAACCCCCAAACAAAAACAAATACATAAACAATAGCGAGAGCGATTCCATTTAAAAAAAATTAATCCCACACTTAATACCAATTAAACACCAATCTCACTGTAAACACTTATACCCCTATTAATTATATATATATATATATATATATATATATACTTAAATAACTTAAACTAACACTCTGTTCTTAAAAGTAATACAGTGGAATATACGCGGATATAGAATTAATTACAGTGAGCTAGAAACACTAATAAAAAACGTAAGCCCTAACATAATAGCACTTCAAGAAACCCACCTGAAATCTACAACAAACGTTCCCATACCAATAAACTAAACACTCCACTCCCTGAATACCTTCCAACACTATGGTGAAGTAGCAATACTAACACACTATTCCCTACAAATAAAACGTCTTCCACTAGCAAATGACCTCGACGCAATCTGCGTGGAAGTGTCATCCACAAAGAAAATAAAAAAAGTCTCAGCCTACATCCCACCAACAAAAAATTTCAACCTTACTAACCTCGGAAACGTCCTTAATTAAAACCGAAACACCCTTATGTTTGGTGACTTAAACAGTTGGCACTAACTATGGGGATCAGCAAAGAATAACAAAATAAGGAAATACCATCGCATCATTCATAAGAAACTCCAACCTCACGCTACTCAACGACAAATTCCCTACACACTTCTCAACACACAAACAAAGAATCCTTAACCATTTTAACAATATCCTACAGAAATACCTTTCACAAACCTACCCTAACTATACGTATACTAAAGCCTTACTCCGACATAACATCCATCAACTTATACAGACCTATCTCCCTAAGCCCATGCATCAGAAATTTACTCGACAAGATAGTAGCAAAAAGGTTTTGGTGGTTTGTAACTGTTTCCAAAAAGATAATAATGCTGACGGTGGATTTGTTTGTATTTTGTAGCAGGTTTAATTGTTGATTAAATTAGAGATTAGAGTATGTCATTGTACGTATTACTATATGTAGATGTGCACTTCTTGTGCGTAGAATAAGCGTACATAGATTAAAGTTACGCTGTAAATTAGACTTAAGCTGAACGTTTTTATGTTAACTTAACATGAACAGAGAGGGAGAGAGGAGGTACAGTAAAAGCTTAGAGTAATTGGAGTTGAACAGCATGATTCATGGCTCTGAGCAAATTACATATTTCTGAACTATTTGAAGAACCATGAATTCTGTCATAAACGTCCTCCCCCCTTGCAATATATTGCAAATAAATTCACTGGGCACATGTCCCGGAGAGAATCCAGCCGAAAACTGAATTCTGGGCCATCGGTAGACCATTGGCGCTTGGTATGAAACCCTTCCTGATGACGTGAGGATGCATGTCAGATCCGAGCGCCAAGCAAATTCTCGCGGGATGGTTCCAACCGCCAGAACAATGCTTTTAAACTAGTCAGCGTCAGTGGAGATGGTGCGCAATGGGGTGTGGCATCCAAGCTTGGGGTCGAGTTGGAGCAGGAACTCCCGGTTAAATTCCGTCAATGGTGATCGAAAGGATCACCGTGCAGACACCCTCCACACCGACACGGGAAAAGAATATCCCAAAGGCCGTTGCCAAGGATGTGGCGATGCGGCTGGTGAGGCTGCACTTTGCCTTTTTTGCTCCGACCTCAAGCTTCACCAGGGCCGTCGGCAGGACGCTTGCTGCACTATGCTGCACCAGTGTGGCCAGCGACGTGCGGATGGAATGGTGGGGAAGGGGGGAACCTTGCTGAAGCGCGCTTGGAGTTGTCGGGCAAGGAGAAGATGATCGACGACCAGTTGTTCGCTCTTGCCTCCTGGATGGTCGGGTATCCTTAAAATGGAGCAGCGTGTGGTGATCCTTGTCGCAGACCCAGCATTTGCCTGCGCTGCGGCAGGATTGCCCGGAGTGTTGGTGCGCCAGGTAGTAATACTTGTTAAAAAGAGCCGCTCGGAGGTGCTTCTCGGCCGAGAGGCGTAGGAAGCGCTGGTACTTTCGTAGTGCATGCACTCCTCTGCACATCCTACACCGCGGCGCACCGTAAGGAATTGGTACCGATACGACGGCCATGATGCGTAGATCTGTGAGATGGCACTTTTTTCCTATAAAAAATAAGAACCGTAAGTATAAATAATTTCATACATTGCGCTTTTACAGATAACATGGAGCAAATTGGACAGCACAGGACAATTGTTTTTAATAGGATTGTTCCCGCAACTCTTCAAACCAGTTCGGAATTAAAATCTCGAAATGAAAAGCCAAGTGCTGCTGGCTCGACCGGGTCGGAATTCAATCAATTTAATACTATTCTTTTGGATATGGTAATCTCTTCCTCTTTCTATATCGATATTACATCTTACATGCGTGTTCTATAGCAGTAATCTTTTGTAAGTATGCACTGTACCTACTTTCAATACAATTCAATCTCTTAATGCTACAATTCAATACCTTAATTCTACAATTCATTTCTACATTCATTTAATTTACACAACTTACAAGTTAGCTCCCGGCCATAAGCCCTATGCGCTTATGTGGCGTTAACATATTCCTGGCCTTGGAAGCTCCTTCCATTATGCTACTCTGTGTCTTCAATAGGTAACGGGCAGATCTTGTGTATGCTGCGCTTGTAAAATCCGGATTTAGTTTTGATAGTGACGACACGAACAATGCCATCAGCGCCAGGATAAACTTCGTGTACACGACCCAGAGCCCACTGCCCTGGGGGATATTGTCTTCTCTAATTAAGACTAAAACGCCTTGTTAAATGTTGTTGCATACGGAAGACCACTTGCATCGCTCCTGCCACAACGTCAAATATTCTAGCGACCAGCGTCTCCAAAATTCATGGTGTACTGCGACGATTTTTTTCCAACGATTAGTAGCAGGCAACTTCAAAATGTCCTCATCAAATGGCTTAGGAATGCAGTCCAGTGGTCGGCCAATTATGAAATGACCCGGCGTCAATGCCTCTAAGTTCACCACTGCCTCTGCTTGTGCTATCGCTGTGACCTGTTCTTCGTAGTTTAGCGCTGTGCTATTGAAACTTCGCACTAACAACTGCTTCGCTTCTTAGACCGCGCTCTCCCAAAGTCCTCCAAAATGCGGTGATCGGGGCGGAATGAAATGGAAATTGACACCGAGGTGGCTGCACTGATCCACAATTTGGTGCTTGCCACTGTCATTCCAGATTAAATCTGCTATAGCTTTCAGCTCCCGTGAAGCACCAACAAAATTAGTGGCATTGTCACAAAACAGCTCTGCGCTGATCCCACAACGAGCAAAAAATCGTTTGAGTGCGGCTATAAATTCGTTTGTGCTCAGGTCTGACACAAGCTCTAGATGACAAGCCTTGGTCAAAAAGCACACAAAAACGCATAAGTAAACTTTGATTGGCCGTCCTTCTCTTTGGTTGAAGTGCATCCATAGCGGTCCAGTACGTTCAAAGGGCTTCACTCCTTGCCGCACTCGGCCTGCTGGTAAGGAACCCATAATTTGCGTAGCTAATATTGGACGTTGTCGAAAACATGCAATGCAACTCCTTACCGTACTGCGAGCTAGTTTTCTAGCATTGATGACCCAAAAACGCTGTCGCACAAAAGCGCATAACGCATGTGCTCCAACATGCACGTTGTTTCGATGCGTATATTCAAACAATGACTTTACAACAATATGATTATTTGGCAAAAGCATGGGGTGTTTGGTGTCAAATGGTACATTTGCCCTAGACAGTCTGCCACCTACACGAATTATTTCTATACCCTCCGACTTGTCTAGGAACGGTTTAAAGGCTTGAATTTTCGAAGAACTTATTATGTTTCCTCTGCGTAAATTTTCGATCTCCATATAAAAACATAATTCAAGCCACCTATTAATTCGAGTGCCGTTAGCTCTTTAGCTCTAATCGAATCAATCTTTTGTGCAATTTGACGCCAACGATAAGCATAAGCAAAAACTCTCGTTAGTTTTAAAAAATCTTTAGCATATTTGCTACCTCCTGTTATATCATCTACTCTCATCTTTGGACAAGCTAGCAGACTAAATTTGTTGTTTCGCTGTTCGGGGAGCTTCTCTGGACCTTGCCATATCACAAGTGTCCACTGCTCATCAGGTAACTGCAAGAATTCTGGCCCTTGCCAAAACGACGACGATGCCTTTAGATGACTTGTGTACAGCCCTCCAGAAACAATTTCTGCCGGATTTTGCTTCGATTCTATTGTGAACCACTCCTGTGCGTTCGATAACTCTTGAATTATAGCTACTCTGTTGGCAACAAAGGTTGTTAAAATCACTACACATTACAACACCACCACTTGTGTCTTATCATTTTGGAGCCTCCGCTACAAAACATTGGTCCTTCGAGCCGGATATCCTTCTGCACTCGCCCCAGCTAGTTCCTTGGTGAAAAATATAAGAAATATACATTCATTTTCTATTTTAAACTTTGTAAAAATTGTTCGTACATACCGGCATCCCAAGTCCGCCATATTGCAACATACATATATATCCATATATACATGTTTCATGTATGTAATTCCGATCTGTCCAAAAAACTGTGAACAATTTTCCAAGTCCGCACAAATATCCTACATAGAACAACATATGTTAAAACTCAAATATAGTTGAATATATTTATTAGCATATCCCGGTACTTTCTAGTGCCAATTCCATTGTTCCATGCAAAGCAAAAGTATATGTACGTACATACATACATACAAATTAAGTCTTCCGTCGTACACTCCGATGCCTTGCGACGATCCGTAGTTAGTAGAACAGGAATAACTTCTTCTCCTTTATGAAGGGTGATGATAAGCCCAGCAGGTGATTACTGGAACAATGTGGATTAGGAAGTGGGAACTTTCCCAGTAGCCCGTCTTGGACGTGGTCTACTATTATTGATAACACAAGTTATGTTTATTGACGGCAATGCCGGAGTTTAATCAATTGTTCGTCTTATTGCGTTGCGATACAGATCGAGACTAAAACTATAGCAATGTTCAAGCATAAGCGAAGCCAATCCATCGCGCCGTTCTTTAGAGCCGGCGAGCCGACTCAGCATTCTTGCGCAAGCAACGCGGGTGTCCGCTTTCAGTTGCTGTACGCTGAACTCTCATCGGCGAGTCAACATTGCTTACAAAATAGTACTTTGTTGCTGAGGGCAACCAGAATGCTTAAGACTGTGTGTGTTGTTGTACTTTGTTGCTGAGGGCAACCAAATTGCTTATGATTGTGTACTTAGATGAATGTGAGAGTGTATCTTATATGTTTATTTGTTAACTACCCCCCCCACCCCCCCCCCCCCCTCCCTCTCAGGATGATGGCCGTCCTCGGTCATGTTGAAGTTGTCCAAAGCCTGCTGTATTTCCAGTGTTTCTCGCTTTCTCTTTAGTGCCATAAAAATGATAAATGAGCCAATTAGTCCGATGTTCAGGACTGTGCCAATAACGAACCAGAATTTGGGCGAGCCGGCCGCATTTACCTCCTTCTTGACATCTCGAATTGATTGTAGGTTGTCGATGTTCATTCGATGCAGTAGCGGTATGCTTAACACCGGGTCATGCCCGATGATGTTCAGGAGCGGTGACCTCACGACACCAGGCTGCTTGCTTGGTGAATTAAGCAAGTTCACAAACTCTGTGCCATTGATATCTGCAGACCGTTCAAATGTTATCAGGAAGGTTCCTGAGACGGTTACCTCTGCGCCACCATCAGTTCGGACGCGCGCTGTTGCTTCGTTGATAATTACGGCGCCGTCCTTAAGGCATGATCGCTTTTAGGTGGCTGGGCTGGGTATGGCAGTTGGCAGTGTTTCCCGCGTGGAGGGAACTGGCGCAGTTTTCGCGCCGTGATCGTTCGCAAAAGGTGTTGTGCGTAGTCACAGTGCAACCAGTAAATGCAAAGGTATCCTTTTCGCATTCCGCCAGCGTGTCCTCGTCGAGTCGCAGGATGGTTTGTTGGTGTGATACGGGGTAGACGGAGATCTTTTGGCATCCAAACTCAACTTTAGGGTATGCTTTTAATATGTGGATAATATTTTCGGACTGAAGCACCCTGATCTTAGATACTTCTATTAAGCTAACTATAGGAATATCCTGTTCGATAAGTGATTTCAAGTCGGCATGATTTAGGATTGTAGGGTTTACTATGTCTGCTTTTGCCAACGTTATGGTGAGAATTAAATTTTGAATTTCTGCGTTTAATATTCTATTTCTTGCCAACAATGTTTCGAACAGATGAGGAGTGTCAACCAAATCGCCTTTGCGTGAACTGATAATTTTATTAATGGTGTCTGTTAGTCTGTTTATTTGCTTTTGCGTTTCGGAGCTTATTAAGATCTGTTTGGAATTAGATTCCACTAACTGAGCCTCTGTAATGCGTACCCTTAGAAAATCGGAAGCATCAGGGGTGCCAGCAACAACCTTCAAGGCAGTGCCTAAGAAATCGAGGCTTCGTGCAAACCTGTGATGCACTTGAAGAACGGACAACAAAGTTCTAAGGTGATCTGTATCTACGTCTAGTAGCTTGCGCATATGCGACTGCAGAAAGGAATCAGACAGTTTTTCGGTCTCGTCTATCATGCTAAGAAACTCAGAGATGTTGCTTGAGTGCCTCAAGTAGCTACGTTGATCGAACACCAATACTTCCCCATCTATGAGCGGGATGTAGTTGGCATGCGAGAAGTCGGTGATCCGAGCATTTACCGCTGCTAGTGATACGAGCAAGGTGAGTGCAAACCTGAAATGGATAAGCAATATAAGACGGTGTTTTAACTCTAAATTGGCTTAGACACCTATTTCAGGTTGTCCTTATGGACCACCCTCCCCTTAATGAGGACAGACGTTCCTAGGTCTGCTTCGACCTTTTGTTCTGAGCATAAGGGAGTTAATTTGTTCCCTAACCTCTTGTTGTTCTTCTGGAACACCTTTTCGCCTACCTCGAATACGCGGTTTTGCCTGGATGCATTGCACCTTTTGATATTGTCTTGCTGTGCCTTAATCAGCCTGTCTTTGACGAGCTCGCGACGCACAACAGTTGTCGCATGAACAACTTCGATTGGTTTCTCGCGGGTAACCGAGTGCAAACTCTTGTTGTACTCCATCGTAGCCCTTAAGATCAACTCTGTAGTGTCGCTGATTTTTCTGTCTAGTTTGAGGCATCTCGCAATTTCGGTCAGGGTGCTGTGAAAGCGTTCCACTTGGCCGTTTGAGGTGCTGTGAAGCGGGGCTGCGTTCACAATGCAAATGCCGTAGGCGTTCCGGAGCATCGAAGTGATGGTCTCGGAATTGAAAGCCGCCTCGTTATCGCAATAAATTGTCTTGGTTGCGGGGAAAAGGTTAACAACCTGTAGCAGAGGGTTTGTGACGTCGATTATTGTTCTGGACAATATCGGTTGAACGAATGCGAATTTGGAGAATTTGTCTATGCAGATCAAGAATTGTTTCTTGTCTGTCGAAAAAATATCAATATGCAACATTTCGCCAGTATAACCTTGTATAGGCGTTTTCCCAAGTACTTGTTTCCTCGGGTGCCTATCGTACTTGGCCTTAGTGCAAACCCTGCAGTTTGCAACCACTTCTTTGGCTAAATTGTTCATATTGGGAAAATAGTAGTCACGAACTACTTGTTTAATATTTTCCTGAGCTGCTCTGTGCGCTCGGTTGTGTTCTGCAGTGATAATTTCTAACTGCTCGTTTTTGTCCGTTATATCTTGCACGAGATTTTTGCAGTGCCAATATTGGGTAGGAGGGAAATGCACGATCAGGTCATGTTGGAAGCTTGCTAACGTGGGAAGATCGCAATGTATTGCATTAACGACTCCCGAATTCACAACTTCTTTGAGTGTTTTGAGAATTGTGCTCTTGTCATTGTAACTGATCAAGTGGCGCGTTTTGCTGCGAAACAGCAACAAGTTTCGCTTTAGCGGAAAACGCGATTCCTCTTGGACAATCTGGTTCCTAAAGCAATTTAATGGTTTGTCTGTTGTCTCGACCGTGTAGGTCAGGGAGAGTTCGCTGTGATCGGTTGCAGCGTCCGAACGGGGCTCGTCTTGCAGAGCATTAATGTTTTGCCTTGAAAGGGCATCTGCCACCAGATTTTCTCTGCCTGGTTTATAAAACATTTTGGCATTGTGCTGATCAATGTAAGCTTTCCATCTTTTAATCTTGGAATTCGTGTTCTTGTCCGCTTCAGCGAACGTGGGCGGCTGGTGGTCCTTGAAAATGTTAATTTCCCTAGAACCGTACAGAAAGTTCTGCAATCTGCCTAACGCCCACACAATGGCCAGCAATTCTCTTTCGTTGGTGGCAAAGTTTTGTTCGGCCTGTTTTAAGGCGCGAGAAATCATTGTTATAGGCCTATTGCCTTGGGAAAGAACCGCGCCAATTCCACTGGCTGATGCATCAGTGGTTAAATCGAACGGTTTCTGGAAGTCTGGATACATTAAAATGACATCTTCTGATGCCAAAATGTTCCGCAGACGATGAAATGCATCGCGTTGAGATTCATTAAATTCAACAGGTATTTTCATTGATACGTGTTTACTAACTGAACCATTTTCCCCTTTAAGTATGTCCGATACCGGACGAGCTATAGCGGCAAAGTCTTTAATAAAGATTCTATAGTAGTTGGCTAACCCCAAGAAGGATCTAACGCTGTAGACACTCTTTGGTTCAGGGAATTCCTGAATAGCCTTAACCTTTTTGGGATCGGATGTTGCTCCGTCTTTGGTTACAATGAAACCCAGGAATTCGATACTTTCCTTGAAGAATCGAGTTTTTTCAGGGCCTACACGCATGTTGGCGTCGATTAGACATTTTAACACAATGTTAATGTGTTGAAGGTGCTCCGTTTCATTTTTAGAAAAAATTATGACGTCGTCTACATAGACGAAGCAAATCTTACCTATGTGTTCCCTCAGGACATCGTCTATTGCCCTTTGGAAGATGCTGCTTGCGTTGCGCAGGCCAAACGGCAGACGACAAAACTCGTACTTGCCGCTGCTTACTGAAAACGAAGTCCTTTCGCGGTCATGCTCCGCAAGGTAGATTTGGTGGTACCCAGACTTTAAGTCAAAAGTAGTGAAATATTTTGCCTTTCCTAGATTAGCTAAGATCATAGGAATGTTCGGCATGGGGTAACGGTCCGGTATGGTCTTTTCGTTCAGATTCCTGAAATCGATTACTAACCTTTTTTTTGGGTTACCGTATGAGTCAGTGCCTTTCTTATCAACCACCCATGTTGGGCTGTTGTAAGGCGATCTGGAGGGCCTGATTATGCCATCGTCCAGCAATTGTTTGACTTCCTTGTTTATGAAGTCAGAAACACCCATGAGAATCGGGTATCTTGAATACACAGGCTCATTGTCTACTGTTCGGATTGTAGCGATTACAGCAGTGTTGAAGGGTAGAGCTTCATCTGCATTTGAGAAGGCTCGTTTGTTTCTGAGTATCATGTCCCTGAACCCTTTCTTTACGGAGGGTGGGACTACGATGTCGTTGACATCGGTGAAGTTCACATCAGCACATTGATAGTACTGGAGTTTTTCGGATGCACCCTGGTATTCCAGGGTGTTCCTTGCCTTGATTCCGGCTTGTGTTAGCAAGTCGAAGCCTATGATAGCGTCGAAAGAATTTAAGGTATCGAGGAGAAAGAATGGGGAAGTATGTCGGAAAATGTTCATCAAGCATTTGTGTTTGATTTCGGTAGACCCGTGTATCGAGTTTACCGAGAATGACTTGGCGACCGGCGTTATGGTCCTTAGCTCTGTTAAGGGCTTCACATAATTTTTTGCCGCGCCAGTGTCAATCAACATCTTCAAAGTTCTCCCAGCCAACCGTCGCTCAATGTACGGAAGCTGGGAGTGTTCCCTAAAAAATTCACTGTGTCGTCACCAGGTGCGTACTCGTTCTCACTCTCTAGCTCTTCGACTGCCTCTTTGGCAGATTTCTCGTATTGTGCTTCAGCTTCTTTGGAATCTGTTTGTACAACATTGTTAACGCGTTGTCGCCTCTGACCTGTTAAACGGTCTGACGAGTTCTTGCGTTTTGGTGCATTGGACTCATTAGCCTGACGCTTGCTGTAGTCGGTTTTTTGTCTAAATCTGGAGGAAGAATAAACTTCCATGGGCTGTGGAGCCTCGGTTTGATTGTCTTTTGGGGCCTGAGTCTGGGGATCGCCCTTTTGGCGTTTCACAAAATGGGGATTTCTCTCCTGATTCTGATCGTCTCTGTTATATTTGGCCTGTTTGTTTTGGGCATGGTTTCTGTTTTCTTCAGCAAGTTGCGCCCGCTCTTGCAAGGCTTTAGCGTAAAAGTTAGCGAACATGCTTCTCTCAATGCTAGATTCTGCCTCTCTGGCCAGGGCCAGTGCAGATGGTAGATCCTTTGGCTGCGCAGGAAACACAACCGCTCTCAACGGCTTTTTAAGACCGGAGATAAAGGCGTGCAAGGCGTCGTCTCTAACCTCTCGGTTGAGCAAATCGGCGCCTTCTTGGTCGTGAGACATTACAATTTTGTTGGTTACGAGCGTGAGTTTCTTCTCGACGTCATCTTAGTACTGCATCAGGGACATTTCGCCCTGGGTAACCAACTCCAAACCCTGTCTCAACAAACGCAAGGATGTTTTATCCGTGTATGTGCAATCTAGCCTAGCTAGTATTGCATCGAAATTTAAAACCGTATTGTGAGACACTAGTAGGGCTCCAGCTGAGCCTTTGATTTTATTCCTAATAATTGCTACCGCTTAGTAGTGTGTAGTGCTCTTTGGAAAACCTTTGAACAGCTCGTATGCGTAGATGGCTGCTTGCCTCCACGCTACATATTCATCCTGTACGCCGGTGAAATCCGGCACAGACTTAATAATGTCTAAGGGGATATCGCATTTAACGTTAGTATCGACGGATATTTTTTTCGTAAGTGATGATTTGCGGTGCTTCTACCTGCAAACTCTTTACTTGTGAAATTAAAGCAGTAATTTGTGCTTGAAACTGATTTTGTTGTTGCGCTAGAGCTTTCTTGATGGCACCGTCAACGAGAGTCTGAACTTGAGCTTAACCCATAAAATGGGTAAATAAGGGTATAATGGTTTTGTGCAAAAGTATGTAACAGGCAGAAGGAAGCATCTCCGACCCTATAAAGTGTATATATTCTTGATCAGCATCAACAGCCGAGACGATATAGCCATGTCCGTCTGTCCGTCTGTCTGTCCGTCTGTCCGTCTGTCTGTCTGTATGAACGCGTGGATCTCAGAGACTACAAGAGCTAGAGACTTCTGATTTTGTATTTAAGTTCTCCTATACCATGAGCAGAACAAGTTTGCTTCAAATTATTGATAACTATTCTGGTTTCCGATATACACATAATATCGATAACAATAAAATATCGAATTTGGAAAATCTATAAATGAGAGTTGAAGTAATGGATAATGATAGAACTTTTCTGAAAATTTCGTCCAAATCGGTTGAGAAACACCGGAGATATTGAACTTAATCGATGGAAGCTAAGCCAGTATACCAAAGTCTTATATAAATTAAATATATTTATTGCAACTGGGTTCAGGGTATCTTCTAGTCGGGCTCTCCCGACTAGAGCCTTCTTACTTGTTTCACTTACCGCGTTGTCTGCAGGATCAGGATCTACTGAGCAATTGAGTTCCCCTTCCCAGCTATCTTCACTATTATATTCAACTTTTACCTCCCTATAGGCCCAACTCATTGGCTTATGGTTGGCGCTTTTCAAAACTTAGACCGATCGTGAAAGATCGGCAGGTAAAACTTTTTTTTTTTTTTTTTTTTTTTTTTTTTTTTTTTTTATCTTGTTATTTATTAAGGCATACAGGGCAATCCAGGAGCCCCTTTGTGTCCTTGGTGTCTATTCATTCAGCCCATTTGGGCGCGCCGGCTAACATAAGTTAGCTGTAACAATTATAATAACAGTAACAATATAATAACAATAACAATAAAATAACAAATATCACAGATATACAAATGCTGCAAAGATGCGTCAGCTTCTTCTGACCCTCGTCACAGGAGATCGAAGTATTAGGTTTAATACTGGTTTCGAGTATGCCGCAGTCGGTTGCGTCCGACTGCAAAGATTCAACTTGTTTTTTTTAGTTGGCTAAATTGTAGGTTATGGTTTATTATATTGAAATAAAAACAAATAAAATATTAAAAAAACACACCTTATGCCCTGATTCCACTACAAGCAAAATGTAAGAATGTAGTTTGAACTCGGGAATGTTACATTCTTTTTTATTGAATTCCCATCTTCAATGGGAATCTTGTTCAAAAATTCCCCGTTGGTTGGCTGAATTCCCAGTTGGTTGAA
Organism: Scaptomyza flava; assembly: GCA_030179655.1. NCBI lineage: Eukaryota > Metazoa > Arthropoda > Insecta > Diptera > Drosophilidae > Scaptomyza > Scaptomyza flava. The sequence continues at coordinate 281,780 of JARNME010000330.1, read as the reverse complement.
AACCGACCAACTGGGAATGTTAGAAGTTAACATTACAGAGCACTGAACAGAACTTTAACATAGTCGAAAGTATATAATTTGAAAAGTCTCTGGTCACACTCAAGCTGAGCAGCACGCGTCTGTAAAGCGCTAGTGGTACAAATTAAATTTTCACCGCTAACAACTAAAGACAAGCCCACAATAGTGGCACAAATTGTGAATAGTGATCCCCTAAGTCACTGTCAGTGATATCAAAGTGAATGTGCCGCATTTTCATAACATTTAAAAGTCAGTGCGATTTTACCCAAAGCGGGACTTCGCTGCGTTTTTTTTTACTTTAAGCTCACGGTCTGTTTGGTTCAAGTGCCAGATAGAAGCTTTGAGCTACTACTCAAACCATCCCATGGTTCGCGCCTAGGCTAGGATCTTGGTGAAACTGATGCATACTTTTAAGAGTTTAAAATCCGGGCAAATCGCGAAGCAGCAGACAAAGTTGCCTGCTATGTCAAAAAACAAAGCGATTTTTGGCGAAGCACTTAGTAAAGCCGTCAACGAACCCTCAGATAGTGAGATCAACCGCTTAGCTTAAATGGCCACGACTGGACCGACATTGGAAACTGGTGCTTTCTCAACCACCAATGGAGCTTTGCAGCGCTTCCAAAAAATTAAGCGTAAGACAATTTCATGCGCTTCTCCAAGTCTTGAGAGTAAGAAATTAAAACCCGGCATGATGGGTGGCAACATCTCCTTACTGCAACCAAGCTACAGCGGCAGTTCAAACCGTTTCGGGTTACTTGCGCAACCTGCAACCGATATGGAGTCGGAAAATGCAAGTGACGTGCTATGCGATCAGTCCCGCACCGGTCACCAAAATAATATTGCTGCTTCGAAGCGGGTTGCTGCCACAGCCGGCAGCACTGACACTGCCGAAAAAGCACAACCTAAGCCACCGCCAATAGTTATGGAGGACGTCAATGATGTCAACTTTCTGATGCAAGGCATTAAAAGTGTCTCTGATGTGAGCAAGGTCGAGGCTAGGGCATCACTGGGTGGTGTCATGAGACTCTACACGGCTGATGCGTGCACACTTCGCAGCATTGTCAGTTGGCTTGAGAAAGAGCAGTATGAATATCACTGCTACCAGCTGAAAGAAGATAGGCCATTCAGAGTTTGCGTTAAAGGCTTGCACCACAGCACGCTGCTTAGCCAGATCAAGGAAGAACTGGAAAAAATTGGCCACAAGGTGATCGATGCCCATACGCCCCAGAGGCGAAGCGAGCCAGGCACCCCCAAAGATCAGCCAGTAAACATGTTCTTTTTTAACATTGCCGCAGCGGCCAATAACAAGACAATACTGGCAGTCAAGACACTCTGCCATATGAGAGTAGTTATTGAACCCCTCCGAAAGCGCACTGCTATTGTACAATGCCATAGATGTCAGCAGTTTGGTCACACGGCAAAATACTGCCGTAAGGCCCTGCCAGGGACTGTACTCGACCCCGCAATGAGCTCTGCACGTGCTACAACTGTGGTGATCAGCACCCTGCTAACTACTCGGGATGTCCTAAATACCAGGCGTTTCTACAACGCTCCAGGCCCAGAAGCGCCAAGAGAAGCAGATGGAGTTAATGATGATGATGCTGAAGCAGCACCAACAACAGACACAGCAGCAGGGGCAGATTCTTAATCTGCTCACTGCGCTCCAAGCGCAAGGCCAAGATGCGCGCAGTGTGCGCGACGGAACAGTGCAGAGTGAGGCTTTGTTCGGCGACATGAGATAGATGTCTTACTGCTCAGCGAGACACACTGCAAAGGGTCAGAGGCACCCAAACTATTTGGGTATGAGGCCTATACTGCCAATGATCCCAGCGCTGGCAACGCTAAAGGTGGTGCAGCGATCATGATCAGGTCAAGCCTGGTCCACTTCCCGCTAGAACCAACAGCCACTAACAAAGTGCAACTAGCGTCAGCAGCTATCGAGACGGCACTCGGATATATAAATTTGGAGCGGTATACTGTCCCCGAGGTTTATATGGACAACGGATGAATTTAAGTCGATTTTGGAACAGCATCGTTCCAAATTCATCGTTGCGGGCGACTGGAATGCGTCCCACTGGCTATGGGGAGCAGGAAGGTGCAACCAAAGAGGTCATGCGCTTGCAAATCTCGTCCTGAATTCGGAGATAAACTCGCTAGCAACAGGTGGCCCAACGAGATACCCGTACGGCAGCAGAGGCTCACCAGGCTATATTGATTTTGCGTTGACTAGGGGGATCATGGGCATTCATGCTGATATACGGCCGGTTGTTGAGCTCAGCTCCGACCATCTACCCCTTGTCATTACGCTGAATGCGTCAGCAATATCTTACCCAAGACGGAGCGGCTAATCACCAGGCGTACTAACTTGGAATGGTTCCAAGAGCACCTCGAATCCTCACTGCAACTTAACTCTGCGATTCACACCGAAAAGGACATCGATGACGCTATCGACTCGTTCACCCACTCAGTCCAGGCAGCAGCTAGAATGGCTACTCGCACTGCATCTCGGAGGCCCGCAGCAGATAGGATACCGTTAACCGGGGAGATTCTTCTTCTCATCACTGAGAAGAGGCGCTTACGCGCGAGGTGGATGAGGTCTCGCCATCCGTTGGACAAAGCCGATTGGAACAGAGCGCAGAGTAGGCTCCGTCGTGCACTAGTGGAGCACAAATCTGCATGGTTTGACGAAAGGCTAGCCAACACTGGGGTTGCAAGCGAAGCGACGCACTCACTCTGGAAAGCCACGCGCGCTATTAAAAGGCGTTGCGCAAGAAAAGCGCCACTGGTGGACAGTAACGGGACATGGTGTCGTACTGACTTGGAGCAAGCGGAGGTGTTTGCTGTGCACCTTGCCGAGCGCTTTCAGCCGTTTAATCTTGCAAGTCTGCAGCATGTTGAGGAGACACACGACCAGCTGACTCAAGCTCTTCAAATGGACCTGCCTATCAAGCCATTTGCCCCTAGTGAGATTGCTGATGTCATTGCAAGCCAGAACATAAAAAGAGCGCCAGGTCATGACGCCATCTGCAATGCTACTTTGAAGGCACTGCCCAGCCGTGCGATTCGCTACATAGCGATGGTGTTCAACGCTATTGTGAGGCTGCAATACTTCCCTCCTCAGTGGAAGCTCGGGATAATCTCCATGATCCACAAATCAGGCAAACCGGAAAGGGAACCCGCTTCCTACAGGCCGATAAGCCTCCTCCCTTCGATCTCAAAAGTGTTTGAAAGACTGATTGCCGCCCGGATGGCCAGGATCATGGAAGCTAAGGGGATTATTCCTGAGCATCAGTTCGGGTTCCGCGCTGGCCATAGTACTGTCGAACAGCAGGTAAAACTGTTGGCAATAATAGAGTATAGTGTATCTTGGGGTATGCAATATTTTTACAAAAAAAAAAATTTGTTAATGTATGCAGCAAAAAATATAATGCTGCTGAAAGTATGCAATGCTTTATTGAAATGGAACGTTGGTAAAAGTATGCAGAAAAAATATAATATTGTTGAAAGTATGCAATGCTTTATTGAAATGGAACGTTGGTAAAAGTATGCAGCAAAAAAAAAAATTTATTTTTTTAAGAGTATGCAACGTTTATAAAAGTGAAATGCTGGCACAAGAATGTCGCAATATTTGCTTTACTTGTTTTTTCTTTTTAACCGTTCTTTAATAATTCTGAACTGAAATTACTTATGAGCTTACATGGTATGGGTTCTTGTTTATTGGTTGGGCGCCAATTAAGTCTTCCGTCGTACACTCCGATGCCTTGCGACGATCCGTAGTTAGTAGAACAGGAATAACTCCTTCTCCTTTATGAAGGGTGATGATAAATCCAGCAGATTATTACTGGAACAATGTGGATAAGGATGTGGGAACTTTCCCAGTAGCCCGTCTTGGACGTGGTCTACTATTATTGATAACACAAGTTATGTTTATTGACGGCAATGCCGGAGTTTAATCAATTATTCGTCTTATTGCGTTGCGATACAGATCGAGACTAAAACTATAGCAATGTTGAAGCATAAGCGAAGCCAATGCATCGCGCCATTCTTTAGAGCCGGCGAGCCGACTCAGCATTCTTGCGCAAGCAACGCGGGTGTCCGCTTTCAGTTGCTGTACGCTGAACTCTCATCGGCGAGTCAACATTGCTTACAAAATAGTACTTTGTTGCTGAGGGCAACCAGAATGCTTAAGACTGTGTGTGTTGTTGTACTTTGTTGCTGAGGGCAACCAAATTGCTTATGATTGTGTACTTAGATGATTGTGAGAGTGTATCTTATATGTTAAGTTGTTAACTTACACATCTACCACGACTGAATAATATTTTGTCCTAAATATTATTCAGTTAATCCACTACAACAATTCACTCTCGTCCTTGTGCTCAAGTGTTACAATTAACATATGTAATTTATTTACACACTTTTTGCAACCCAAACCGTAAACAAAGCCGCCGGCAATCCGCCAGCAGTCCAACATACCTGCATATGTGCACAAAATTGATGTGCGCATAAAGTACAATAAAAACCATCAAACAATTAAATTCTTAATAGACTCGTTTTATTTCATTGGTAAAAACATTTATCATTAACAAATTAACAAACACATTAGTTGCACACAACAAAAACATACACAAAGGGCCGCTGGCAATCCGCCAATAATACGACATACATGTGTACATATAAATGCATCCACACAGAAAATTGTGCGCACAACAAACACAATAAAGATTATTCGCTTTACATTATTCTTAAACGCTGCCTTATTATTAACCTTATTTATAAAATAAATAATAAAGTACTTATCACGACACAACGTCTGCTGCAAAAAGTAAACAAGCAAATTATCGATAGTTTGGTTACAATCGATCGCGCATCAATCATTTTAATGACACGTCTACTTTGGTGATCAGTGCTGCCAATTCCGCTTTTTTTCTCGTCAGATCTGATTTTTTTTTGTATCATTTGTATGTAAATAGCTTTTTTTGCTTTATTTTTTCGCCTTTCTAGCTTTTTTTATTTCAAAAAAAAGTTGGCAGCATTGCTGGTGATCTGAAACCTTGCAGGCAATAAAGCTGCGCTCCAAGCAACTTCTACGAACATATTTGTGCTGCAACATCAGTATTAAGTAAAATCCATTAATAAATAAATAAAAAATAGAATAAAATTTGTTTCTTATTAATAGAACATTTAATTTTTTTTTCTTCTTTTTCTTAGATAATTAAGAATAATGAAAAAAAAAATACCCTACATATATAAATATTTTTTGGTATACTTCTTTGTGCGTGCAACTTATTCATTTTATTTTTATACCCTTCACAGGGTATATTGATTTTGTCATGAATCTGTAACGCCTTAAAGGAATGATGGGAGACCCCATAAACTATATATCAAAATGATCAGGATGAGCTCAGGAATTGATTTCCGTCTGTCCGTCCGTCTGTCCGTCTGTCTGTTTCAACACGATTTCCGGCCAAACTGCTGAACCGATCTTGATGAAACTTTCACAGATTGCTTAGATCATGTCGGGTTTGTTCACTATGAAATTTCATTCCGATCGGAGCATTCTACAATATAGCCACCATACAAATTTACCATATCAACACGATTTCCAGCCAAACTGCTGAACTGATCTTGATGAAACTTTCACAGATTGCTTAGATCATGTCGGGTTTGTTACCATATCGTACTATCAATTGTTGGTTCTGTCGTGCACTTCCAAGTACCTACATGTCAAATTGTTGTTTTTGTCGCACACAAACAAGTAAATGACGCTCAAGAGTAAAAATATTAGCGAAAAATTACCAACAACTGCACCGAAACATAAGAGAGGGGAGTATTGATTTGGCTGTGTGAAGGGTATCATAGTCTTGGCATAGCCAAAATTAACTATGCGCCACTATGTTTTTTGTTGTTATTACCACTCCGGTGTTCCAATAACAGATCTGAAAAAAAAAATAATAATAAATAATCCTAAAGCGTAGTATGTCCACAGGGTTCAAAGGGACTGATAAGAAGGCAAATCCAAAAGCAAATTTTCCGGTTGCACAATTCGACCGTCGCACAGTGGGGCCATTTGAGTTTTTTCATATCAAAAATCATAACTTTTGAACCAAATGAGATAATCGAACAATTTAAAAAGCATCTAGATAATTAATCAACCTATAAAATGAGCGTTTGAAATGAATTCTACGATTTTTCTGTGCCTATTTATGGGTATGCAAAGTTGAAATTTGTGGAAAAATCAACTTTACGGGAAGGAAAAAAAATATTTTTAAATGTTTTGATTTTTATTGTTTCGTTTTAATGGTTTTTATAATTTAAAATTAATATTAAAATAATTAAAAATAATTTTTTTTTTATTTTTTTTTTTATTAATTTTTTGTAAAATATTCATCACAATCCGTAAAAGATGGTATATCTAAAAGAGAAATCATCTCTGAACTATAAGTATTTTCTAATTCTTTTCGTGACTTAACATGCCTCAGTGATGAAATTAGTGGATCTGAAGATGCTGCTAACTTGTTGAAGAGGTCCTCATTTTGTCTCACCCTTGAAGCTTTGAAAGTGTTTAGCAATCTGTATTTTTTATAAAACTTATTAAGGGACTCTTGTGCTTCTTCAGAGAGCTCTCCAATTGGCAAAGACTGATACTCAATTATATCCTTGCCATGCGCCAATATTATATGGACTGTCGGGGTCAACTTTTTCTGCGGATATAATTCTGCTAAAAGTGATGCAGTTTTTGAAGCATATTCTCCATATTTTGCAGAATCAACTTTTTCCTTGCAGTTCAAAACATTTAAGATCGTTCCCAATCTCTTAACGATTTGGTTGTTTATCCCTGTGATTTGAGTTACAGCTTCATCATTCTCACAAAATCTCCTTGAAGTGTTTCCATCGTTTGAGTTTCCGTATCCGTACTTGGGACAGTCTACTTTAAGTCCAACTTGTTTGAAAAACACATATATAGTCTAATCTACTACCTGATAGATACCTTTGGATTAAGGGTTCAAGAAAAGAGTTAGCTTTCATGCCTAACAAATTTACCTTTTGTTTGTATAAGTCCAGGTCAATAAGGTCAATTTATGCAATTTGGGTACTTGGCACGTATCCGAATAAGATTTGTGCCTACCTGAATGGGATGTGTGACTAGTTGTACGCCAACGCAATTTCTGTATTCGGTGCGTACCTGGTAATTTATTTGTATATCCTGTAACTGCACCTGAATTTAGGGACCAGGATTTGACAAATGATCTCAGGTAAGCATTACAGAATGAAAAACAAAAGTCAAGTATCTTCACAATAACGAACGTAACAACAACAACAAAAATGGGTTTTCACGGTTATATGTCATAAATTGCCCAAAAATGCATGCAACACATTTTTTTCCTATGACTTTTTTCACTTTTTTACATTTAAAAAAAAAGGGGCAAAAACGGGCACATGAAACTTTTTGCATTTAATAGAGGAATAATCAAAGAAATTAATTTAAAAAAATAGCCGATAGAATGTGACATAATTTTTTTTATTTTCCATCAAAGTTGAGAAATAGTGAAAAAATGGATAGTTGGTAAATATTGAATTGCCTGGCCAAACGCAAAGCAAACAGTATAATTTTTTTTATTCTTTTCTTAATAAATAGATCTATCAATAGAACCAAAAATAATGACGATCCGTAACTTAGTTTTTGAGATATTGTATCTCAAAGCCGACCAAATAACCTTAAAATTGTGATTTTTATGTAACACAAAAAATCAGACAACTTTGAAAAGCTATATCTTCTTTTTTTTTGGGGGGGTAAATTTAATGTATTGGACCAAAAACACAGTTAGTTTTTATTACAACACAGTGATCTTCATTAGTAAATTCGGCAAGCCTGGTTGACTTCAGGCGTAGTTGTAGGTCTTGTGGATTAGGTTGATTTCCTTTGGATCGTCACCAGGCTATTGTATTAGGTTTCCAAATGACCTGCGCTTAAGTCTTCTAACGACTCTTCTCCCCGCAAGCTCTCTAGCCAGCCGGCTTCGGTGCCGCTGCAAACGTGCGTTGTATCTGATGGAATAAGCTCCAACTTGGCTGTCTATGGTAGTCAATCTGAGGTCATTGTGCAAGGTTGAATTTCGTACGTACCAGGCAGCACCAGTTATTCGACGCAAAGCCAAATTCTGGAGTGTCTGGATACGTCGTCGACTTGTCCGACACGCAATGCCCCAAATCTGTATACCATATCTCCAAGTCGGAGCAACCAAAGTGTTGTACACTGCCCGTTTGCAGCGCAGCGGCAAGGCGCTATTGGCGTTTATCATCCAATTAACTTTTGACAGCTTGCACCGACATTGCTTAAGGAGCCCATCAAAGTGAGAGCGAAAACAGAGCCTTTTGTCCAATGTGATCCCCAGGTATCGAGCATGATTTTCAGGCTGCAAGGGACTCCCATCAAGCCAGACTGCCGGTGCTTCTCCACGTCTCAGTGTAAAGTTGACAGCTTGGCTCTTCGAGGCGTTGAGCTTGATGTTCCACCTGCGAGCCCAGCTCTCAAGGATGTGGATATACTCCTGGGCTCCGTCAGCAGCCTCGTACTCGCAAGAGGCAGAGTGGAATACTGCCACGTCGTCAGCAAATGTGGCAATGAGAAAATTACCTGGTGAGGCGAGGTCTTCAAGATCATCAGGAGTGGGTATGTCCGCCGTGTACAGGTTGTATAGAAAAGGGCCCAGTACGCTGCCTTGCGGAACGCCCGCCTTCATTTCCCGCGTGGTAGAGATCGCAGCCCTCACCTTGACTTCAAACCTGCGTTCCGTTAGGTATGAACGCATTAGCATGAAATAGGGAGCTGGGAGGCGCGTTTTATTTTTTGAAGCAGACCTCTAATCCAGACGCGGTCGAACGCCTGCTGGACATCCACAAAGATACCATAGCAATAGCTCTTGTCATCGAATGCCTTAAGTATGTGGTTAACCACTCTGTGAACCTGTTCAATTGCACCATGCCCTCTCCTGAACCCAAATTGGTGGTCAGGAAGAATGTTCATATTATCCATAAGCCTAACAAGCCGTGCAGCAATAAGCCTCTCCCAAACCTTAGACAGAGATGGCAAGAGGCTGATCGGTCGATATGACTCAGGGTCATCCTCCGGCTTACCCGACTTATGAATCATGTGGATCCTTGCTAACTTCCACTGGGCAGGAAAGTGCTGGGTTCTTAGTATAGCGTTGAAAATCAACGTTATAAAGAGAAGCGCTCGAATTGGCAGGGCCCTCAGGGTGGTGTGGCAAATACCGTCATGGCCAGGAGCCTTAGAACTAGGAAGGATATTAATAGCTTCCTTGACCTCCTCCACTCTGATGGGGTTGATGGGCAAAGACATCTGCAGAGGAGTCTCCAGTGCTTGGGCGGTCTCATTAAGGCTATTCTGATCAGCTAGGTCAAGCGGCGTAAAGCGTTCTTCAAGGTGACTTGCAAACGTCTCAGCTTGCTCGTCGTCAGTTTGGCAGTGCCCGTTTCCAGGACAGCGAAGCGGTACAGTTCTCCAAGGTTGGCGCTTTAGGCTACGTGTGGCACGCCACAGAGAGTAACCAGCATCACATGTGTAATCCATACTCTCTAACCTTCTAGTAAAAGTTTCACTTTTAAGCCTGCGTAGTGCCTCCTTAAGCTCCCTCTCAGATCTTCGCCATACTGCCTTGTCCTGAGGGCTATGCGTTGTCTGGTATCTGTGTCTGTTTTGCCTCTGATTCTGAGCAAGTTTGCTATATCCGCTGGGAGTCTGTTTCCAGAATTATCCTGGCGTCTTACCATAGGGGGCGGGGTGGTTTCAGCTGCAGCCGACCGGATCTTGGCGATTAGCAAATCAATGGAATTTTCAACATCCAATCCAGTGTTGATGGTAGTGTTAAGCTCGATACTTTCGCCAATCCGTCTCTGAAACTCCTCAATGTTGGTACGTGCGTTTATGAGCCTTGGTGGTCCACTGACCATTCTTGCACTGCTATCCAAAGTAACTATCAGGGCAAGGTGGTCACTAGGGAGGTCCCAATCATCAGATATGGAAAGAATCTGGTCTGGAATCCCCTGGTATATGGCAAAGTCAATGCAGGAAGGAGTACCTCTTGCTCCATAAGGGTACCTTGTTGGTGATCCCGTTGCAAGGATCTTTGCTTGTCTACGAGACAGGCTCCCAGCAAGCTGTATGCCTCGTGCATTGCTGCTTCGTCCACCCCACAGCCAATGATGAGCGTTCCAATCTCCACCCACCAAGTACTTGTTACCAGCCGAGTTAAGAATATTATTAAAATCATTAATCAATATCCTCTCATTTGGCCTGCAATAGATAGCTCCAAAAACCACATCTCCAGCATCTGTCGAAACTCTAACCGTTGAATACTGGTAAGCCCGATTAACTAAAGTCAACTGAGGGAAATGTATCAGATTGCTCCGAACGAGTACAGCGCAGCCCCCTGCAGCTGTACGATTATCAACCCAATGTACTGGGTACACCTCGAAGCCAAATATTCTTGGAAATGATAAGCCATTCGTCCTGGTTTCTGACAGGAGGATGACCTTGATGTCATGTTTTCGTACTAGAGCTTCAAGCTCTAGTACTTTACCTGAAATGCCGTTGGCATTCCAGATAAGAACCTTTAGTGGTGAATTCATTTTGACAGCAACGCGGTCATAAGCGTGAGGATTTGCTGTTGCATCCCAAAACTTGCTGCTGCATATCTGCCATTCTCTCAATAGCTCGAGTCATATCCTTGATGGCAGAAGAGATCTCATCTCCGTTGACTGGCATCTGTTGCTCAACTTGTTGTCGGGTTTGACTCTGTTCTTGCTGCTGCTTCAGGCCGCGTCTAGCCACAGCAGCATATGATTGCCCTCCAACTTGTTCCTTAATGAATGAACTTGGAACGTTTACTGGCTCTGGTTCATGTGTTCTGATTCTCCGGATCTGGTTTGGCAATTTTGGGGTTAGGTTGGCGTTTTTAATGGCCTTAGGAGCTCCCGCTCGCCTTATGTACTCGATGAAAACCGTGCACCCCTTATAATTTGCCGGGTGGCTGCAAGAGCAGTGTACGCATGTAGCTGGCACGTCAGGTGACCTGGTGCATTCAGTAGACCGATGGTTATCGCCGCATTTTACACACCTAGGCTGCTTTGTGCAGTATTTGGCTGTGTGTCCATACTCCTGACATCTGTGGCATTGCACAACTTCATGACTTCTACGAGCAGTCTCAATTTTAACCACCTGTTTGCACATTTTCCTAATAGCAAGCACCCCCTTGTTATTAGGCGCTGGTTCTATATTAAGAAAGTGTAGGTTCATAGGCTCATTAGAGTCCTTCTTTTTTGGGTTATGTAAGTGGAGAACTGTGTGACCTTTGCTCTTAAGCTCATCAATAATCTCTCGATTAAGCGTAGAGTGATGCAGTCCCTTAATGACAATGCGATAAGGCTTCTCCTCATGGAGTTGGTATGAGTGGAATTCAATTTTGTGCTCGTTAAGCTTGTTCACTATAGCTCTATAGGTGGGCACATCGCTGGCAAGGAGTCGCATGGTTTTACCCATATTGGATTTAATAACCAATCTATTTTCATCCACAACATTCATCAGAAGTTGCCACACGTCATAGATATTATCAATGTTATTGACTACAATAGGGGGTGGCTTCTTACCAACAGCGGTGGCTATAGGCTGCGCAGATGTTGATGCTCCCAAATCCAAGGGGTCCGCCTGATTTGGTGACTCATCTTCTGAAGATTCATATATCTCAGTAGCGTTCTCGACGTCCATACCGTCGTCATCTTTTTCGGCCAAAAGAGAAAATTTATTGGTCGTGTTTAGTACTACGTCAGCAATGTTATGTTTGCGGCGTGATGCTGGGGGAGAGGTTGTGTAGGGTCCTTTCCGTTTACCGATCTTCTTCGCTTGCGAGACATGCATGCGGGCCGCTGCAGCAGCTGTCTGGTCATCATCATCATCGTGTTCGTGGGAGCTTTTAATGTTCGTAGCTATTGAGCTACTTATCCCTGTCTTAAGCCCAGAGTACTTATTGGTAACTGTCGTCAATTTGCTGACTAACTCAGCCCTCGATGACACATCAGCTGTTGACGTCAGTTGCTTGGCAGATGGGTGTGCAGTAGATGCAGGCACATTGCTCTCTGCGTTGGAAGTCTTGCTGTTGGATCCTATCTTCATTGTGATATCATTTAACAACTGAGCCCTAAGGTCCTTTTGAGATATGCCAGCTACCGACATCATCGCTTTTTAGACTGACTAGATTCTGAGCGCGTAAGAGTTTTATCATCCATACTTGATAGCTTCAGACACTGCACAGTCGATAAATACGGCTGGGTGCCCGATGTGCCCGTTGGGCTGGATATACTGTTTAAACACTTTTTCCTAATGTTCGTGGTTGTATAGCTTTTGCCGACACTGCACGCAACAGCGTCCAAAGTCTGTGAATTGTGCACAGCAACGAGTAATGTTCAGTTTTGACAAATTTATTTATTTTATTTCTGATGTTGCCTGTATTTGTTTCTAAAATTATTTTTTGAGAAAATATTTGATGTTGCCTGCCAGACGAACTGAACAGAATTGCTATATCTTCTAAACAAAAAATCCGGTTACATTATGGATTGCAGATTTGAAATCGCTGGAAAATTTCCTATAAAGTAGGTTCATTCAATATTCTTTAGAGGCACATGCAATTTTTGATTTTTGACACTTGACTTGTTCTACGGGCGCCACTGTGCGTCGTCACTCCATCTCGTCCGCTCCATCAGGTTCGAGAAAATCGACTGGTGTTCCGAAATACCCACTACAGCAAGGTGAAAACCTAAACTAAATCCTATTTCGCGCTCGAAAAAAGATCCTTTGGTGTCACCCGCATCAACATCATCGCGAGTTCCAAGCGCACTTCCGAAAAGGGATTTAAATTCCAAATTTCCGCAGCGTAATCCGATAAAGACCAGGTCCGTACAAAGAAGCCACACAATGTCTTTGACAAGTTTCATTTCCGTCACCGACAAACTTATCCAATTGAGGCTCGCGTGATCACTCCCGCATCCGAAGATGACAATATCTTCACTTACGAGATTCGCCGCGATCGGCTGCAATCGTTTTGGAAGAAAGTTGAGACGGAATATGCATTGTGTTCCAGCGTACTAAGACAGGACGGAAGCAATGAGGATATTACTGCCATGGATACTCGATATACGAGAAATGTCTTGCGCGCCTGAAGGGTCAAATTAAGATTGCGTCTGCGTCCGAAAGGGTTGCTATACCTACTCCGTTGCCCTTCTCCGGGGGCTGCCGTCTCCCTCCGTGTGACACAGAGGTGTTTCATGGAGACTACCTGCGCTGGCCGACGTTCCGCGATCTGTTTTCCGCAATTTATGTCAACAATCCGAGGTTGACTCCGGTTGAGAAATTGTACCATCTCAACTCCAAGACAGCGGGTGAGGCCAATGAGATAATCGCCGAATTCCCGCTTACCAACGATGGTTTTGCGACTGCGTGGGCAGCACTTTGCGAGCGCTTCGAGAATAAGAGGCTGCTTGTCACCAGCCAACTAAAAATTCTGTTTAATTTGTCCCCGTTTAACCACGAATCTGGTGCAGCAATCAAGGAGCTCCAAAGTACCATCCAACGATGCTTGACGGCGCTAGAGCATTCGATATCGACGCGTCTTCCCCGTTCGCAGATTGTATTCTAGTCTTTCTGTGTTCGTCAAAGCTGCCAAAACTCACACTTTTCTTGTGGGAACAGTCCATTTCCAACAAATCAGAAATTCCAGCGTGGCACGATTTAAGTGCGTTCCTCAACGAGCGCTGTCGCACGCTCGAAGCTATTGAGGACGAGAAACCCACTTCCACGCCCCACAATTCCTCAGCTTCTATTTCCCGGAACACCCAAGCCCCTAAGAGGGTAAATTCGAAGCGCAAGCTATTCCGAAAAGTAAGACTTGCGACTTATGCTCCAAAGAGAACCACCCTGTGCGTCTGTGCCCTCGTTTTCTACAGATAACCGTTAATGAACGGGCTTCGAGGCGACAGTGGTCCGGTCAATTCCAATACAAGTTCCAATGCGAATATACAGTCCACTACGATCTATTCCGCGGTAAATGTTCAAACCTTTTTTGTCGCTAACGAGCAGAGTGTCTCACTCGGCACGACGGTTGTAAATGTATGCCATCGGGGATGCACGTACACCGCTCGTGCTTTAATCGACTCAGGCTCAGAGGAGACATTCATCTCTGAGCGATTATTTCACTTGATAAAGCTGCCTTTCCAATCCGTCCAAGCTCAAGTTTCCGGGCTTAATCAAACTTTTGCAGCCCAGGCTCAACAGTTATGCCACTTTGCAAAAGGCTCTCCTAAAAAGCCAAGACTACACATCGAAGCCTCGCGTTCGTTCTCCCTAATCTAGCGGGTAACTTGCCCTCAATCTTCGTTCCACGGAGCGCCTAAAGAGGCCTTCCAGCTATTGATCTGGCTGATCCACCTATTGATCTGCCTGATCCTATTTTCTATCAGAGCTCCCAAATTGATTTACTGATCGGCGCGGATATCCTTCCGTCTGTCCTCATAAGCGGGTCTCATCCTAACATTTTGCGGCTCGCTCCTTGGGCAAGAAACCGTCTTTGGCTGCTTTCTCTCCGGCCCACTTTCCAAGATGGCTCCTAAGTGCGTTTCATCCTTCTCGACCAGGATTTCGGCCAATGAAGACATGAAGCTGGATCACCTCATTTTCAAATTTTTGGAGGTGGAGGATGTTCCAGCGATCCTGGTCAAGGAAACCGATTCCTTATGTGAGTCTAATTTTGTTCAAACGACTGCACGGAACGAGTGTGGCAGATATGTGGTGACCCTTCCATTTGGAAATCCGAATGACATCGAGTTAGGTCACTCAAAGTCAATTGCACTGGCCCAATTCCTTAGAAATGAGACTCGTTTATCCAGAAACGCCATTCTTAAACAGCAATATAACTCCGTGCTCCAAGAATATCTTGATTTGGGCCACATGAGAGCAATCTCACCTCAAGGCGTTTCCAACAGCCTTAACTTCTATCTGCCATGCCACGCGGTGTTTATGCCTGACAGTATAACTACGAAGGTGCGGGTTTCTTCAATGCTTCTTGTCCATCTTCAAATGGCATGGTCTTTAATGATACTCTTCACCTAGGACCCATTCTTCAATCCGATCTCACGATGCAGATCCTAAAGTGGCGATATTTTCGCTACTGGACCCTAGGCACACTCCGTTCCAGCTAATTCTCTTTCGAAAGGCCGACGACGAGATAAGTGACTTCAAACTCAATACTGTCACTTTCGGAGTAAACTGTGCTCCATTTCTGGCACTGAGGGTACTTTAGCAACTCGCGGAGGACGTACGCTTGCAGTATCCTCTCGCAAGCAAGATCATATCCGACTTCATGTACGTAGATGATATCCTCACTGCGACGAACACAAAAAAAGGAATCCGTTACAACCATTGCGGAACTGCGTAGGATTTCCACTAACAAAATGGACATCGAACGCCAAAGAGGTGCTGCCAGACATCCCCAAAGACATCCCCATCTGCTTTCTTAGGATTTTCTGGAGATCGATGACTCCAGTAGAGCGAAGACCTTAGGTATACGATGGCAAGCGCGTAGCTATTAATTCTACTTCATGCTCTCGGACATCGCCTTTTAAGAAACATATACGAAGCGGGAAGTTTCAATCTCAAATCTCGAAGTTCTTTGTCCCAGCCGGTTGGCCGACCCCGTTCATCAGTTGGGCTAAGATTTTTATGCAAGAAATCTGGCTCAAGCAACTGGAATGGGATCAACCGCTGCCATTGGATCTTATCAGTAAGTGGCAGGAACACCTTGAGAGCTATCCTGCTTTAAGGGACGTCCGCATTCCAAGATGGTTGCATATCCAGCCACAAAGGCAGCTGCAGTACCACGGGTTTTGCGATGCGTCAGAACGGGCGTACGGTGCAGCAATTTATGTCCGATTTGAAACGGCAACCAAACTGGCATAACGAGGGTAGCTCCTGTTTAATCCCTGTCGGCTCCTCGCCTAGAACTATGCGGGGCCGTCCTATTAGCGGAACTATCTTCAGCCCTTTTTCTTAAGTTGCCAGCGGGAGACTTTAAAGTTTTTTATTGGACAGATTCCAAATTTTGTTGTCCTGGTTGAATAAACCACCCTGCAAGTGCACAGCGTTCGTTGTCAACAAAGTGGCAAAAATTGTGCAAGTTAGCGATCCTGCCGAATGGTCGCGCGTCCGATCGGAGCACAATTCGATGGATCTAGCGAGCATAATTGTGTGCATAATTCTCTGTGGTGGCACGGGCCTGAATGGCTGCACCTTCCTTAAAATCAATGGCCCATCTCAACAGTTCCGTTTCCAGATACTGCTTTAGAACAACGCACTATTTAAAGCAATTTCGCAAAATTGAGTCCTACGTCCGATTTCCTCAGCACATTTTCTGAATTCCACAAAGCGCTTCGAGTTCTCGCCTGTATGCAACGTTTTATTAAGGGATGCAAAAAGCTTTACACTTTTCAATCCACGTCCCACAGAACTCAGTTCCAGTGAGTTGTCCTAAGCTCAAGAGCTGTTGATCATTCTTGCGCAGCGTAGGGATTACGCATGTGAGCATAAAAGCTTAACGCTAAAGCAGAAAATCCCTGTCTCGAGTCATTTCCGCAATCTGAATGCTTTTCTTGACAAAAAGGGAATTCTCAGGGCTTGTGAGCGCACTAGAGCGTCCCAGTCTTTACGCTATGAGGCCAGCCATCTTATCATCATGTCCTCTTCGTCAACCTTTACAAGATTATAAGTTCGGTTCACTCATCGCATATTCTTACGTAGGGAAAACCAGCTCACAACGCGTCTTGTCCGTTCCAAATTCTGGATTCCGAAACTCAAGATTCTTGTCAAGACCGTCATCAACTCCTGCAAGGTGTGTGTCATATATCAAAAAAAGCTCCAGACACAGATGATGGGAGATCTGCCCATGGAAAGGTCATTCTTTTCAAAACCCTTTACGCATACAGGCGTGGACTTTGCTGGACGTTTTGATGTTAATAACACCGGTCGCACGTGCCTGATCACCAAGATTAATGTGTGTGTTTTTGTATGCTTTAGCACCAAAGCCATTCATCTGGAAGTGACATCGGACCTCACTACAGAGAAATTTCTGGCGGCCTTCTCCCGATTAGTAGCGCGGCGTGGGTGCCCGCAACAGATGTATTCAGACAACGGCAAAACTTTTGTGGGGCGGAGAAAACGCTATCGCGTGACTTTATGGAAGCGATAAGGAGTGGTGTTGTTTTAAAATACACCCATAAAAACCTCTCCTGGCATTTCAACCCACCCGGCGTTCCACATATCGAGTTCTAGGGGAAAAAGGGGTGAAGAGTCTTAAAACTCTTTTCTATGAGGCCACATCCACGTTCAATTACACCTTTGAAGAGCTCTCGACGCTTTTGGCCAAGATTGAAGCCTGCATCAATTTTGAGCCAATCTCTCCGATGTCCGAAGATCCTAAGGACCTCCTGGCCTTAACTCCAGGCCATTTCCTAATAGTTGGCCCTCCTATTTCTTTATTCCGGAAATCCATGAAAAGGCCACTACTATTCTGAATCGCTGGCAACGTTCCACCAACTATTCTCCTTCCATACAAAGCCTATCTCACTTCCAATCCAAGATACCATTCCTGAACCATTCGCGACTCACAAAATTGACAGTTCATCCTATTAAGAACAATTGTCCTGTGCTGTCCAATTTGCTCCATGTTATCTGTCAAAGCGCAATGTATGAAATTATTTATACTTACGGTTCTTATTTTTTATAGGAAAAAAGTGCCATCTCTCAGATCTACGCACCATGACCGTCCTATCGGTACCAATTCCTTACGGTGCGCCGCGGTGTAGGATGTGCAGAGGAGTGCATGCGCTACGAAAGTACCAGCGCTTCTTACGAATACCCGACCATCCAGGAGGCAAGTGCGAAAAACTGGTCGTCGATCATCTTTGACTTGCCCGCGAATTCCAAGCGCGCTTCAGCAAGGTTCCCCCCTTCCCCACCATTCCATCCGCACGTCGCTGGCCACACTCGTGCAGCATAGTGCAGTAAGCGTCCTGCCGACTGCCCTGGTGAAGCTTGAGGTCGGAGCAAGTGGCAGCCCAAGATCAAAAGTTATGCCATTTCACCATAGGCTCTCCAACAAAGCCTAGGTTACATATAGAGGCATCAGCGTTCGTTCTTCCGTTGCTGGCGGGTAACCTACTCTCAGCCACCATTCCACAAAGTTCATTAAGAGACCTCCCAGCCATTGAATTGGCTGATCCCACCTTCCATCAGAGCTCACAAATTGATTTGCTGATCGGCGCAGATATTCTTAAGCGGGTCTCATGCACATATTTGTGGCTCGCTCCTTGGGCAAGAAACCGTGTTGGGCTGGATTCTCACCGGCCCACTTTCAAAGATTGTACCGTGGTCCGTTTCATCCTTCTCGACGAGAATTTCAGCCAACGAAGGGATGAAACTGGACCAGCTTATTTCCAAATTTTGGGAGGTGGAGGATGTTCCAGCGAAGTTGGTCAAGGAAGCCGACTCCATATGTGAGTCCAATTTTGTCAAAACGACTACACGGACCGAGTGTGGCAGATATGTGGTGACCCTTCCATTCCGAAATCCGGATGACATCGTTTTAGGTCATTCAAAGTCTATTGCACAGGCCCAGTTCCTTAAAAACGAGAACCGTTTATCCAGAGACGCCATTCTAAAAGAGCAATACAACTCCGTGCTCCAAGAATATCTCGATATGGGTCACATGAAAGAAATCTCACCCCATGGCAACTCCGCCAAAAACAATTTTTATTTGCTACACCACGCTGTATTTAAGCCTGATAGCACCACTACCAAGGTGCGGGCTGTTTTCAACGCCTCCTGTCCATCCTCAAATGGCAAGAGCCTGAATGATATCCTTCATCCAGGACCCATTCTTCAGTCCGATCTCACAATGCATATCCTCAAGTGGCAATATTTTCGGTATGTCTTCAACGCTGACATCACGAAAATGTATCGTCAAATCCTACTAGACCCTAGACACACTCCGTTCCAGCGAATCCTCTTTCGGAAGGCCGACGGCGAGATTGGGGACTTTGAGCTCAACACCGTCACCTTCGGGGTAAACTGTGCCCCATTTCTGGCGCTCAGGGTGCTTCAGCTTCTAGCGGAAGACGTACGCTTGCAGTATTCTCTCGCAAGCAAGGTCATTTCCGATTCCATGTACGTAGATGACATCCTCGCTGGGACAAACGCGAAGATAGAGGCCGTTACGACCATCGCGGAACTGCGACATGCTATGGACAGCGCTGGAAGGAAATGGACTTCGAACGCTAAGGAAGTCCTTCAAGACATCCCCAAGGAGCATTTGTTATGCGAGGAGTTTCTAGAGGTCGAGGACTCCAGTCCGGCAAAGACCCTGGGCATCCACTGGCAAGCGCGCAGCGACGAATTCTTTATCATGCCTGCTGACGCCATCTTTCAAGTTTCCTATACGAAGCGGGAGGTCCTGTCCCAAATCGCAAAATTTTTCGACCCAGCCGAGTGGCTGGCGCCTTTCGTCATTCGGGCTTAGATTTTTATGCAAGAAATCTGGCTCAAGCAACTGGAATGGGATCAGCCGTTGCCATCGGATCTGATCAGCAAGTGGCAGGAATATCTTGAAAGCTATCCTGCTTTAAGGGAAATTTGCATTCCACGCTGGTTGCGTGTCCAGCCACAAGGGAAGCTGCAGTACCACGGCGCAGCAATTTATATCCGCTTTGAAATGGCAAGCAAAGTAACCACCCATCTCCTTACTGCCAAGACGAGGGTAGCTTTGGTGAAATCCCTGTCAGTGCCCCGGTTAGAACTGTGCGGGGCAGTTCTACTAGCTGAACTGTCCTCAGCCCTTCTCCATAAATTGTCAGCCAATAATTTTAAACTTTTCTACTGGACAGATTCCACTATTGTGTTGTCCTGGTTGGATAAACCACCTTGCAAGTGGACAACTTTCGTTGCCAACCGAGTGGCCAAAATTGCTGAAATTAGCGACCCTTCCGACTGGTCGCATGTCCGATCGGAGCCCCAAACCCAGTGGCCTATGTCATCTGTTCCGATTCGAGATACAGCTTTAGAGCAGCGCACTATTAAATGCAATTTGGCAAAGCTGCCTCCAATGTCCGATTTTCTTAGCATTTTCTCCGAATTCCGCAAAGCGCTTCACGTCATCGCCTATCTCCGTCGGTATATTGCGAAAGGGCAAAAAGCTTGACAATCCAATTACAATCGAACTCAGTTCCAGTGAGTTGTCCAAAGCCCAAGAGCTGCTGATCCTTCTTGCGCAGCGTAGGGATTACGCGACCGAGGTCAAAAGTTTAACTCAAAACCAGCAAATCCCGGTCTCAAGTCACATCCGTAATTTGAATCCGTTCCTCGACAGCAAGGGAATTCTAAAGGCCTGTGGGCGCGTGAGAGCGTCTCAGTCGTTGCGCTATGATGAGCGCCACCCCATCATCATGTCCTGTTCGTCAACTTTCGCATGGTTGTTTGTTAGGTTCACCCATCGCATATCCTTGCTTACAATGCATCTCATCCGTTCTAAGTTCTGGATTCCGAAACTAATGATTCTCGTCAAGTCCATCATCAACTCCAGCAAAGTTTGTGTTATCTATCGGAAAAGGCTACAGACGCAGATGATGGGAGATCTGCAAACGGAACGCTCGTCATTCTCGAGACCTTTTACACACACAGGCGTGGGCTTTGCTGGACCGTTCGATGTGAAAAACTACACAGGTCGCGCGTGTTTGATCACAAAGGGGCGTGTGTGTATTCGTGTGCTTTAGTACAAAAGCAATTCATCTGGAGGCGACTTCGGACCTTACGACCGAGAAATTTCTTGCGGCTTTCTCCCATTTTGTAGCGCAGCGTGGGTGTCCACAACAGATGCACTCGGATAATGGTAAAACCTTCGTCGGTGCGGAGAAAACTCTTTCTCGCGACTTCCTGGAAGCAGTACGGACTGGCGCTATCTCAAAACATACCCACCAAAACCTATCCTGGCACTTCAACCCACCAGGCGCTCCACATATGGGAGGCCTATGGGCGGCTGGGGTGAAGAGTTTCAAATCCTTGTTCTACAAGACCACATCCACGGTCAAATACACGTTTGAAGAACTTTCGACTCTACTGGCCAAGATTGAAGCGTGTCTCAACTCGAGGCCAATCTCTCCGATGTCCGAAGACCCTACGGACCTACTTGCACTAGCTCCGGGCCATTTCCTGACAGGTGGCCCCCTCATTCCTGTCTCCGAACCAGAAAAGGCCATTTCTATTTTGAATCGCTGGCAACGCTTGAAGGCTCTCCACCAACAATTCTGCTTTCGTTGGAAGGTTGAGTACCTTAAAGAGCTCCTTAAGCGAACTAAGTGGCAGTCACCTGTACGAAACTTGCGAATCGGTGATGTGGTTTTAGTTAAAGAAGATAACCTGCCGACAAACGAGTGGCGCCTTGGCCGAATAACCCTGACCATTCCTGGCAGTGACGACAAGATTCGCCTGGTAGATGTGCTCACCACTCGTGGCACCATACGTAGGCCGATCGCAAAGTTATCCTTCTTCCGATGGAAGATAAAATTCCTGAGCCCTCAGAGTCCGAAGGCTCATTGAGCACGTGACCATTCATCCTTAATAACACTCGTTCTGTGCTGTCCACGTACCTCCGTGTTAATTGTCAATTACCAATGAGTTCAAATATTTATATCCTCTTTCCTATTCGGACTTTTCTTTGTAGAGAAATAATAATGCCCCCTCGCAAGCCCATGCAGCACAGCCGCCCCATCGGCACCGACTCATTTCGGTGCAGGATGTATCGAAGAGTCCACGCCTTGCGGAAGTGCCAGCGCTTCTTGCGACTCGCGGCTGAGAAGCGCCTCCAAGCCGTGCTCATTAATAAATACTGCCCAAACTGCCTAGCTCATCAGCACCTCGGGCAATCCTGCCGCAGTGCGGGCAGGTGCAAAATCTGCCGCCGGGACCACCACACGCTGCTGCATTTCAAGCAGGCCCAACGCAACATCCGCCCGTCGAGAGAGCGGGGGCGTGCAACTGAACCCCGGGCAGCAGAAGCTTCTCGTTCGCGGTCTCCAACCGCTCATCATCGTTCCCCGCCGTCACACCCTCATGGCATGCACACTTCGTTGATGTCTCTAATCCAACACAAGGCGGTGAGCGTGCTTCCGACGGCGGTGATCAAGCTCGACACCGGCGTCAAAGTTTTCGACGTCAAGGTCTTGGTTGACCCGTGCAGCCCCACAAGCCGCATCATCGCATCTTTGGCAACGGCCTTCAAGCTATCCGTCACCCATGTCGGTGCGGAAGGTGTCTGCACGGTGATTCTGAGATCAGGGGTGACCAACTTCTGCACGGAAGTCATCCTCCGAGTCGACCCCACCTTCAGCTGCCGCACTCCGCTAAGGCCCATCACGATTGACACCGATCAGTATAAAGGTATTGTCCTGGCCGACGATCGATGGTACCGTCCGTCGACTCTAGCCATAGCACTCGGGGCAGATGTGTATCCTCACATCATTCTCAATGGAGTGCTCCCGAGTGCCAATGCTCTGCCGATGGCCCAGAACTCGGTCTTTGGTAGGATTATGTCCGGGACCTGCGGCCAGTAGCTCCATTGCAATTCATTGCAAGGGGTGGGAGGATGTTGATGCCAGAAAAGGTAACCGACTCAACCATGACGCATAACTAACATTTTACTTTTATATTGAGCTTTAAAATATCCCGTTGAAGTTTCTGTTAACACTAACAGAGCTTCAACAGTTGGTTCTGAGTGCGGTTTCTAGTCCCAATTTCTTACTCGAGAATCACAGACGTGTCTACGCTTAATCCTACTAAGATTTACAATTACTACAATTAACAAACAAAACTGGAAACAAAACTACATATGTCCAACAACACACACACTGAATAAAATCACTACACATTACAACACCACCACTTGTTTCTTATCATTTTGGAGCCTCCGCTACAAAACATTGGTCCTTCGAGCCAACGACTAGCATGCGATGCGATCCAACTCAAAACAATTGTCGAATCTGTAAAGTAACCGACCTTAGAAAATGATTCAGGTGCATACCCTTTGATTTTTGCCAAAAGCTTCGCTAAAAACTTAGCACCTTACTACTCGAACAGGTGCAACTCTCGCTTTGGCTGCCAACAAATTTTCTGAAATGCCTCCATACTCATCAATGACGCGAACATATACTCCGTAAGCTCTACAAGAGGCATCTGAAAGCCCATACAGCTCAATTCTGTCTGCCAATGCATGGACTGGAACTACAGCTCGGGGCAACGAACACTCATGAACAAGCTCCGATTCGCTTCTGTATTTTTGCCATTGTAGTGCATAGCTTGGCTGCTTCAGCAGCCACAGCCTGTAGCTCTAAAGGTTCTACTGCTTCTGCACAATGTAAATTACAAAAGCTGTTAGAACACCACTTATGAAGCTCGAATCGCCCCAACTTTAAGAACTTGGTAACTTCTTTTTTTAATTTATATAGCTGCTCGTAAGAACTCGCTCCAGCTAGCATATCATCCATGTAAAAGTTTTGCCTTACAGCTTCACTAGCTAATGGAAACGACTTCCCAAATTGATCCGCTAAATAGTAAAGACATCTAACTGCTAAGAAAGGTGCTAAGTTGGTTCCATAGGTAACCGTTTTAAGGCGTAGTACCTTAATTGGGTCGGTACTACAACTACGCCATAAAATACACAAATAATTACAGTCGCTTGGTTCAACTAATATTTGCCTATACATATTAGAGATGTCAGCAGTCAATGCGAATCGATAGAACCGGAATCGAGTAAATGTGTCAAACAAATCTGGTTGCAACGTTGGTCCTACCAGCATTGTATCGTTTAAGGCAAGCCCATTGCTTGATTTACACGATGCATCAAATACGACACGCAACTTAGTCGTCAAACATTTTGGTCGAATCACTGGATGGTGGGGCATGAAATATTTCACCTCGTGTATCTTATCAGCCTTTACCTCCTCTAATTATCAAATTTTCTGTACTCATTGATAAACTCAGCCTAGGCTCTCTTGAGCTCTGAATGTTTGTTGAGCTTTCGTTCTAAGTTCAAAAACCTAGTCAAAGCAATATTATATGAATCTCCTAGGGGCTTTTTGTGGCTGTGCAAAAGGCAAGCGAACCTCTATACGATTATCATTTGTCCGTTTCAATGCAGCCACGAACATGTCTTCACATAGCCTTTCACATTCTGTTAATACTTTTCCTGGTCACGGCATCTCTCGCATTGCCTGAGCTGCTGCACCAAATTTTGCAACTGATCAGTCTCCTGTTGCTTTGGACCATCAGGTTTATTAACAATCAACGCAAAATTCTCGTCACTCTCCACTTTCCAACCTAACAACGATCTTTGAAGTACTGGCTTGTTTGATCCCATTTTAATCTGACCAGCTAGTTTTAGCTGAAAGAACAAATTAACTCCAATTAACTTATTTATTTCCACTGACGAATCAAATGAAGGATCTGAAAGTTTAACCTTCTTGGGAACTAGTGACCTTAAAATTCCTGAAGCTGTGGGATGATACTTTGTGATTTCTGGCAAAACACTAAACTTGCCTGCTGTAACGAAATTTGTCACTCGGGATTTAAACGTTGTTTCAATCTCCCCGACAACCTAGGATTTAAAGTTTCCAATTTCATTTAGTGAATACTGCACTTCGCTGACTTGAAGGTTTAGCTGCGATGCAAATTTGGCTGTCACAAAATTTATTTGACTACCCGAATCCCAGACACATCTGCATTTATAGAATCTACTATCGGCACCTTTAAGCAGAACAATGGCAGTAGCTAAAAAACTGGTTCCTCTATTAGTAAGAAGAGAGCTTTGCAACGATGTCTGGCCATTGCCCAGAGACTTTGTTGAAATTCCGTTGATTGGCTCTATATGTAACAAGTTATGATGTGGCTTATTGCAGATAGTGCACGATTGCGCCGTACATTCCTTAGTTTGATGCCGTTTGCTAAAACAACGAAAGCAAAAACCATGTTTCTTAATTTCAAAATATCTTTGCAGAGGTGTCAGAGCAGCAAATTTCTGACACACCTTTATGCTATGAGAACCTGAGCAGCAGTAGCATGAAGTTCCATTTGACTCTACTGCGGCTGTTAAGCTTGCTTTCTTTCCGCTCGACCCGCTAGATTAGTGCTTCTATTTAAGATTTCGCTTTCACTAACCAAGGAGCGTAGAGCCTCCAACTGAGAGTTAACAGCATCAACTAATCCTCTTAATGAATCCGAATTAGCATGTTTAAACTTATTTATGCTAAAAAGCTCATGCACATGGGCTTCAACAATTATGGACTTATTCTCAAATCGATTCTTAAACAGCTGCAATTCGCTTCTGTAGTTATCTGCAGAATTGGGCCTAAGCATGACCTTAAGTGGATATATTTTGATAGTTCGTCCACTTCACAATCTGCTTCTATCAATGTTTTAAAAGTGTTAAACCAACTTCTCCACTCTGTAACCTTTCCACTAAATTCGGGCAACTTCAATTTAGGTAAATTTGACGAACGCGAATTTGACGACGGAACTGACAGTGTAGAATTAGCAGACGGACTTGCACCAAATGCAGCTTGACGGCCCCTTTGGGCTAACTGTGCCAGAATTTTAGACTTTATTTCACAATATAAATTCTCAATTTTTTGCCTAGTCCCAAATCCTCTAACATCTTCACTACCATTTTCTATTTGTTGTTGAATGCTGCATAATTGCGTAAAAACTGATTCGACCAGACTCAAGCGCGCTTCTAACTCTGATGAAACCATAGAGGTACATTTCTCATATATATATGCCTTGTTTCGAGTTAATGAAGCCATCAAACTTTCTCGCGAAGCAATAAAGTCAGCATCTTTAAGTTTTTTGGTGCCATTTTGCTCGCACTATAATTAACCAAAGTTTATTCAACCGATTATAGCTATTTGAGCTAGGTGTTACAATGCTCCCACCCTCAAATTAGCTACTGAAACTAAATCAGTTAAACAAATGCACTCAACGTTGTGCCGAAAATTTTAAAGTCACTCAAAGCGTCAACTTGACCTAATGGGCAACAAACTCAAAACCGTACTCAACGCAGTACCCAAATTGCTAAATCACTCAATCAACGAATCGAGAGCAGAACAAGTTTGCTTCAAATTATAGAGAACTATTCTAGTTTCCGATATAAACATAGAATCGATAACAAAAAAAATCGAATTGGGAAAATCTAAAAATGAGGGTTAAGGTAATGGGTAATGATAGAACTTTTCTGAAAATTTCGTCCAAATCGGTTGAGAAACACCGGAAATATCGAATTTAATCGATTGGAGTTTAGTCAGTTTACCAAAGTCTTACATAAATTTAATTTATATATTGCAACTGGGTTCAGGGTATCTTCTAATCGGGCTCTCCCGACAAGAGCCTTCTTACTTGTTTAACTTTTAAATGCGGGGGGGCTGGAGGCGGAATGGGTGGGTGTGGCTCCAAAATTTTTGATGCAATTTTTTGGGGGTTGCTAGTAGCTATCTTCTTACCAAATTTGGTAGTTCTAGCTGTAAGAATGTATGAAATATGTGGATTTATCGGTTTTGAGTTATCGAAGTTATCGATTTGCCAGTTCCCCAGTTATCGTAGAACCCCAATATTGACACTTTAATTTACTATCCCATAGATAAAGAGAATTAGAATGTTTCAAGTCGCTAGCTTGAAGGGTGTGGAATAAACTTGCATACACACGGAGGAACAGACAGACAGACACCATGACGGACATTGCACAAAACCAATATACACTTTACCTTCGGTATCGAGTATAAAAACTCACCAAACCATCTCAGGTGTACTCACACTGCAAGGTCAAGGCACACTCAATACAGCCTCCCACACAACACTATTAACCAGATCACCTACATCACCAGCATCTACACAGCAACCAGACCCAACCAAACCAGAAGACATGGATACTGACAATATCCACTCCAACACAACAAAACGCCATACTCATCAATCCTTATCGAAGACTTAAAACTAAACTATTTTCCAAAGATAAGTCAAACATCCTCTCTACCACTCTCAAAACAACTAAATCAAACACAAAAGCTAAAGCCAAACTCCCAAACAAAAACAAAAACATAAACAATAGCGAGAGCGATTCCATTTAAAAAAGTTAATCCCACCCTTAGTACGAATTAAACACCAATCTCAATTTAAACACTTATACTCCTATTAATTATAGATATATACTTAAGCTAACTTAAACTAACACTCTGTTCTTAAAAGTAATACAGTGGAATATACGCGGATATATAATCAATTACAGTGAGCTAGAAACACTAATAAAAAACCTAAACCCTAACATAATAGCACTTCAAGAAACCCACCTGAAATCTACAACAAACGTTCCCATACCCATAAACTGCACACTCCACTCCCTGAATACCTTCCAACACTATGGTGAAGTAATACTACTAACACACTATTCCCTACAAATAAAACCTCTTCCACTAGCAAATGACCTCGACGCAATCTGCGTGGAAGTGTCATCCACAAAGAAAATAAAAAAAAGTCTCAGCCTACATCCCACCAACAAAAAATTTCAACCTTACCAACCTCGGAAACGTCCTTTATCAAAACCGAAACACCCGTATGTTTGGTGACTTAAACAGTTGGCACCAACTATGGGGATTAGCAAACAATAACAAAATAAGGAAATACCATCGCATCATTCATAAGAAACTCCAACCTCACGCTACTCAACGACAAATTCCCTACACACTTCTCAACACACAAACAAAGAATCCTTAACTATTTTAACAATATCCTACAAAAATACTGTGAGGTGGCATTTTTGCTGGCAAAGTGCTACCGCACAAAAGCTGCCAGACGCGGAACGCGATCAGGACACAGCCATGGTCACCCGAGAATGGCAACGCCGCGTCTTGGCACAAGCGACGGCCACCCTAACAGCGGCAACTTCACGTTTTTCTAACACAGCGATGGCCACCCAAAAAATGATTTGGCATTTTTGGATGGCAAATTAGTTTTTCGGGCAGATTGGGTGACGAACAACAACAACAGGAGCAGCAAGGAATCGACACCAGCACGCACTAAGGCATACGCACACGACACACACCTACGGCATCGACCCCAGCACACACACACGGCATACGCACACCCCATACACACACACGGAATCGCCCCAGCCCGCTCTAAGGCATACGCGCACAACATACACCCGGCATCGGCACCAGCGTTCACACAGACATACGCACACAATATACATACACACTGCAGTGACACCAGCTCGCACTAAGGCATACGCACACGACACACACCTACGGAATCGACACCCAGCGCTCACACAGGCATACGCACCCCCCATGCACACACCCGGAATTGACCCCAGCACGCACTAAGGCACACGCACACACCGTACACGCATACGGAATTGACACCAGCACGCACTAAGGCATACGCGCACCACATACACACATACGGAACCGACACCCAGTGCTCACACACGCATACGCACCCAGCATACACACACACGG
The DNA here is from genome assembly GCA_030179655.1 of Scaptomyza flava. Lineage (NCBI taxonomy): Eukaryota > Metazoa > Arthropoda > Insecta > Diptera > Drosophilidae > Scaptomyza > Scaptomyza flava. Next base: position 253,091 of record JARNME010000330.1, on the reverse strand, counting down.
AATTGACCCCAGCACGCACTAAGGCATCCGCACACACCATACAGACACACGGAATCGACCCCAGCGCGCACTAAGGCATACGCGCACAACATACACACATACGGTATCGACACCCAGCGCTCACGCAGGCATACGCCTACACTACATCCACACAGCATTGACACCAGCACGCACACAGGCACACGTACACCCACCGCACACACCCGGCATTGACCCCAGCATGCACCCAGGCATACGCGCACACACACGGCATTGACACCAGCACTTGCACCGGCATACACACACACCACACACACGCGGCATTGACCCCAGCGCTCACACAGGCATACACACACACCACACACACACACCCAGGCTATACACACTTAGGCGGCCATACACACATACACACTCGTATACACCCCCACCCGAATATGAGCCTGGTAGAGCGGGGTAAGTTGGCCAACGGCCAAGAACGTAGCGTTGCAAACCAATACCTGTTCCCTACTCCCTTAAGTGTGAAGCAATAAAGAATTAAAATGTATCCACGTTAGTGTTTCTTTTATAACTCTCTTCCCTTCTCAGCGGGTAGTCGAAGCCTCTGTCTTCGGGTCACCTCACCCTACGGCCCACATGGGATCGGCATGAGTAGCCAGACTAGCGAATCTTCCGAGTTTTACTCTAGATTCTGCAACGCCTGCTTCTTGGCCTATTCCGTGTGTAGCGACAAGCGGGTAATACCCGTGCGTTGCAAGTTGTGGTGGGCTCGGGTAGGGGAGTCTGGGATGCATTCCGAGTCTTACTCTGTGCGCCCCAGATCCCTGCCTGGGTCCATCACACGCGTTTCAAAAGGCGCGGCCGGTGAGTGAAAGCGGGTCGAACGGGATAAGGTGATCACTTGGTAAAGCTTCCGGGTCTTACCCTAAGCCGAGCCGGGTGAGTACCTGCTCCCGATCCTCTTCGCGTCCCCGAAGCCAAAGGTTTTACGCCTGGTCGGCGCCGAGGAGTGGTCTGAGGAGAGGGGTGGAAGGGTCTTCCGGGTGATCACCCTGGACTCTCTACTTCTCCCCTTAGCCCACTCCGACGATGTCGGTCTGAGTGACCGTACTGCCCCTCACCCCTTTATGTTTGCGCATTGGTGTTCGACCTCGGTGCGGCTCACTCCAGGGTCCCAGCATTTGTTACAAATAATCTGTAGAAACACCCTGGACGCGATTGAGACGCCGACCTCGGCCTAGAGAACGTCCTTACAGATGGCGCCCGAGCAGGGACACTGGAAAACTTTTGACAAGGAGCCCCTCTCCTTTTTTGTGGCCTAAAGAACCACTTGTACAACAGGTGTACGGAAAGGGGCGGTCCGGGATCAAAACCATTGTGTAGGGCTTTGTCAGGTTTTGTCCTTTCTATGTCCTTACGTTTTGTGTTGTTTCTCTGTTGCTACCAAAAGAAAACCCTGCCAAGAAAAACAAAACCTTTGTTACCCCCCTTCTTCCCTCGCAACGTCGTGGATTTGAGAGCGTCGCGGCAGCCGGCGGCAGAAGGCTGCGTCGCCGCGCTGCCTAAGGGATCTTCGCTGCCGACGACGGCAGAGCGCCGCTACTGGTGCCGGCAGAGCGGCCGCTTGTGTATATAAGGCCGGCTGCTGGCACCAGAAAAGTCAGTCATACTCCAGCCTCCGAGCTGACACCACAGTACTCAACACAGAGCCGCGAAAAATCATACTCGAAGGATAATAATAATAAACCAACAATCCTCCTCGAAGTATTTTAATAATAAAAACCTATAATCCTCCTCGAAGGATAATAATAATAAACCAACAATCCTCCTCGAAGGATATTGATAATAAAGCCAAAGATCCTCCTCGAAGGATAAAAATAATTTGAGCCCCCATAGAACCACCCACCATCAGGCAACCATGGTAGAAGTGAGCTGGGTCTACTACCGCAAGAAGGACGAGCTGGTATCCCTGGCCAGCGAATTTGGGCTCTACGTAGAGGGAACCGTGACTGAGCTACGGAGCAGGGTGGCAAGCTTCATAAGCCGAAGCGAGCACCCAGAAACACTGATAGCCCGCTTCGAAGAGTTGGCAGCCAGATACCAGGATCCGCCACCGTCCGACATCGAGGCAAGGTCCCGGTCCCCAAGTCCCACTCCGCAAGAGGTGAGCACCTCCCCAGCACCCAGGCCGATCATCACGGTGACCAATACCGATGTTGCCGTACCTGGACCCGACCCGACTCGCCAGTAGATCCCCACCACGCCTACGCCGCCTTTCACCTCACAGGCCAACCCGACCGGAGTTCTCACACGGCATGTTGGCCGAAAAGATGCAACGCTGGGGCCTTACCTTCGATGGGACTAACGACCAATTCAGTTTCATCGAAAGGGTAGAGGAGCGAGCCGTGGTTCATCAGATCGACGCACACAGCCTACCCCTACTGATCTCGGAGCTGTTGACCGGAGAGGCCGAAAGCTGGTACAGGGCTAACCGGATGCACGAGGAGACCTGGACGCGGTTCCGGAGAGAGTTCTTGGAATTATACTTGCCCCCCAGATATTTCGAGCGGTTGGAGGACCAAATACGGAGTCACCTGCAGCGTGACGGGGAACCATTTGAACGCTTCATGGTGCAACTGCGACTAAGGATGCAACGGGCAGGGTATTCTGGCCAGCGAGAGATGGACCGGCTCTACGAAAACCTACTGCCAGAATACCAACTTTATATCCGAAGACACGAGGTGACCAGCCTGAGCCAGCTGACGCAGTTGGCCACGCATTACGAAATGGTCAGGGAGAAGGAGACGCAGCAGCAGAGCCGAAAGAAGCTAACGACTGGCCATCGACCCCCTGCGCCTAGCCCAGAGAAGACCCCATCGGCTCCGAGACTGCACAACCCCTTCCGGGTCAAGACGCCTCGAGCACAGGGAGCACACCCAGTAGTGACCGACGAGACCCCGGTAGACGTCCGCAACGCATGCCGAAGATGCGGACAGTCGGGACACCCCTCCCGAACGTGCCGGAACCCGCAGATGATACACTGCTGGCAGTGTGGACGGCGAGGGGTTTGGATGATCGAGTGCTGCACACGGCCGACGGGAAACGAAGTACCTCCCAAGGGGGAGTGGCGACCAGAGAGCATCGGAAACCAACGGAGCCATTCGGCTCGAGAACGCAAGGATAATAGCCAGGGTCAGCGTGGAAGGCAAACCCTTCCTGGCTACTATCGACACCGGAGCAACTCGCAACTTTGCCAGCGAAAAGGTCGCCCAGCAGCTGTCGGTGGAGGGACTCAGAGAAATCCAGGTAGGTGTAAGTTTGGCGGACGGTGCGCGCATGACCATTACCAAAGCATGTGCCACAGAAATCCAGCTCGGGGAAAAGCGCGTCCGCCTACCACTGCTGGTTATGCCGACTGTCCTCGATGAGCTCATCCTGGGCACTGATTTCCTGTGTGCGATGCAAGCAACGCTAACATTTGGGTCATCTGAGCTGCAGATGACCAAGGAATTGTTCCTAAGCCCTGCCGGACTCCGGAAGCCCAGGAGCACAAAACAAGAACCTGCGCCATTCTCAGAACTGATACCACCCCCGACAACCACTCCAAAGACAGAAGAGGCAAACAATCGCGAGACGCCCGAAGTCTACAGTCGTGATGTGACCTTCGAGCAGTCCCAAGTTGTAACAGTAGCCCAGGTGCCAGAAGACGACCAGGAAAAACCGAGCGACACCGACGAGGAGACCGATCCCAGGGTACAAGCATTTCTGGAACGAGAACTGGCGATGTTTGATGGATTAAAGGGGGTCTCTCACTTCGCGGAGCATGTGATCACCATGCGGGACGAGAGACCAATCAAGCAACGTTACTACACGATGAATCCCGCCATGCAGAAGGTTATTTACGAGCAAGTGGACGAACTGCTGAAGAACGGATGCATAGAGCCTTCGAAGTCCCCCCATAGCGCCCCCATCGTGCTGGTAGGGAAGAAGACGGGTGACATCAGGATAAGCATCGACTACCGGCAGCTGAACGCACGCTCCATCCCCGACGCCTATCCGTTACCCCGTATATAACACATCCTGGAGCGGCTGCGAAACGCCAAATGCTTCAGCATACTTGATTTGAAGAGCGGATATTGGCAGATTCCAATGGCTCGCGACAGCCGTCAATATACCGCTTTTACGGTACCGGGACGAGGACTGTTCCATTGGAAGGTTATGCCCTTTGGCCTTTACTCCGCTCCAGCCACCTTCCAACGGGCACTGGATGGAGTCATCGGACCGTACATAGAACCGTACGCCTTCGCCTACCTGGATGCCATTATCATCACTGGGTCGGACCTCGATGACCACCTGCGAAAACTACAAGAGGTTTTTCGACGGCTGCGGGAGGCGAACTTGCGGCTGAACAAGGCCAAGTGCAAGTTCTTTAAGCGCAAAATGCGACTGGTCGGATTGCAAGGTAGGCGCTAGAACTACAACAGTACCAGTACCATCCACTATCGACGGGGGAAGCTGAACGTGGTCGCAGATGCGTTATCTCGGCAACCGCTGGATGAGGTGCTGCAGACTTTGCAGGTCGACGCCACCAACTGTCCGTGGCTCTGCAAATTGGTCCAGCGGATCACGGACCACCTGGACCAATACCCAAATTATGTGCTGGAGAACGGACAAGTATATCGACATCTTGGCCACTGCCCCCTAAAAGAAGACTATGTACCCTGGAAACTCTGCGTACCTACCAAACAACGCCCCCGCGTCCTAGGCGAATGCCAAGACAGTCCTACAGCTGGACATCTTGGGATCCAGAAGACCATCGGACGAGTGATGCAGAGGTACTACTGGCCCGGCCTGTTTCGGGACGTAACCAAGTACGTCCGGCGGTGTACCAAGTGCCAGGTGTTCAAGGTAAGCCAACTCAAGCCGGCTGGGAAAATGTTAACGAGACAAGAAGCAGAACCATTTGCGACGGTCTGCGTGGACTTCATCGGACCCCTACCTCGATTGAAGCACGGCAATACCATGCTACTGGTTTTCTTCGACCATTTCTCCAAATGGGTGGAAGTCACGACGGCACACCTAGAGAAAACGTTCCGGGAGAGGATATTGTGCCGGTTCGGGACACCGCGCTTCTTCGTATGCGACAATGGAACACAGTTCACGAGCCGGTCATTTACTCGTTACTGCAAACAGCTGGGAATGGAGCTTCAACAAACCGCCCCCTATAGTCCCCAGCAGAACCCAACAGAGAGGGCAAACCGAATAATAAAAACTATGCTGGCGCAGTATGTGGATGGTCATCAAAATACGTGGGATGAACTTCTGCCCGAACAAGTACAATCTCCGCCGAAGGGATTGGCGGCCTACATTGGGCACACAAGTATTGGCCAAACACCACGCGCTGTCCAACGCGGCGGAAGGATTCGCGGCAAAATTAGCGCCGAAAATTGACGGGCCATATCGAGTCTTGAAATTTGTATCCCCAAACGTCGTCCGGATCCACCATGAGGTGAAAAAACGACGCAGCGTCGCCAACCTCGCCGATCTAAAGCCATACCACGCCGATGACGACGAAGATGCCCACGACATTTCCCATGACCTAACTTCTGTCCCTAACCCAACCTCCTAACCTCATGTTGTCCAAGAAAACACACTAATTACTGGTTTAGACGAAAATCTCAAACTTGAGGTCATTACAGACGAGATGTCAGAAGCAGAAAGTCATACCCTCTTCGGCCTTGAGGGACACTGCCGAAGATACGTGGATCCCGACGGGTACCACTCACACGACAGCCGTGCCACGGACATCTACGTAACGCCCGAAGACGCCCCCGAAGTGCCCGAAGCCCCCGACTCAACCTCAATTGTACCCTAACCCGAAATAGACCCCTGGAGGGACCTAAGGGTGGACCCTGGATGGCCGACCGACGAAGCAATAGACGAGGTATTATCTTCCCTAAACCTCGCGGATAACGGCACGGGTCTCGACGACCTGCCGCTGATGGCCCCGAGGAGTGGCGAGTCATTGGAAGTGGAGGTTTATTGCCGCAGGAAGTCCTGGAAAGCGTCCACCACGTCATCCGGCATAACACCCACCGAGGGATGAAATACCTGATGGAGGTAGACAGCCAGTTTTTCAGGTGAAAGTGTCGGCCGCCGGTAAGGTCACCGTCCGTCATCGCCACCCGAAGTAAGGGGGGGGGGGGGTGTGAGGTAGCATTTTTGCTGGCAAAGTGCTACCGCACAAAAGCTGCCAGACGCGGAACGCAATCATGACACAGCCATGGTCACCCGAGAATGGCAACGCCGCGTCTTGGCACAAGCGACAGCCACCCTAACAGCGGCAACTTCACGTTTTTCTAACACAGCGATGGCCACCCGAAATATGATTTGGCATTTTTGGATGGCGAATCAGTTTTTCGGGCAGATTCAAAGTGAAGCCGGACATATATAAAACGCAGTGACGAACAACAACAACAGGAGCAGCAAGGAATCGACCCCAGCACGCACTAAGGCATCCGCACACACCATACACACCCACGGAATCGACCCCAGCACGCACTAAGGCATACGCGCAGAACATATACACACACGGAATCGACTCCCAGCGCTCACACAGGCATACGCAACCCCCATGCACATACCCTTACAATACCTACCACAAACCTACAAAACTAGCCTAACTGTAACTTAAGCCTATACTTAAGCCTAACTCCGGGATAACAGCCATCAACTTATACAGACCTATCTCCCTAAACCCATGCATCAGCAACTTACTCGACAAGATATTAGCTAAAAGGTTTTGATGGTTTGTAACTGTTTGTAGAGGAGTTGTTCCAAAAAGATAATAATGCTGACGGTGGATTTGTTTGTATTTTGTAGCAGGTTTAATTGTAGATTATATTAGAGATTAGAGTGCGTAGAATAAGTGTACATAGATTAAAGTTACGCTGTAAATAAGACTTAAGCTGAACGTTTTTATGTTAACATGAACAGAGAGGGAGAGAGGAGTTACAGTTAAAGCTTAAAGTAATTGGAGTTGAACAGCATGATTCATGGCTCTGAGCAAATTACATATTTCGGAACTATTTGAAAAACCATGAATTCTTTCATAAACATCCTCCCCCCTTGCAATGTATTGCAAATAAAATCACTGGGCACATGTCCCGGAGAGAATCCAGCCGAAAACTGAATTCTGGGCCATCGGTAGACCATTGGCGCTTGGTATGAAACCCTTCATGGTGACGTGAGGATGCATGTCAGCTCCGAGCGCCAAGCAAATTCTCGCGGGATGGTTCCAACCGCCAGAACAATGCTTTTAAACTGGTCAGCGTCAGTGGAGATGGTGCGCAATGGGGTGTGGCATCCAAGCTTGGGGTCGAGTTGGAGCAGAAACTCCCGGCTAAAATCCGTCACTGGTGATCGAAAGGATATCCCAAAGGCCGTTGCTAAGGATGTGGCGATGCGACTGGTGGGGCTGCACTTTGCCTTTTTTGCTCCGACCTCAAGCTTCACCAGGGCAGTCGGCAGGACGCTTACTGCAATATGCTGCACCAGTGTGGCCAGCGACGTGCGGATGGAATGGTGGGGAAGGGGGGAACCTTGCTGAAGCGCGCTTGGAATTCGCGGGCAAGTCAAAGATGATCGACGACCAGTTTTTCGCACTTGCCTCCTGGATGTTCGGGTATTCGTAAGAAGCGCTGGTACTTTCGTAGCGCATGCACTCCCCTGCACATCTTACACCGCGGCGCACCGTAAGGAATTGGTACCGATGGGACGGTCATGGTGCGTAGATCTGTGAGATGGCACTTTTTTCCTATAAAAAATAAGAACCGTAAGTATAAATAATTTCATACATTGCGCTTTGACAGATAACATGGAGCAAATTGGACAGCACAGGACAATTGTTCTTAATAGGATGAACTGTCAATTTTGTGAGTCGCGAATGGTTCAGGAATGGTATCTTGGATTGGAAGAAAGATAAGCTTTGTACGAAAGAAGAATAGATGGTGGAGAGACTATAAACGTTGCCAGCGATTCAGAATAGTAGTGGCCTTTTCATGGATTTCCGGAATAAAGAAATAGGTGGGCCAACTATTAGGAAATGGCCTGGAGTTAAGGCCAGGAGGTCCTTAGGATTTTTGGACATCGGAGAGATTGGCCTAAAATTGATACAGGCTTCAATCTTTGCCAAAAGCGTCGAGAGCTCTTCAAAGGTGTATTTGAACGTGGATGTGGCCTTATAGAAAAGAGTTTTAAAATTCTTCACCCCTTTTTTCTATAGGCCCCCATATGTGGAACGCCGGGTGGGTTGAAATGCCAGGAGAGGTTTTTATGGGTGTATTTTAAAACAATACCACTCCTTATCGCTTCCATAAAGTCACGCGATAGCGTTTTCTCTGCCCCACAAAAGTTTTGCCGTTGTCTGAATACATCTGTTGGGGGCACCCACGCCGCGCAACGAATCGGGAGAAGGCCGCCAGAAATTTCTCTCTAGTGAGGTCCGATGTCACTTCCAGATTAATGGCTTTGGTGCTAAAGCACACAAAAAAACACACATAAATCTTGGTGATCAGGCACGTGCGACCGGTGTTATTAACATCAAAACGTCCAGCGAAGTCCACGCCTGTATGCGTAAAGGGTTTTGAAAAGAATGACCTTTCCATGGGCAGATCTCCCATCATCTGTGTCTGGAGCTTTTTTTGATATATGACACACACCTTGCAGGAGTTGATGACGGTCTTGACAAGAATCTTGAGTTTCGGAATCCAGAATTTGGAACGGACAAGACGCGTTGTGAGCTGGTTTTCCCCACGTAAGAATATGCGATGAGTGAACCGAACTTATAATCTTGTAAAGGTTGACGAAGAGGACATGATGATAAGATGGCTGGCCTCATAGCGTAAAGACTGGGACGCTCTAGTGCGCTCACAAGCCCTGAGAATTCCCTTTTTGTCAAGAAAAGCATTCAGATTGCGTAAATGACTCGAGACAGGGATTTTCTGCTTTAGCGTTAAGCTTTTATGCTCACATGAGTAATCCCTACGCTGCGCAAGAATGATCAACAGCTCTTGAGCTTAGGACAACTCACTGGAACTGAGTTCTGTGAACGTGGATTGAAAAGTGTAAAGCTTTTTGCATCCCTTAATAAAACGTTGCATACAGGCGAGAACTCGAAGCGCTTTGTGGAATTCAGAAAATGTGCTGAGGAAATCGGACGTAGGACTCAATTTTGCGAAATTGCTTTAAATAGTGCGTTGTTCTAAAGCAGTATCTGGAAACGGAACTGTTGAGATGGGCCATTGATTTTAAGGAAGGTGCAGCCATTCAGGCCCGTGCCACCACAGAGAATTATGCACACAATTATGCTCGCTAGATCCATCGAATTGTGCTCCGATCGGACGCGCGACCATTCGGCAGGATCGCTAACTTGCACAATTTTTGCCACTTTGTTGACAACGAACGCTGTCCACTTGCAGGGTGGTTTATTCAACCAGGACAACAAAATTTGGAATCTGTCCAATAAAAAACTTTAAAGTCTCCCGCTGGCAACTTAAGAAAAAGGGCTGAAGATAGTTCCGCTAATAGGACGGCCCCGCATAGTTCTAGGCGAGGAGCCGACAGGGATTAAACAGGAGCTACCCTCGTTATGCCAGTTTGGTTGCCGTTTCAAATCGGACATAAATTGCTGCACCGTACGCCCGTTCTGACGCATCGCAAAACCCGTGGTACTGCAGCTGCCCTTGTGGCTGGATATGCAACCATCTTGGAATGCGGACGTCCCTTAAAGCAGGATAGCTCTCAAGGTGTTCCTGCCACTTACTGATAAGATCCAATGGCAGCGGTTGATCCCATTCCAGTTGCTTGAGCCAGATTTCTTGCATAAAAATCTTAGCCCAACTGATGAACGGGGTCGGCCAACCGGCTGGGTCAAAGAACTTCGAGATTTGAGATTGAAACTTCCCGCTTCGTATATGTTTCATAAAAGGCGATGTCCGAGAGCATGAAGTAGAATTAATAGCTACGCGCTTGCCATCGTATACCTAAGGTCTTCGCTCTACTGGAGTCATCGATCTCCAGAAAATCCTAAGAAAGCAGATGGGGATGTCTTTGGGGATGTCTGGCAGCACCTCTTTGGCGTTCGATGTCCATTTTGTTAGTGGAAATCCTACGCAGTTCCGCAATGGTTGTAACGGATTCCTTTTTTTGTGTTCGTCGCAGCGAGGATATCATCTACGTACATGAAGTCGGATATGATATTGCTTGCGAGAGGATACTGCAAGCGTACGTCCTCCGCGAGTTGCTAAAGTACCCTCAGTGCCAGAAATGGAGCACAGTTTACTCCGAAAGTGACAGTATTGAGTTTGAAGTCACTTATCTCGTCGTCGGCCTTTCGAAAGAGAATTAGCTGGAACGGAGTGTGCCTAGGGTCCAGTAGCGAAAATATCGCCACTTTAGGATCTGCATCGTGAGATCGGATTGAAGAATGGGTCCTAGGTGAAGAGTATCATTAAGGACCATGCCATTTGAAGATGGACAAGAAGCATTAAAACAACCCGCACCTTCGTAGTTATACTGTCAGGCATGAACACCGCGTGGCATGGCAGATAGAAGTTAAGGCTGTTGGAAACGCCTTGAGGTGAGATTGCTCTCATGTGGCCCAAATCAAGATATTCTTGGAGCACGGAGTTAAATTGCTGTTTAAGAATGGCATTTCTGGATAAACGCTTCTCATTTCTAAGGAATTGGGCCAGTGCAATTGACTTTGAGTGACCTAAATCGATGTCATTCGGATTTCCAAATGGAAGGGTCACACTCGTTCCGTGCAGTCGTTTGAACAAAATTAGACTCACATAAGGAATCGGTTTTCTTGACCAGGATCGCTGGAACATCCTCCACCTCCAAAAATTTGAAAATGAGGTGATCCAGCTTCATGTCTTCATTGGCCGAAATCCTGGTCGAGAAGGATGAAACGCACTTAGGAGCCATCTTGGAAAGTGGGCCGGAGAGAAAGCAGCCAAAGACGGTTTCTTGCCCAAGGAGCGAGCCGCAAAATGTTAGGATGAGACCCGCTTATGAGGACAGACGGAAGGATATCCGCGCCGATCAGTAAATCAATTTGGGAGCTCTGATAGAAAATAGGATCAGGCAGATCAATAGGTGGATCAGCCAGATCAATAGCTGGAAGGCCTCTTTGGGAGCTCCGTGGAACGAAGATTGAGGGCAAGTTACCCGCCAGATTAGGGAGAACGAACGCGAGGCTTCGATGTGTAGTCTTGGCTTTTTAGGAGAGCCTTTTGCAAAGTGGCATAACTGTTGAGCCTGGGCTGCAAAAGTTTGATTAAGCCCGGAAACTTGAGCTTGGACGGATTGGAAAGGCAGCTTTATCAAGTGAAATAATCGCTCAGAGATGAACGTAGCCTCTGAGCCTGAATCGATTAAGGCATGAGCGATGAACGTGGATCCCCGGTGGCATACATTAATGACCGCCATGCCGAGTAGAACACTCTGCTCGTTAGCGTTAAAATAGGTTTGAACATTTGCCACGGAATGTAAAGTAGTGGACTGTATATTTGAATCGGATGAGGTACTCGGACCACTATCCCCTCTATGTAGTATACTGTTGTGGCGCCCCTTGCACGTAAAACAATTGTGCGCACTAGTACACTCTCGTAGTTAGTGCCCTCTTGCAAAACAATCCAAGCAGAGTTTTTTCTGTTTGATGTAAGTTGCCCGTTCATTAGCAGGCATCTGAAGCAAACGAGGGCACAGTCGGAAAGGATGGTTTTCCTTGGAACATAAGTCGCAAGTCATTCTCTTCGGATTTACTTGCGCTTCGAACGAATTTACCCTCTTAAGGAGTTGATGATTTCGAGAAGTAGAAGCGAAAAAGTTTTGTGACAAGAAAGTAATTTTCACATCTTCAATAGCTTCGAGCGTTCGGTAACGTTCGTTGGCACCAAATGTGTTGGCTATAGCTCAACAACTGTAGGAAATATAAGCTTTTTTAATTTTAAAATGCGGGGGGCTGGGGGCGAAATGGGTGGGCGTGGCTCCAAAATTTTTGATGCAGTTTTTTGGGGGTTGCTAGTAGCTATCTTCTTACCAAATTTGGTAGTTCTATCTGTAAGGATGTGCGAAATATGTGGATTTATCGGGTTTGAATTACCGAACTTATCGATTTGCCAGCCCCCAGTTATCGTAGAACCCCAATATTGACACTTTAATTTACTATCCCATAGATAAAGAGAATTGAAAAGTTTCATGTCTCTAGCTTGAAGGGTGTACAAAAAACTTGCATACATACGGACGGACAAACGGATTCACGGACAGACACCATGACGGACATTGCACAAAGCCAATATACTCTTTACCTTCGGTATCGAGTATAAAAACTCACCAAACCATCTCAGGTGTACTCACACTGCAAGGTCAAGGCACACTCAATACAGCCTCCCACACAACACTATTAACCAGATCACCTACATCACCAGCATCTACACAGCAACCAGACCCAACCGAACCAGAAGACATGGATACTGACAATATCCACCCCAACACAACAAAACGCCATACTCATCAATCCTTATCAAGGACTTAAAACTAAACTATTTTCCAAAGATAAGTCAAACATCCTCTCTACCCCTCTCAAAACAACTAAATCAAACACAAAAACTAAAGCCAAACCCCCAAACAAAAACAAATACATAAACAATAGCGAGAGCGATTCCATTTAAAAAAAATTAATCCCACCCTTAATACCAATTAAACACCAATCTCACTGTAAACACTTATACTCCTATTAATTATATATATATATATATATATATACTTAAATAACTTAAACTAACACTCTGTTCTTAAAAGTAATACAGTGGAATATACGCGGATATAGAATTAATTACAGTGAGCTAGAAACACTAATAAAAAACGTAAGCCCTAACATAATAGCACTTCAAGAAACCCACCTGAAATCTACAACAAACGTTCCCATACCCATAAACTACACACTCCACTCCCTGAATACCTTCCAACACTATGGTGAAGTAGCAATTGTAAGAGCGTTAGTATGGTGTAAAATATAGAATCATACACAGGCACGTCTGTGCCTCTTGACTTTGGTTTTATGAATGTCTTTATTGAATAATTTTGAGTACTTATTCTATGTTTAACATTAATAAAGCTTATGCTGTTATAGTTTAACAGCTACAAAGAGAGGGAGAGCGAGTGTACATATATATGCGGAGAGTGGCTTAAGTGCAAGCGCAGCGTATCCCGTAGGGCAACGGTCTCGCGCTTGCGTGGCCTTCTAAAGAGGCTTCATATTACCTACACGCGCAGACCATATGTATGTATGTGCTTTGGTATGCGCATACACATATATGTTTATGCTGAGCGTGTTTAGGTTTATTCAAAATTGCAACAAAGTGTTACAAGTTGTATTTAATATATGTTTTGACATTACATAAATGAATACACTACACCTCCCCTTTAAAAAAAATAACGTAATATTATGAATATGTAGTTATTTATAGTAGACATGATTGTAATTTTTAGATATATAAAAATTGAATAATATAAAACTATAAATGTGTAAAGATTTAAAAGTGAAAGGTTTTGTTCTTGTTTATTTTATTATTATTTTTTAAAATAATTTTTTTTTTTTTTCGTAGGTATTTGTTTTATATTACACATATATTTTATTTTAATTTTATATTTCACTATATATATACACCCATTCTTTTTTTACACGGTAGATACGTTAATCAGAAATCCGTGTAAAAAAAAACCGTGTAAAAAAAGAGGCGTTTCCTATAGTAAAATGGGGGATACGTTCCATGTCAATTGAAAACCGTGTAAGATGAAATAAAGAATTATATTTACTTCGAAAAACGTGTAAAAAAAATTTTCAAAACTTTAAAATTTCAGATATGCCCACAAATTGTATGGTCATTTTATTTACTTGATTTACTTGATAACAAGCGCAATTGTTTGCGACGAACTGGACTAAAATCGGTATCATCACTGGAGATATCCATCAAATTATCCAATGGTGACTTTCGTCCGGTAATAGAGTTTTGAGCTAACGGACTACTTTCCGACAGGTCTTGCGCCGTCGACTTTTTTATTAAAAATTCTTTAATGGAAAGTTGAACTTTTGGTTTTTAAGTTCTTTATACAACTCTTCATACTCAGCAATACAATTATTAATGTCTCGTTCGAATTTCAGGGCACGTTCCATATTAGGATCATTGTTTTAAGAAATTTGCAGCTAAAAGAAACACAAAAATGTTAAGTAGCACATACAATTTTTTATTTGGCAAGTGTGGTAAAAACAAACAAAACAAAATGATGAAAAAAAACCGTGTAACTTCAAAACCGTGTAAAAAAAACCGTGTAAAAAGAACCGTGTAAAAAAAGAGTTGGGTGTATATATATATTTTTTTTATTAGTGTTTAATAAGTTGGATATTAGAGTAGCTTTAAACCTATTATGCATTAAAAATTTTTAATCTATCCTTATGAACTGTTTGTTTTTTTCCTTTATTGTTTTTTATTACTATATTATCTTTTTCTATTATGGATACTACTGAGTATGCTCCAATATATTTACTTTCTAACTTATGACCTGTTTCGTTTTTTAAAAGTACTTTATCTCCTATGTTCAGATTAAAATCTATTGTTTTTCTATCATAATATTCCTTATTTTTAGCCTTATGCTTTTCTTACAAAGTTTTGGAGCCTTGCTCTTTTAAATGCTTGTTCTAATCCAAACTTACTTTCTTTAGCATAATCTTCTATGTTATATAATGGATTAATATTATTTATTTTATTAAAATTATGGGGCAAGTTACTTTGCTTACCAAAAACTAATTCATATGGACAATAATTATGTGCCATAGAAGGGGTCGTGTTGAAACAGTATACGAAATATTGGAGCCATACATCCCAATCGGTTTTATCGACTGAGATGTAAGAGCGTATATATTCGTTAAAAGTTCTGTGACTTCTTTCAACTGTTCCAACGGTCTGGTGGTGGTGTGCTGTAGACGTTATGTTGTCTATTTTTAAATATTTGCACATGGCATTTATAATTGAGTTTTTATACTCGATACCGAAGGTAAAGAGTATATTGGTTTTGTGCAATGTCCGTCATGGTGTCTGTCCGTCTGTCCGTCCGTATGTGTGCAAGTTTTTTCCACACCCTTCAAGCTAGAGACTTGAAACTTTCCAATTCTCTTTATGTATGGGATAGTATATTAAAGTGTCAAGATTGCGGTTCTACGATAACTGGGGGGCTGGCAAATCGATAAATTCGATAACTCAAAAACGATAAATCCGCATATTTCACACACCCTTACAGCTATAACTACCAAATTTGGTAAGAAGATAGCTACTAGCAACCCCCGAAAAACTGCATCAAAAATTTTGGAGCCACGCCCCCCCATTCCGCCCCCAGACCCCCCGCATTTTAAAGTCAAAAAAGCCTATATCTCCCACAGTTTTTGAGCTAGAGCCACCAATTTTGGTGCCAATTTAGCTGATGATGACCCCCCAAAAACTGCACCAAAAGTTTGGATGCCACGCCCACCAATACCGCCCTAGCCGCCCCCAGATGCCCCAACGCTTCGTAAAAAACGGGAATGCGTGTATCTTCCAGAGTAGTGGAGCTAGAGCCACCAAATTTGGTAGGAAGATAGCTGGTAACGACCCCAAAAGAACTGCATCAAAGTTTTGGAGCCTAGCCCATCCATTCCGCCCCCCTTTCCCCACCTTATACAAACTTTGAGCTAGAGTCACCAAATTTGGTATGAAGGTAGCATTTGACATTCCACAAGGATCTGCAGCAAAAATTTTGATGCCACGCCCAACCATACCGCACCCAGCCCCAAAGCCCCCCTCTCCCCACTTTATACAAACTCTGAGCTAGAGTCAACAAATTTGGTATGAAGGTAGCATTTGACATTCCACAAGGATCGGCAGCAAAAATTTGGATGCCACGCCCAACCATACCGCCCCCAGCCCCCCTTTCCCCTCTTTTACTAACTTTGAGCTAGAGTCACCAAATTTGGTATGAAGGTAGCAATTGACATTCCAAAAAGATCTGCATCAAAAATTTGGATGATATTCCACCCATACCGCCCCCAGCCCCCCTTTCCCCACTTTATACAAACTTTGAGCTAGAGTCACCAAATTTGGTATGAAGATAGCAATTGACATCCCACATGGATGGGCATCAAAATTTTTAATACTGGTATCGAGTATACCGCAGTCGGTTGCGTCCGACTGCAACGTTTCCACTTGTTATATTCTGTACCCATGTCCGTAATGAACGTTTTCATGGGGCCAAATTTTAATACGAATTGCTCAAATATTGCTTTTGCAACAGTATTGGCATTCTTATTCGGTATTGGGATGGCTACGAGATATTTAGTTAAATCACAAATAAGTGTAACTGCATATTCGTTACCATTTTCAGATCTGGGTAATGGACCTATAGTGTCAACAATTACTCGATCAAAGGCACACATTGGTGTGTCTGTTATTGTTAAATGAGTTTTAGTGTGAACTAATGTTTTTGACATCTGGCATTTGGGACATCTACGTATGTACTCTTTTATCTGTAGTGTCTTTTTACTTTGGCCAAAGTTTTTGTAATACCAGTATGTCCTCCTTGTGTGGGAAATGTAGACATTATTGCTTCTTTTTCTATATCTTTTGATATAATGGTTACCGACTTGAGTAGCGCTACTCTTAATAAATTCAATTCATTATTGCCCATATTTTTGAAATTATCTATAGAAACTTGTTCAAAGATTATTTCATGCGGTGCCAACTTTAGTTCGCGTATATCATGTATACTGGCTTCCTTTTCGAGCCTTTGGAAAAATTGACCTGAGTCAATAGCTCAATTAGTATAAAGATCGCTAACATTTATTCTTGAAATGATTTTATTTCCATGTTTAAAATAACACAGCTTTCCTCTCATGTGCAAGGCCACTACTTTTCGTACGTCGTCATTCGTGATGACTTCATATACGTTGGGTGTTGAGCTATTGAGCTTTTTCAATAGCTATCGAATTTCCGAAATGTCACTCAACAAATTATAAATGCTGCGAGATTGCATTGATGAGTATAGTACATATCGTCTATGTAGAAAAAAAAGTCACTAACTACACTTTTGTCGAAAACGAGTTTTTTGCATTTTGTTCTATAATTTTCCATTATTTATCTTTTGTAGAAGACGATATACGCATATCTTCTTTATTTTCTAAGAAAAAAAAAAAAATGAGAACTCAATAACTGCAAGTTTGCGATAAAATTTGTGAAGAAAAAATCATTATCTACATCATAAGTCAAAGGGCAGCTTGACTTAGAGTGTATGCGTGAAAGCTTTGCCTAAGCGCAGGCAAAGCGCAGCTTGACCTTATTTGTATTAGTAAAAGCTGTGCTTAAACGCACGCTTACAGCCAGTACTTTTCCTTTCACAAAACTTTAACTGTATCTTGTTTACTACTTAATTTTGGCTATTCTTGCATTTTTGCAAGAACGTACAGTCAGTCACAATTTGTTATCAATGCAACCACAACGCATCGCTAATTTAAGAGTTCAAAAATTTAAGCATTTGGAAAACTATTCTCTAATTATTATCAAGGTAAATACTTCTGCTTCTAATTGTTCTATAAATAAACAAAATATTTCCTTCTAACGATGTTTGGGAAACGAGGCAAAATACAAAAATTTAAATCAGTGGCTTATCCGTATGGAAAGGAGCCCAGAAATATTGATATCTCAGATACAAGCGATCAGAGTGAGGATGAACGTGAACAGCAGCGATCACCAACGCCATCATGTCATAGTGTAAGTGATTTTTCCGTTGATTCCGGCCTTGACAGCACTGCTTTACGTGGAAAAGAAAACCCAAACATTGAAAATCAAGTGACAACTAAAAATTCCCTATATCGTTGGAAACAGCGAAATCTGGCGATGTGGAAAGTGAACACCACAAAAAACAACTGTGCAAAATGTTTGCCTTATGAAACTTATTCTGGATTAAAAAAAGCAAAGAGGCCTAAGCAATATAACTGTAGCAAATGTCGTTTCAAATGCTGCTTACATTTTACAGAAGAAGATCGAATAAAAATTTGCAGTGTATATTGGGCAATGAACAATTACAAACGACAAAAAGATTTTATTTTGAAATGCATACACCTTTCTTCTGTGAAACGAAGAACTACTTCGGAGAATTTTAGTTCGCGAAGTAAATCAAGGGCATACTATCTTTACAATGCATCATTTTTTAAAAAAACTCTATGCATCTCAAATGGGCCCATAAATGTAGCTTTGTCTTCAATCAATGCTGGTGGCAGTTTTGAAGGGGATGATAAACGTGGAAAGAAAAATCCTGGCAACAAAACAAGCAATCATTCGATAAATATAGTAAAGCGACACATTGAAGGTTTTTCGACCGTACCGGGACATTACATTCGCCAGTCATCAGAAAAAAAATGCCTTGACAGCAATCTTTCCATCCTCAAAATGTATGAGCTTTACCATATTTATTGTTCTAAGTTTAATGAGATGCCAGTGAAAGGAAATGTGTACAGAAAAGTGTTTTGCACACAATACAACCTATCTTTCTTTAGACCAAAAACGACCAGTGCACTGTCTGCTCACGATTTGCTTTGGCAGACTCAGTTAGAAAGGAGCAACTTCAAGTGGACTATGACTTGCATATCAACCGAAAAGATGACTGCAATATGGCTAAGAATTCAGACAAACAACGATCAACAACGGAGGACCATTTTCAAATGGTTACATTTGATCTCCAGAGTGTCTTGCAGATACCATCCTCAGCATCGTCTCAAATGTATTATAGCCGCAAGAATAATGTTTATAACCCAACCGTGTATGAAAGCGGTAATGATAAAAAGACGTTGTGTTATGCCTGGAACGAACTAAATGGAAAACGAGGAAGTTCAGAAATTGGATTAATACTGTTTAGATACATCAATTCCATACCACAAAAAATTACAGAGCTGTCACTTTTTTCTGACACATGTGGTGGGCAAAATAGGAACATAAACGTTGCTGCCATTCTGCTCTATGCTGTTCGTGCCACCCACCTTCAAGTTATCGAACAAAAATTTTTGGAACCCGGTCATACGTATATGGAGTGCGACTCTATGCATTCATCAATAGGACAATCGAAGAAATACAGATCGGTTTTCGTAATGAATGATTGGCTTGAAAGATCCACAAGAGGTAAAAATAAGGACAAGGATCCTTACGTAGTCAATGAAATGAAGTACTACGATTTTCTTAATCTCCAAGAACTGTCGGAAAATCTTATCAAAAATATAAATATTGATGAGGATGGTAACAAAGTGTCTTGGTTAAATATAAAATGTTTCCGATACCAAAAAACCGATCCGAATACAATATTTTATCGATATGATCACAAAGGACCATATAAAAAAAATGTGTGTTTACAAACGTGGAAGACCACGGAAGATTTTAGCGCCTACACAGCTTTTAGAAAATGAATTATCCATCAGCGAAGCAAAAAAAAAAGATTTGCTAAAATTATGCGCAAGTGGCGTTATACCAGACGAGCTTCATCAGTGGTACAAGGACTTGCCGACTTTAAAATCAGTAAACGATTTTGATGAGGAAAATTCCGAAAATGAATAACAAAATAGCATTTAAAATTAATCTTAAAGTCGATAATATTAAAAAAGTGTATTTGAATTCCCATTATCTTATTATTATTAATAAAACAATTTAAATATCAACCTTGTATTTATGCTATAAAAACTCACTAACTATAATAAAAAAAATAAATAAAAAAATTCGAAGAAAAAATCATTATCTACAATTAAGTAAAATTAACTCGAAATTCTCATTACTTATTGAAAGTTTATTTATTTTATTTATTTTTTTTTTAATTTATTTATTTATAGTCAGCTAAGAGCAGCTGACATTAAAATGAATCAAAATTTAATTTAACCCTCTCATGCCCGATGTTGCATATACGCAACATTGACTTTCCGAGCCTCTAACTCCCGTTATTTTTGAGTAATTGTTTTGATTTTTTTTTTAAATTATAGCTTATTGTGTTGAGAAAGCAAACAGCAAGTGTTAAGGCAGTCAGCTGTACACGCTTTCAGTCGGTAGTCACATTTGTGAGCGAGAAGTTGAAAAATTGATTTTGCGAAAATACGGTGTTCTAAAAAGTGGAAAAAAAGTATAAAAATAATTATTTCATCCTGAAACCAACTTTACTACATAAATATAGAGAGGTAAGAGTGTGTTTAGAAAAAAATCCCATATAAAATATTATTTAGTTTGTCTGTAATAATTATTTTATTTTCGTGTTGCGTATATGCAACATTGGTCTATTGTGGTAATTTTCGAAAAATATAATTTCTTTCTGTATACACTTTCTTAGATGCATCCAAAAGGGCTGACTCAAGCTGACATTGAAAGAATTGTCAACTTTGATTGGGAAGATTCGGCCGACGAAGAAATTGTAGAAGAAGAAGAGCCAAATATGGAGGAAATTATAGAGGAAACATTGAAACTTTGGATAACAGAGCTGAAAATGTGGAAGTTGGTTTTATTGACCAAATTATTGGAAGCGACGATGTTGAAGATGTTCAAGATTTGGATGAAATTGAAATCGTTGCACAGGAGGTACAGGAAAAAATTGATTTGAATAGTTTGAAGTGGAGTAGTGATGAGTTTACGGAAGGTGAGACAACCTGGAAAAGTAAATTATGCAGCGATGCGGTGAAAAAACCCATAGAATATTTTAGTACTTTCTTTGCGGATGAACTGTGGCTTAAAATATGTGAGGAAACGAATTTATTTGCCATGCAATCAAAGGGAATAGAATTGAAATGTACTGTGCCTGAAATGAAAAGGTTTGTTGGCATACTTCTTTATCTTTCTGTTGTAAAAATACCAACCTATCGAATGGCGTGGGCGTCCAATTTCAAATTAGCGGCCGTTGGAAATGCATTGGCAAGAAACAGATTTGAGAAAATAAAACAATTTTTCCATTTGAATGATAATACTAAACAGCCTCAGAAAGGAACGCCTAACTATGACAAGTTGTACAAAGTCCGGCCAATGTTGGACATAAAAAAAAAAAAATTCAATGATATTTCACAGGAAGAATACCAAAGTATAGATGAGCAAATGATTGCACATAAAGGTCAACATAGCTTGAAGCAGTATCTGCCATTGAAGCCCCACAAGTGGGGTTTCAAAATGTTTACGAGAGCTGGTGTGTCCGGGATTATATATGATTTTAGTCTATACATTGGAGAAGGAACGTGCAAGACTTATGGCCTGGGAATATCATCAGATATCGTGCTATTTTTATCATCCAATATGCCAGTAAATCAAAATTTCAAACTGTTTTTTGACAATTGGTTTTCTTCAATAAGCTTGATGTGCGCTCTAAAACAAAAAGGCATACTTGCCGTTGGTACAATTCGAAGCAACCGATTGAAAAATTGTGATCTAATTACTGAGAAAATCCTTCAAAAGCGAGGACGTGGATCAAGCGATTTCAAATATGAAGCAACGCACAACTTGATAGCTTGCCGTTGGTATGATAATAAGAGCGTACAACTGGTCTCAAATTATATAGGTAGAAATCCCATGAATGAATGCAACAGATGGTGTCGCAAAGAGAAGAAATTTATAACTATACCTCGTCCAGGTATAGTTGAATGTTATAACAAACACATGGGAGGGGTTGATCTTGCAGACATGCTGCTTGAATTGTACAGACTCAACCACCGCTCAAATAAATGGTACATGCGCATAGTATACTGGTGCATAAATTCGAGTTTAGTAAACAGTTGGTTGTTGTACCGCAGAGACACTGAACATGCAAACGGCGATTCAAAGTATATTCCGCTCATAGATTTTCAATTGGATGTTGCTGCCGAACTTTTGAACGCAAGCCAAACTACAGTTGTCGCCAAAAAAGAGGTCGTCCATCATCACTCCTTTTGGCAATGAATTCAGGAGCACCATCTTCCCCAGCATCACCATCATCACCCGCTCCATCATCACCAGCTGGTTCTACAGACTCTGAATCAAATTCCTATAAAAGAGCTTACGTTGAAGACCCACCCAAATCACTACGATATGATGGTTATAATCATTGGCCGGAATGGGGAACAAGAGGCAGATGTAGAGTATGCACCACTGGGTTTCCAAGCTCTAAATGCAGTAAATGTAATGTGCACTTGTGTTCCAATCCCCAAAAAAACTGTTTCGTGTCTTATCATACATAAAATATAAATAAACGGCATTTGTAAAAAAAAAACTTGTTTTGAAATATATACCACCATTGCCCAATGTTGCATATACGCAACATCCTGTAGCTCTTGAACCAGGACACCTAGGACCTTGAAATTTTGAACAGTTAATACTGATGTCAACCCTATCTTAAATATCTACTCAAAAAATTTTTAGCCCCGCCCATTTTAATTCGGGCATGAGAGGGTTAAATAACAAATAAAAAAAATAATTAAATTAAGTAAAATATAGAATAATATATAAATCTGAAAAAATAATTAAAAGTTAAAGTTAAAGCTCTGGCAAATTCAATAAAAATTGAGCAGTCCAACATTTGTTGCGAGGATTGGAAAAAACCCAGAAAAACCCAATCAGACCAGCGTTAGATTAGTAGTTAGTGGTTACGATTAGATAAAGCAAAAAGGATCGATCTTTTTAGTACTGGAATTGAGGCCTTAAAGTAGACAAGAGAATAAAGTTTGTTATAGTCTGAACATAAAACACGAAATGGTTCATGAATTAAATAGTTGCTGAAGCAACGATCAAGGCTAAGGGGTAAAAAATTACGTGAAGATCTAACCGGGACATTAAATTTAATTCGACTCAAAAGAACTGATGAGTCGATTTCACCATTAAGTAGGTTAGTAATAAATAATACTCCATGCATAGTTCTACGGTTTAACAGGGAGGGAAGATTTATCAAAAGGAGTCTACTTGAATACGGGGGTAAGTCAACTCCAGCAACCCAGTTAAAACTTCTAAGGGCAAATAGAAGAAATTTCTTCTGCACAGATTCAATTCCATCCTGGTGAATCGAGTATTGTGGAGACCACACACAAGATCCATACTCCAGGATGGGACGAACTAGGGATAAATAAAGCGTTTTAGTGGTGTAGGGATCATTAAACTCTTTCGACCACCGCTTGATGAGGCAAGGACATTAATGGCCTTATTGACCATGGACAAAATATGAGCGTCAAACTTTAATTTAGGATTAAGAATAATGCCTTAATCTTTAATTTCAAACACGCGGTCTAGTGGTGAAGCATCAAGCAAGTAGTGAGCAGAATGAGGGGTACTTCTACAAAAAGACATGACTTTACATTTTGAAAACATTAAATTGAGTAAGTTAAAACGACACCAGGCCGACAATGCACCCAAATCCGACTGCAGTAAATTACACAGGGAAGCGTCATTATATGTGAAACATAGCTTCACATCATCAGCAAACATATATACATAGGAGCTAGTAATAACAGCTGGAAGATCGTTAATAAACATATTAAATAGCAAAGGTCCAAGGTGACTACCCTGGGGTACACCAGAGGTAACAAAAATAGGTTTAGATACCGACGATTTAAAAACTACTTTTTGTGTTCGACCACACAAGTACTCCGAAAGCCACAATAATAGTTTTGATGGAAATCCAATAATATTTAATTTATGAAGCAACAGAGGATGACTTACAGAATCAAATGCCTTACTAAAATCGGTGTAAACAACGTCAGTTTGCATTTTTTCCTGAAACCCTTTGATAACAAGCGAAGTGAATTCAAGAAGGTTAGTGGTAGTAGATCTACGCCTTACAAAACCGTGTTGATAAGGCGATATAATCGAACTACATCCGTGTTGCAGTTGAGAACATATAATTTTTTCAAAGACTTTTGGTATGGCAGACAACTTGGATATGCCCCTATAATTTTTAACGTTTGATTTAGAAGAATTTTTATGGAGTGGAATTATAAAGGATTCCTTCCATATATCAGGGAACACGTTTGAATCAACAGACAAGTTAAATAATTTATTTAATGGCGCACAAAGAGAATCCGCGCAGTATCTAAGAATACAACCTGGAACTCCATCAGGACCAGGCAAGTAGCCAGGTTTAATAGAGTTAAATTCACTCAGGAGCATAGACTCAGTAACTACTGGGACATATATGCAATTAGACGTTTGAACTTGAAAAGGATAGGAATTACTACAACTATACATATTCGATGAGTATACTGATTGAAAATTCTCAGCAAATAGATCGGCTACTGCCTGATCAGAACTTGCTTTTGTATCATCTAGGTATACTGAGGATGGCAAGCAAGAAGTCTTACGTTTAGAGTTAACAAATTTATAAAACTGTTTAGGGTCACGTAAAAAGTTTAGTCTACAAGGATTAAGATAATTATTATAGCAAGATGTGTTAACGGAAATAAAACTAGATTTTGCTACTAAATACCGATTTTTGAAATTTTTTAAATGATCTTGTCTTTGCGTTTTTCAACTTCGATAGTTCTCTCGTAAACCAAGGTGGTTTATTGTCACTTGATGAACAGGTGAGGGGAACACAAATATCCAAAAGCGAATTCAAGGTCCTATAAAATATGGCTATAGCAGTTTCTATATCACTACAAGAATAAAGGCGCGACCAATTAGTATGTTGAAGAAGATAATTTAATTTAGTAAAGTTAGTTTTACGAAAGCAACGGGTTTTTAAAGTATTTTTAGATACTAAAATAGGGTTAAGAATTTCGATGGATAATTCTAAGGTTGGATGGTAGGTATCTTCCGGAGCACTAGAGGGGGTATTCTACTAGCATTACTGCAATCGGAGTCCGAAACAAATATTAAGTCCAACATTCTACCACTACAGTTATGCACCCTGTTAACTTGCGATAGGCCTAACTCCAGTAGACCATCGATAAAATCATCAGAAGTGACTGGTAACACCGCCGAAGATGTGTCATTCACAGACCATACAACATGTGGCAGATTAAAATCACCAACCACTATCAGGTTATCCATATGTGTCAAAAATGACGAAACAAGTTGCAGGGCACTCAGATGGGACGAGTAAATGTTAATATCAGATTGAGGAGGAATATAAGAGCAAGGAACATAAAGTGAACGGCCGTTTAGTAATATTTTAACACATAAAAACTCTATGTCCGGAAGATGCTGAGAAAGAATCTGTTCAGAGGAAAAACAAGAGTCAACAGCAATGAGAACACCACCCCCCTTGCAGGAGGTGCGATCGCATCTGTACAAGCTATATTTTGAAGGAAAAACGGAATAATCAGAAATATGGGGTTTTAACCAAGTTTCCGTGAGTGATACTATATGTGAATCAAATGATAAGCAGTTAACATATAATTTAGAAAGTTTAGTGTAAAGGCCTCTAACGTTTTGATAGGCCAAACTAAGTTGTTTTGTTAGTTTTTTGCCACCGAGGTGGAGGCAACTTGGTGGCTAACAGGCTGTGCACTACTAATCCTAATGCCCTTATTATTATTACTACTTCGCCTATTCACATACTCCTTCACAACAAGCTGCTGCGGCCAGAATTTTTCTGAACAAATTCACAGTGGCGCCCGTAGAACAAGTCAGGTGTCAAAAATCAAAAATTGCATGTGCCTCTAAAGAATATTGAATGAACCCACTTTATAGGAAATTTTCCAACGATTTCAAATCTGCAACCGGATTTTTTGTTTAGAAGAAATAGCTTTTCAAAGTTGTCTGATTTATTGTGTTGCAACGGCAGCGGCCGCTCTGCTGCGCCAGAGCTTTATACATAAGCAACCCAATTATGTATTTAGGCTAAGAATTCTTTTGATTTAAAATAAAGAGATATTCACAAAACCAAAGTCAAAAGGCACGGACGTGCCAGTGTAAGAGTATTTTATTTTACACCACAAGAAGATTACCATATGGCGACCGTGACTAGAGTCACGAGACTGCAGGAGCAGTAAGAAGAACGTCAACTGACCATTACCGATGAAGCCATCTACTGGACAGACAAAGCTGTTTGGGGCTATTCCAATCCCACATATCCACAAACATTAACAACTTAACGGAGGCACAGCCATATCCAGCTGGAAGGAGAACGTTTATGGAGTAGTTGCTTGAACTGGCTTCTATCAGCGTCTGCGAAAGGATATCGTCGTAGACCATAGAGCTGATGGGCTTCGGCGAACACAAAATGTCAGAGTGAGTACAGAGATGCCGTGTCGGAAAAAGACCAGACGTTCTGGCATTAAAGAGCGACTCAGAAAAAGAAAGACCGAGATAGTAAGACTCTTATACAAAAGCAACACCCCCCCAACTTGGGATGTTGCTGTTAAATTAAACAATGAGCTCGAGCATTTAGAGCAATTGCTAAAAACACACGCACTCTGTACCATTCAAAATAAAAATATAAATCATATCACTAATCGCCCGGCTCCTCAGCCAATACCCAGCATTAAAAAGAAGTGTCCGGCCGACTGCGAGGGACCTCTATATTCAGTACATTGCGAGTACACTTGCGGCAAACAACAAGCAGGAGACGACCACCGTCAACGGCGCCCCAGTAGGCCTGTGCGAAGAACCAGCACCGGCAACGTCAACGTACCAAGTTGACCATAAGAAGACGACAGCATTACAAAGAATGCAGAAGCCGGCGGCATCACAAAGGGTGCAGGAACTGCAGATCAACATACAAATCAACGAATATTTTTAAAAAATTATTATCTGAGAAAATTTTTTGTAATACACGGCGATAATTGGGTCGCCCGGTAAGCGTCTGGCCCGCAAAGCCAAACAAACACTAGGTAGGAGAATATGTACATTCACCTTATGTGAATTAATTTTAAACTAACTTCTCTCCGCCAGTTGGCGTACAACCTTTTCAAAAATAAAAATAAAAAATGTTGCAAACACTGAATGGTAAAAACAATCAACATTTTCAGTCTCAGTTTTTTTTTGTGTTATGTAAACAATAATAAATAATTTAAACTTAAATAGCCATTAGCAATCAAAGAAATGGCAAAAACTAAAATTCATACATATAACTACTAAAATTATAAAAAAAAGTAAGAAATTTATAAACGTATTGATATATATGTAATCATATAAGAATAAAATAAAAATTTTTGTAGACAATATTACCAAAACTAAAAACAGACGGCACAGTTATGCCAATAAAACTTTTATAGTATATTTCATATTGTACGATACATAAAAATAAATAAATTACAAATAATTTCAAAATAGGAAATCTAAATAATAATATAATATCTAAAACGGAAAACGTTTATGACACAGAATCGGCCAAAATGGGCCTCGTAGACACAAAAACGGTGGATTCCACCGCTAATGTTATAAATAAAGTAGAATCAAGTAGTGTAGATTTAGGAATAACAAATTCTTTGTTAATAATTATCGTTCTTATTCTAAGCGCAAATATGTTCTTTAAATTATACAAGCTACACAATAAGTGCCTCAGGAAAAAATACATTAGCAATGCTAACGATCTAGATAAAATTTAGAATCGAATGAATAAAAAAAAAAAAAAAAGAAAA
The DNA here is from genome assembly GCA_030179655.1 of Scaptomyza flava. Lineage (NCBI taxonomy): Eukaryota > Metazoa > Arthropoda > Insecta > Diptera > Drosophilidae > Scaptomyza > Scaptomyza flava. The sequence continues at coordinate 225,466 of JARNME010000330.1, read as the reverse complement.
AACGATACATACTAATAAAAATTTTGACTAAATTAAATTTATATATATATAAATATAATTGTATGATGGATATACCTCAAGTATCAGAATAAAAACTCTGTTACAACGTATGCTTAACAAAGACCCAGATTACCCAAACAAAGTATGAGCAATATTATATATGGAGCCAATGAGTACCAGACAACTATCTGATATATACGCAGACATATTGAATGCACAAGAAACATATCACATAATAAGTATTTCAAAATGCATGCGGCAATAGCCGAAGCATTCGAAAGAGACCCAGAGTTCATTATACGAGCAATTTGTGTACTAAATCAATTTCACGAATTAATCTCGATATCTGATTTTGAGTACGCCTACGTGGACTCGTATAATAGAATTACTAGCCCACTATACCACTGCAGTATAAAAGAAAAAGGTATAGTGCTATGCTTTGCCATATGTGATGGTAAAAGAACTAACAGAAGATAACGTCTTCTTGGGTGCAGTTACTAAACTTATGGTGCGACTGCATCGATAAATATTAGTAACTCATGGAATGGACAGAATTCAGAGAGCTTATAATACAAAAACGCGTTGAGTTCATTAAATCGTATAAGTGCTTAAATAAGAAAGTTCCCAAACGAATTGGAATTATAATCAAGCATACCCAAATACTAGTACAAACGTACAACAAATGTCGGGAACTTATACATCTCAATTATGACAACTTAAAAAGTCCACACAAATTACAAGCAAGGGAAATTATCGACAGATTAAGATCCGCGTTAATTACCATGGACACAAAACACGACCTACACCTATTTCTTCCTTCGGTACTAAGTGTACCGATGGCAAAGCAGAAAATCTACAAAGCTTCAAAGACGCTTTAAGTCTATTAGACACAATTAAAGGTGACCACGAAGCAACGGCCATAAAGACAAAATTATGAGGCCACGCAAGAAACTTGATTAGCAAAGAGCAAACGATCGCTCAAATTATTGCAAAACTATCAAGCACAGTAAAAGGCGAGTCAGTAGAAGTATTGTCAGCCAAATTACTCAACTTGCAACAACGAAGCAAAACTGCCAACCAGTATACACAAGAGGTTGAGCAGTTAAAAAGAGCTTTGGAAGGCGCATATATAGACGATGGTTTAACGCCGGAACTGGCCAGTAAATACAGTACAGCCGAAGCAGTTAAGGCAATGACCAAAAACTGTGCTAACGATAAGGTAAAACTTATCATGCAGGCTGGCACATTCAATAACATGAATGATGCGATATCCAAATTTGTCAACAGTTGCACAGAGGCAACTGGACAATCCAACGCTGTATTCTTCTACCAAAATTACTCTCAACGTGGCGGAAACCGCGGAAGAGGTAATTATAGAGGCCGACCTTACAACAGAGGCGGTCAAGGACAATACTACAATAATAACAGAGGCAACACTCGAGGCCAAAACTCTAGAGGCCATGGCAAGTCAAACAGAGGTCATAACAATGTCAGAGTAACCCAAGATGTTTCGGGAAACTCCGAGCAACCCAGCAATAAAAAACACTAAAAATCATACAATAAATTTTAGTCTCAATATATTTGTTTCATTTGACCACGTGTCAACAGGTAAAAACTTACCTTTTTAATAGATACAGGTGCAGACATCTCAATACTTAAAGAAACTTCTGATGTCTTTCATGACATCCAGCCTAATAATGTAATAAACATTCAAGGCATAGGTTAGGTTAGGTTAGACCGGCTGACCCTCCCAAGGGGGAATGTCACACATAGACCGCTAAAGGGGTCCTTAGTGGGGCCGGTGGTTGGAGACAGTTAGGACTATCTCGTTGTGTGGTCCTGCGGAGTGTGAGTGCTTCTAGCAAACGCTAGAAGTTTTTTAGGTTCTTTCTTGCTGGCTTCATCGAGCGAGGCAAGAAAGGGAGCTTTGATGTGGCGTAGTCGTTGTGCTGCCAGTGCGAGGCAGCTGCAGAGGAGGTGCTCTAACGTCTCTTTGACACCTGTATCCTTGCATTTCCTGCATTCGTCGTTATCCGTTAAGCCAAGCCTTTTCATGTGTACCGCGGTTAGACAGTGTCCCGTCAAGAGACCCGCAAGCCTTCGGCAGTCATGCCTTTTTAGGTTTAGCATGTATTGCGTTATTTTAACATCATATGTTTTGCACATTATTTTAGAGATTTTGCAGTCAGAGGTGTTTGTCCACCTTAGTACTGCTGTATCCCGTGCTTGTATTTCCATGTATGAGTGTAGCGTTCGCAGTGAGATCGGAACATCCGCAGAATCACTGTTGAGTCCCGTTGCACCTTGCTTAGCCAACGTGTCTGCTATCTCGTTGCCCTCGAATCCCTGATGGCTTGGAATCCAATAGATGCGCACTTTTTTAGAAATTCCGAGTGCATCTAGTGCTTCCCTGCCCGCCAGGACATTCCGAGAGCCTATGTAATGGGCCTGTAGGGCTTTAATTGCTGCCTGACTGTCCACGAATATGTTTACTTCATCGTATTTTGTTTTAGTTTGTAGGACTGCTTCTGCTGCTTTCCTTATTGCGAATATATCCGCTTGGAAAATGCTGCAGTGGTCCGTGAGTTTGTATGACAGGCTCATGAGTGGTTCGGCACAGTAAACTGCTGCGCCGACTCCCTCCCTCATTTTTGAGCCGTCTGTGTATATGTTCATGGCTGACCGCTCTGCTCCTGAGCGCCAGTCATCTTTTCCTAAGAAAGTGGGCGTGAAGTTGAAATTGTTTCTTGGGGTCATATGGTCTGTTTCGACTTCTGTCCCCCTTCCAATTGTACTGTGCCCGTAGCTATGTATCGTCAGGTTGCCTATCGTGTATAGCCGTTGTGCCGTCTTTCTTGCCGTAAGGCGTGCTTGTACGTCCACTGGGTTAACATTGAGCATAATCTGTAGTGCCTTAGTTGGTGTAGTTCTCAGCGCCCCTGTGATGCACATCAGTGCATGTCGCTGGGTTTTTTCCATTCGTTTAAGGTATGTGGACTTCTCTGTGGCTTTCCACCATACCAGTATTCCATAGAGCAGAATGGGGCGCACAACCGAGATGAGAACCCAATGTGTCAGTCTTAGTGACAGTCCCCACGTGCTACCCAACATCTTTTGCGATGTATAGAGTGCATTTGTGGCCTTCTTCACCCTTTCCTCCACATTGAGCTTCCAACTCAATTTGCTATCTATTACTGTTCCCAGGTATTTGCTACTTTCCTTTGGTATCAGCATTTTATCGTTTATTTTCGGTGGCGTCCAGCGTGGTACCTTGTATCTCTTGGTGAAGAGAATAAGGTCCGTCTTGTCCGCGTTGATACTCAGCCCGGCTTCTGTGGCCCAGGCTAGTATCTCTTTGAGTGTGTAGTCCATGACTGAGCTGATTGTCGACGGACACTTGCCCGTGATAATTATGCTTATGTCGTCCGCATAGGCAGTTATCTTCGGGGCTTTCCGTTTGAATTTCTTTAGCAGGTCGTTTACCACTAAGTTCCACAGTAGGGGTGAGAGCACTCCTCCTTGGGGAGTGCCACACTTTGCTTCCCTGATTGTGGTAGTGGTTCCCCATTCCTCAAGTATTCTCCTGCTGCTCAGTAGGTTCTGGACCCAAGAGTAAACTGCTTCTGCTGGGGTCACAGCTCTTAGGCTGTACATTATTGCTTCCGTCGACACATTATTAAATGCGCCTGAGATATCTAGAAATGCGCCTAGAGCGTATTCTTTATGGTGAAGTGCTTTCTCGATGGTTGCTACGAGGGAATGTAGCGCAGTTTCCACCGATTTGCCCTTCGTATAAGCGTGTTGGTTCTGTTCTAGAGTCATCCCTGTATTCTCTCTAATGTGGAGGTCTATCAGTTTTTCTAGTGTTTTTAGTAGGAAAGAAGTCAGGCTTATGGGTCTGTAGTCTTTAGGCACAACGTGGCTACATTTTCCCGCTTTGGGCAGGAAAATCACCCGCGCTGTCCTCCAGGCCACCGACACATAGCCATAACTAAGGCATCCTCTAAATATTTCCCTCAGCCATGGAGTGATCACGTGTTTGACCTTCTGCAGCATGGCCGGGAATATCCCGTCTGGACCTGGTGATTTGTAGCTCTCAAAGGAGTCTATGGCCCACATTATCCTTCGCGTTGTTGTGATATCTTCTGAAATTTCCACCCTTGTGGTTGGAGATATCGTTTGTGTGTTTGTGTTGACTTCTGTGCAGTTAGGGAAGTGTGCCTCTAGAAGCACATTTGCCGCATCTTCACTGCTTTCCGTCCATTTGCCGTCTTCTGTTTTTAATTGGCTTTGTACCGTCTGTTGGCGAGCTAGCAAGTTTCTTAACCTTGCAGTGTCAGCTGTCTTCTCAATGCCTGAACAGAAGTTTTGCCATGCGTGTCTCTTAGCTACTCGTACTTGTTTTTATTAAAGTCTCGAAGCCTTATTCTGTATTCTATCCATACTAGCTCTTCTTCCGCTTGTTATGCGAGTTTGAAGACGTACGTCTTTTCTTTGTCCTTTGAGTTCTGGAGTCCACCATGGGGGCTTGTGTCTATTCTTCTCTTGCGACGGTCTACAAGTTTTATGATAGGCCGCCATCAGATTTTTATTGAGGGTCTCCAGGGACTTCTCTGATTTGTCTAGTGAGGCTATCTTGGGTAGTCGTGGTAGGTTTCTTTCAACCTCTTTACCGAACTGCTCCCAGTCCGTATTCCGCGGGTTTCTGTACGTCTTAGTCTCAACTATTCGTTCAAAGCTAACGTAGAATTGTGTGTTCCTGTGAAGAAGGAATGTCTACTAAGGACTCTCCAGTCTTTTACCACGGTATTTATTACCGATGCCAGTGTGATATCTAAGACATTTGATGAGGTGGATGAGGTAGGACCAACATATGATGGTTCTTCCCCCTCGTTTGCTATTATAAGATTTGATTGAAGTATGAAATCAAGCAGTGAAACATAAGTGGCAAGTCTTTCTCTTCGGATTTACTTGCGCTTCGAACGAATTTACCTTCTTAGGGGGTTGATGATTTCGAGAAGTAGAAGCGGAAAAGTTTTGTGAAAAGAAAGTAATTTTCTCATCTTCAATAGCTTCGAGCGTTCGGTAACGTTCGTTAAGGCACGCGCTTAAATCATTCCAAGCTGGAATTTCCGATTTAATCGACAATGATTGTTCCCATAGGGAACACGTAAGCTTTGGTAGCTTCGACAAACAAGGAAAAACTTCAATGCAATCTGCGAACGGAGAGGACGATTCAATTTCGGAGTGTTCTAGCGCAACCAAGCAACGCTGGATGCTGCTCTGAAGGTCTTTGATTGCCGCAGCAGATTCGCTTTTAACCGGGCAAGGTTAAAAAGTTATTTAAGCTGGCTAGTAACTATAAGTCTCTTATTCTCAAAACGTTCGCAAAGCGCGATCCACGCAGTTGCAAGGCTATGTTTTGTGAGCGGAAATTTTGCGACCAGCTCGTTGGCTACACCCGCGGTTATGGATCTAAGATGAAATATTCTCTAAACCGAAGTAAACCTTGGATTATTGACATAAATGCAGAAAAAAGATCGCGGCACGTTGGCCAGCGCAAGTAGTCTCCGTGAAACACCTCTGTGTCACGATCTTTTTTCTGCAATTTATGTCAATAATCCATATATATATATACATATATATAATAAAGATTTGCGTTTTAATTGGCTATTATGGAATATTGGTACAAAGCGTAGTTTTACTTCGTGCATTTTGTACGTTGAAGCAAAACAGAATTGCACTGGCTTTGTCATTTTGGTAGAGGCAGAGGAGAACGAATTTCATTTTATGTGTGCATGCACATAAATATATATATTTTATGCGTATGCATGTCTGCGCTTTGTTGGTCTGCTGGTGGCCGCCAATAACAAAACCTGACCTTTCTGAACATATACAATTAGATTTTTATACTCGTTACCGAAGGTAAAGAGTATATATGTTTTGTTCAATGTCCGTCATGGTGTCCGTCTGTCCGTCTGTCTGTCCGTCGGTCTGTCCGTCCGTCCGCCTGTATGTTCGCAACTTTTTTCCACACCCTTCAAGCTAGAAACTTTCCAATTCTTTTTATCTGGGATAGTATATTAAAGTGTCAAGATTGGGGTTTTACGATAATTGGGGGGCTGGCAAATCGATAAATTCGATAACTCAAAACCGATAAGTCCACATACATATTTCGCACATCCTTACAGCAAGAACTACCAAATTTGGTAAGAAGATAGCTACTAGCAACCCCTGTCCTGTCCATTAAACATACAGTCCAGATAAAACTCGCCTATATTTTAGCTTTACCTATGTCCAGATAATACTTGCCTACTTGCAGACAGCCAAGACACAACAACAACTTGGCTGACGAGACTCAACAACAACAACACAAGCAGTCACCATATCACGCGCAGACACAGGTTGCGCAAGAAGCCACGAGCGCTGACCAAACATCAGCAGCGGCTCACCGTGGGACAGGCGGATGCAACCGGACACCCTCATACTGCAACGCTCTACAGGTGCGAACGGCAGAGGGCACAGAGGAGAAGCCACGTGCGCCGAGTGCGCACTCTAGAGGCCAGCGACCGTGGGACCAACAACGACGGCGGTATTGACGCCAGCGGAAGCATAATCAGAGACGCCGGCAGAGCGTAGGTTAAGTGGTAAATTATAAGTCAATTTGTAGTTAGTTCTTAAACAACATCTGAAGAATAAAGTTGTTTTTTTTATTAAATTAATTTTCTAATTATTTAATTGGCGCCCGAGCAGGGACCGCGAAGAATAAAAAAGTTTACGCGTCGAAAAATAGAGTACCTAGAAAAAAATAGCTACTGTTCGCGAAGCGCATAAAGTGACCAAGTGAACGCGACCGAGTATAAAGCAATCAAACCCAAAGATTGCGAATATACAGTGAACTAAACTTTCTTCGCGGTTCCATAAAGAAACCAGATTGCTGATACCCTATAGTGTCCGTCCGTAGGGTACCGCGAAATTGTGTGTGAGCTGCAGGATCCTGAGTAACTATACTCCACCGAGGGAATAGACGAAAGAGATAAATCCGGGCCACCGTCGCGGGAATCACCAATGATTAAAATACTACTGTAAGCGTATACTTTAAGATAAAATTGTCAATATATAAGAAAAATCATAACAAGAAAACAAGAATTTAGGCATATGAATGCCAATCAAGAAAAAATACAAAAACGTTCAAGAAATAATTAAAAGCGAATTTAAAGTAAAGTAACTAAAGTGAAATATTTTTTCTCAAGCTAAAAATAAATAGATAAAAAATTTTTTGTTTAAGCTAAAATTTGAAAAAACTTCAATATAAGGAATATTTTCTCTAATAGAATCATAAAACAAGTGGAAACGTTGCAGTCGGACGCAACCGACTGCGGTATACTCGATACCAGTATTAAAAATTTTGATGCCCATCCATGTGGGATGTCAATTGCTATCTTCATACCAAATTTGGTGACTCTAGCTCAAAGTTTGTATAAAGTGGGGAAAGGGGGGCTGGGGGCGGTATGGGTGGAATTGCATCCAAATTTTTGATGCAGATCTTTGTGGAATGTCAGTTGCTACCTTCATACCAAATTTGGTGACTCTAGCTCAAAGTTTGTATAAAGTGGGGAAATGGGGGCTGGGGGCGGTATGTTTGGACGTGGCATCCAAATTTTTGGTGCAGATCTATGTGGGATGTCAATTGCTATCTTCATACCAAATTTGGTGACTCTAGCTCGAAGTTTGTATAAAGTGGGGAAAGGGGGGCTGGGGGCGGTATGGTTGGGCGTGGCATCCAAATTTTTGCTTCAGATCCTTGTGGAATGTCAAATGCTACCTTCATACCAAATTTGGTGACTCTAGCTCAAAGTTTGTATAAAGTGGGGAAAGGGGGGCTGGGGGCGGTATGGTTGGGCGTGGCATTCAAATTTTTGCTGCAGATCCTTGTGGAATGTCAAATGCTACCTTCATACCAAATTTGGTGACTCTAGCTCAAAGTTTGTAAAAAGTGGGGAAAGGGGGGCTGGGGGCGGTATGGTTGGGCGTGGCATTCAAATTTTTGCGCAGATCTATGTGGGATGTCAATTGCTATCTTCATACCGAATTTGGTGACTCTAGCTCGAAGTTTGTATAAAGTGGGGAAAGGGGGGCTGGGGGCGGTATGGTTGGGCGTGGCATCCAAATTTTTGCTGCAGATCCTTGTGGAATGTCAAATGCTACCTTCATACCAAATTTGGTGACTCTAGCTCAAAGTGTGTATAAAGTAGGGAAAGGGGGGCTGGGGGCAGTATGGTTGGGCGTGGCATCCAAATTTTTGCTGCAGATCCTTGTGGAATGTCAAATGCTACCTTCATACCAAATTTGGTGACTCTAGCTCAAAGTTTGTATAAAGTGGGGAAAGGGGGGCTGGGGGCGGTATGGTTGGGCGTGGCATCCAAATTTTTGCTGCAGATCCTTGTGGAATGTCAAATGCTACCTTCATACCAAATTTGGTGACTCTAGCTCAAAGTTTGTATAAGGTGGGGTTAGGAGGGCTATGGGGCTTGGGGCGGTATGGGTGGGCGTGGCATTCAAATTTTTGCTGCCGATCCATGAGGAATGTCAATTGCTATCTTCATACCAAATTTGGTGACTCTAGCTCGAAGTTTGTAAAAAGTGAGAAAAGGGGGGGGGGGGGCTGGGGGCGTTATGGGTAGGCATGGCATCCAAATTTTTGATGCAGATCTTTGTGGAATGTCAATTGCTATCTTCATACCAAATTTGGTGACTCTAGCTGAAAGTTTGTAAATGGTGGGGAAAGGGGGGCGGAATGGGTGGGCTTGGCTCCAAAACTTTGATGCAGATTTTTGGGGATCGCTACTAGCTATCTTCCCACCAAATTTGGTGGCTCTAGCTCCACAACTCTGGAAGATACACGCATTCCCGTTTTTGACGAAGCGTTGGGGTGGATGGGGGCGGCTAGGGTAGGATCGGTGGGCGTGGCATCCAAACTTTTGGTGCAGTTTTTAGGGGGTCATCATCACCTATCTTGGCACCAAATTTGGTGGCTCTAGCTCAAAAACTTTGGGAGATATAGCCATTTCTGATTTCAAAATGCGGGGGGGCTGGGGGCGGAATGGGTGGGCGCGGCTCCAAAACTTTGATGCAGTTTTTTGGGGATCGCTACTAGCTATCTTCCCACCAAATTTGGAAGCTCTAGCTCCACAACTCTGGAAGATACACGCATTCCCGTTTTTGACGAAGCGTTGGGGTGGATGGGGGTAGCTAGGGCAGTGTCGGTGGGCGTGGCATCCAAACTTTTGATGCAGTTTTTAGGGGGTCATCATCACCTATCTTGGCACCAAATTTGGTGGCTATAGCTCAAAAACTGAGGGAGATATATGCTTTTTTGACTTTAAAATAAGGGGGGGCTGGGGCGGAATGGGGGGGCGTGGCTCCAAAATTATTGATGCAGTTTTTTGGGGGTTGCTAATAGCTATCTTCTTACCAAATTTGGTAGTTCTAGCTGTAAGGATGTGCGAAATATGTGGATTTATCGGTTTTGAGTTATCGAATTTATCGATTTGCCAGCCCCCCAGTTATCGTAGAACCCCCATCTTGACACTTTAATTTACTATCCCATAGATAAAGAGAATTGGAAAGTTTCAAGTCTCTAGCTTGAAGGGTGTGGAAAAAACTTGCATACATACGGACGGACAGACGGACAGACGGACAGACGGACAGACACCATGACGGACATTGCACAAAACCAATATACTAGTTACCTTCGGTATCGAGTATAAAAAAGGAACTTAAAAACATAGAATAAAAAAACAAAAATCTTTTCACCAATTGAAAATAAGAAAAAAATAACTCTTATACCATACCATAAAAAAAATTACATAATTCTCTCTTGCTTTTGTTGGAAAACCGACAGCAAAATTTCCTCTCCCACACCACAACATTCAAACTTTTCGCAAGCTATTACTCAGCTAGGCGAAGCATTTTCCAAATTAAAAATGCCTTACGATAATATCATGAACGACAATCCCCAACTACGCCCAGTAGCTCTTAGGGGACAACACCTATCGAAACGACAGTAGAAAAATATATCAGGAAGATACTAACAGAAAAAGGCAAGGAATTATTCAAATTAAATACTGACTCTAAAACGTTGACCGACCAAACTATAGCACCAGAATATGCGGGCAGAACTAGCGACTTAGACAAACTTCCGGACATTGTAAGAATATTAAAAGAATTTTCTGGGAACAAAACCGAGTTTACCTCATGGCGCAAAAGCGTAGACGACGTTCGAAGTCTACTGCGCACACCAAGGCACCCCGAAACATTACGGAATTTTATTGGTTGTACGTAGTAAGATAGTACGAGAAGCCGATGCCGTACTAGAGGCATATAACACCCCACTGAATTGGAAAGCAATTGCGCAGTGTCTTACGGATCATTTTGCAGACCGCAGAGATCTTAAGACGCTAGAATACCAATAATACACCCTAAGCCAACGCGGAAAATCCATCGACGAATTTTACCAGACGGTTTACTATCATCTGTCTTTAATTCTGAATCAAATAAACAACCATGATTTATCGTCAGAAACATTGAGAGCTCTCACAAAGATCTACAGGGACAAAGCCTTGGATACTTTCATAAGAGGACTCAATGGGGATTTACCACGATTGCTCGCCATCAAAGAACCAACTGACCTGAAACACGCCCTTCACCTGTGTCGACTTATCGAAAATCAATCCATCAGAAATAATGTAAACCCTAACAAAATTCCTTTGCTACCACCAAGGAATATTCAGCAACCTCAAAGATTCAATAATCAACACGTATTCCGATCTAACATCCCCTAAGCTGTATCTAGAAACAATTTTAATCCAAATCTATATTATCCACCAAAACCCACTTTTAATTCACAACCACCCAGTTTCGCCCCAAGACAAATGTACCAACAGCCACAACAATTCTTTAATGTACCACCAAGGCCATCAGCCCCTAAACCACAACCACCTCCAGAACCGATGGAGATTGATTCGTCTATCAGGACAAAAAACATCAACTACATGAACAGACCAGACAACAGCCAGTTCGCTGGAAAAAGACCACTATCTTCAAGGGCAGACCAAATGCCAAACAAATTCCAAAGACAATTCCACATTAATACTGAAGAAACATTAGGGCAGGTCGCGGACGATCAAGTTGACGCGAAGTTAGCACTTATGCCGATGCATACAACAGCGGCTACGCTGACGCCTATGCACGCTATGTAGACAAAATTACTATGCTCCAACAGAAGAACAAGACACTCGCGAATCCCCATACGAATACGAAACCTTAGCATGTGATGATACCCCTGTCGAGACAGTCGACATGTCCGAACTAAATTTTTTAGCTTGAATGGTTCCTCGTTACCCTACTTCCAATGTAAAATGGGGGACGGCAAAGTACTTAATTTTCTCATTGACACTGGATCGAACCAAAATTATATACAACCTTCACTCGAAGCAAACCCCAAAATAAACAAAGAAGCCTTCTACGCAAATTCGATCGGCGGAAAAATAGCAATTACCCATCACGTTCTACTAAACTTATTCAGTCTCTACGACACTCCAATTAGATTTTTCTTATTACCCACTCTCAAAACATTCCATGGTATCCTGGGTAATGATACGATGAAACAACTCAATGTAATAATCGACGTTAGAAACGACATCCTCGTAATAAACGGCAAAAGACAAATCCGAATCAAACAGCTGCCTGCACAGGCAATAAACAATATCAAAGTACGAACCGATCACATGTCCGATAGTCAGAAAAAAACAATAGACACCCTAACGCATGCATTTAAAAACCTTTTCGCAGACCCAGAACAGAAATTAACTTACACTACAAATGTAGTAGGTGAAATCCGAACCTCTTCAGATACCCCAGTCTATAGCAAACATTATCCATACCCTACCGCACTCAAACAAGAAGTAGAAAAACAGATTTCAGAAATGTTAGATGACGGAATAATACGACCCTCTAGATCGCCATACAATGCACCAGTATGGGTAGTACCAAAAAAAGCTGATGCCTCAGGAAAAAAGAAATACAGACTAGTAATAGATTACAGAAAACTTAATTTGGTAACGATATCCGATCGCTACCCTATGCCCGAAATAGGAGACATCATAGCCCAGTTAGGGGACAATAAATTTTTCACGGTCCTCGACCTAAAAAGCGGTTTTCCAAATCCCTCTAAAAGAAACGGACATAGAGAAGACAGCATTTGCGGTCAATGGCGGGAAATACGAATTCACTAGACTACCATTCGGTCTCAAGAATTCTCCCTCAATCTTCCAAAGATCCCTAGATGATATCTTAAGGGATCATGTCGGTAAAATATGCTATGTCTACATCGATGACATTATCGTCTTTAGTAAAACCGAAAACGAACATGCTCATCACTTGAAACAAGTCTTCACGACTTTACAGAACGCAAATATGAAAGTCCAGATGGATAAGTGCGAATTTTTTAAAAAAGAAGTAAATTTTCTAGGCTTCACTATTTCGGATCATGGTGAAAAAACCAATCCACAGAAGGTCCAAGCAATTTCAAAGTTTCCCATACCCAAAACACTCAAAGAGCTGAGATCATTTTTAGGCCTATCAGTTTACTACCGCAGATTTATAAGAGACTACGCGAAACTAGCAAAACCACTCACTATCTTACTAAGATGTGAAGGAGGTCGAATTTCAAGCAAAGCATCAGATAAAGTCCCAGTAAATATGAATGAACAAGCAATAGAGGCTTTTAAAAAAATTAAACGATCACTTAGTTCCACTGACGTTATTCTAAAGTACCCGAATTTCAATAAAGAATTTCACTTAACAACTGACGCTTCAAATTATGCAATAGGAGCTGTCCTCGAACAAGAAGGTAAACCTATTACTTTCATATCTCGCACTTTATCAAAAACAGAGGAAAATTACGCGACAAATGAAAAAGAAATGCTCGCAATAGTTTGGGCTCTACAAAGCCTCCGAATATACCTTTACGGTACAGCTAAGGTGGTAATTTTCACAGATCACCAACCTCTTACTTTTGCCTTAAGCAACAAAAACCATAATGGTAAATTAAAACGTTGGAAGAGTTATCTGGAAGAATTTAATTACGAACTGAAATACAAACCAGGAACATCCAATGTAGTAGCAGATGCATTGTCCAGAAACCCAATAAGCGAGGTAAATAGCACCGAAGCCACAATAATGAGCGATGAAAGCTCGTCCCACAACCTAATCCCCTCAATGGAAGTTCCCATTAATGTTTTTAAAAATCAACTTTTTATACTAATCGGAGAAACACCCGACTACAGATTCGAGATACCATTCCCAACATACCATAGGCACATAATAACCCAACCAAGCTACACAGAAGATGAATTAATCCAAATTTTCAAAGAAAGATTCGATCCAAGGCTAGTTAATGGCATGTGTACGCCGGAACATATCATGGGACGAATTCAAAATTTCTACCCAGTCCATTTCTCATCATACAAAATTAGATACACCCAAAGACAGGTAGAGGACATTACCGACACTAATAGACAAAGCGAAATAATAGCCCAAGAACACAGAAGAGCTCACAGAAACGCTTCAGAGAACAAAGCCCAAATCTTAGAAAAATATTTTTTTCCACAGTTACATAAAAAGGTAAAAGAAATTGCGAAGTCATGCCTGACGTGCAAAGAATCTAAATACGACAGACACCCCCCAAACTCCGAAATACAAGCAACACCGATTCCCCAATCTCCAGGTGAAATCGTACATATCGACATTTACATTACTGAAAAACACACCATACTAACAAGCATTGACAAATTCTCAAAATACGCTCAAGTAAAAATTCTAAAGTCTAGGGCCGCAGAAGACATAAAAACTCCACTAAAGAAATTTTAATAGCATTTGGAATCCCAAAAATAGTAGTCATCGATAACGAAAGAGCTTTAAACTCAGCATCAATAAAATTCCTTTTACAAGATCAACTAGGCATACAAGTTTTTACCACACCCCCCTATAGTTCAACGAGCAATCGCCAGATTGAAAGATTCCATTCCACCCTATCAGAAATAATGACATGCTTTAGGAAAGACAATAGCGAAATGAATTTTACCGACACTCTTTTCAAAGCAATTCAAGAATATAACTCATCCATTCACTCCGTAGTTGGAAAAAAGCCAAGAGACATAATTTTCGGCACGTCAGTCCATAACGACCCAGATAAATCAGAAGAAAATAGGAAAAAAATAGTCGAAAAACTCAAAGAAAAACAAAACACCGACTTACAGCACCACAACAAGAAAAAGAAAGAGGTAAAGAACTTCGAGCCAGGGGAAACAGTATACGTCAAAATTGATAAAAGACTAGGATCAAAACTTACACCTAAATACAAAAAAGAAATAGTAGCAGAAAATAGAAACTCAACCATTAAAAAACACAATCAGGAAAAACAGTACACAAGAATAACATTAGAACTTAATTACAGATTTTTTTTACCAACATGCCTGGGGATAACGACAGTCCTCGACTACTCGAACTCACAGGTTATTTCAATCGACACCGGACTAGCAGCTAAGCAGGACGGCACCTTTAAAATAATTCACCTTTTCGACTTGGAAAAATATACTGCTACCTACTCATCATTGGAAAAATCGTTACAAGACCTCAACTCATCCCATCCTCTATACCCATACCTTTCACTCGAACTGGCACAAATAAAAAATGATCTAAAAAGATTTAAACCTCAAGCAAAAAGCAAAAGAGCAATTGATGCCATAGGCACAGCGTGGAAATGGTTGGCAGGAACTCCAGACCACCACGATCACGAAGTAATAGTCAATAAAATAAATAATCAATTAGAGAATAATAACAAACAAGTAGTTATAAACCGATTAACAAACGAAAAAATCAACGAACTAACTAACGTAACCAATACAATAATAAAAGCAACACTAAGTTCAGAAGAAATTGCAAATAAAAAAGCAGACATTCTTAAATATAAAATTCAATTGGTAAAAGAAGAAGTCACTAATGTACTATATGCAATTACATGGGCAAAATCAAATACCGTAAACTCATTCATATTTTCAGCCATAGAGACCGACATAGTAGAACAAATTTTTAAAAAAGAAAATAACCTTTTTTTCAACATAGAAGAACTTCTAGAATTTGCCGAAGTTAAACTAGCTACAAACACTAAAGATTTAATCTACATAATTAGCCTCCCGACAATAAGTTCAGATGAGTGTAGAACACTCAAAGTCAAAGCTGTAAAGAAAGCCCACATAATAAATGATATAAAACATGAAAACTTGTTAGAATGTAAGAATGAATTATATGCTATCAAATAAAATTGCGAAAATCATAACGATAGGACAATTTGTAACAGAAATAAATTACTAGATTTAAGTAACGACACTTGCCTTTACGCACTGCTCAACCTTAAAAACCGGAATGTACCATAATTAATAACCAACACGTCCCCGAATTCGAGGAGATACTTCCGGGTACAATAATGCTGAACGGATTCAACGGTTTCGTTATGCTAGACGAAAAAAGACTGCAACTTCAGGGAACATTCCTCATCCAATATAGAAACTCCACAGTCAAAATTAAGGACAGAATCTACAAAACAGAAGAGATCCAACCCGCAGAGCCAGAGCACCCCTGTTCCAGCTTTCAGTAGAAAAAACTAAACTGGATGAAGTTCTTTCGCTACAGATGATCAACGAGTTAAATATAAACAACACAAAAACACTGGAGAAAATCGGAGCCAAAGAAACTTTACAGGACACCCTCAGCTACACTTCGCTCAGCATCCTATTTTTAATTATAATAGGATTAACCATCGAACTCATCAGAAGAAACAGAGAAACAACAACTACGAAGAGAAAAGTAAGCGAAGACAACACTTCAAGCAATAAGGCTCTAGAAGGAGTTTATGTAGCGACCGAGGACGCTCGCACTTAAAGGGGGAAGAGTTAACACCCTGCATGTCAAAGTCTCGACAAGTATGCAGACAGCCAACACACAACAACAACTTGGCTGACGAGACTCAACAACAACAACACAAGCAGTCACCATATCACGCGCAGACACAGGTTGCGCAAGAAGCCACGACCGAACTGTAATATAAAAGATTCAAATACAGCTTTAGCGACAGTATTTGCACTTTTATTTGGGATCGGTATGGCAACAAGATATTTTGTTAAATCGCAAATAAGCGTAATTGCATATTCGTTACCATATTCAGATCTTGGTAATGGACCTACTGTGTCAACTATTACCCTGTCGAAAGCACTTATTGGTGTGTCGGTAATTGTTAAAGGAGTTTTAGTATATGTTGTTGTTTTTGACATCTGGCATTTTGGACATCTACGTACGTACTCTTTTATATGACGATTCATATTTTTCCAATAGTAGTGTCTTTTTACTTTGGCCAAAGTTTTTGTTAGGCCCGTGTGTCCTCCTTGTATGGGATTATCATGATATGTAAACAAAATTGCTTCTTTTTCTGTATCGCTTGATACAATGGTCACCGGCTTGAGTAGCGCTACTCTTAATAATCTCAATGTATTATTGCCCATATTTATGAAATTATCTATTGAAACCTGTTCAAAGATGATTTCATGCGGTGCCACTTTTAGTTGGCGTATATCATGCATACCGGCTTCCTTTTCGAGCCTTTGGAAAAATTGACCTAAGTCGATAACTCCATTAGTATACAGATCGCTAACATTTATTCTTGCAACGATTTTATTTCCGTGTTTGAAATAACACAGCTTTCCTTTCATATGCAAGGCCACTACTTTTCGTACATCGTCATTTGTGATGACTTCATATACGTTTGGCTTAGAAGCTTTTTCAAGATTTTGCCTAAGCAAAGGTTATTGTTCATTTCCTGCGCTGAATTTATTTTATCTACTTTGTTGCCTAGTAGTGACTTTCAGGACTTTATTTTGTAAATCTTTTAATTCGGATATTGTTATCCGTGATAGGGCATCTGCCACGAAATTGTCTTTACCCTTCAGATACTCGACTGTAATGTCGTATTCTTCAAATTCGAGCCGCATGCGTGTAAGTTTGGAACTTGGATTGACCATAGAAAATAAATAAGTTAATGGTCTGTGGTCAGTTTTCACTGTAAAATGTTTTCCATAAATATATGGTCGAAAATGTACTATTGCCCAGTGGATTGCTGCTAATTCTTGTTCTGTTGTGCTTGTATTATTTTCTCATTTTGTGAATGAACGAGATGCGTATGCAACTGGAAGTTGGAGTCCATTATAGTTTTGAGTTAAAACTGCTCCACACGCTTGCTTACTAGCATCCGTTATTGTGCAAAATTATTTGCTGAAGTCTGGATATTGTAGTAATGTTGGTTGAATTAGCTTGTCTTTGAGGTATTGGAATGCATTTTGGCATTCAACTGTCCATTCAAAAGGAACATTCTTTTTACATAATCTTGTTATGTGCCGTGAATATTCGGCGAAATTGTTTATAAATCGTCTATAATAGTTGCAGAATGCAACGAATCGTCTCGAGCTGTCCGCATCAGGTGGGACTGGATAGTTTTTAATGACGTCGTATTTTTTGTCGTCTGGCAAGATTCCTTTGTCTGTGCATTTGTGACCGAGGAAGGTTACTTCATGCATGAAAAATGAATATTTTTGCGGATGTAACTTAAGGTTGTATTTCCTACATTTGTCAAAAACATCAGTTAAGTTTTTAAACATATGTTTTTCGGAACAACCAATAACTATTAAATCATGCATATAAAGGAAAGCTTGCGAAGAATCAAGGCCTGAGAACGCTATAGTCATCATTCTCTGAAATGAATTTGGTGCTATTTCTAAACCGAATGGTAATCGCGTGAAGCGATTAATTTTTCCACTTATTTTTGTATTTCTTCTGTCTGGCTATGCGGGCTTCGATAGTTCTGAATGTACACTGGTTCATTATCTTTTAGTCTCAGTTGTTGTTTATAGAAGTTATTTGTTGTGATTGATTCGGTTTCAAGACCGAATATGTCACTATATTTGGTGCATAAATTGGTTAATTCCGACTTGAATTGTGGGGGGAAATTTTTTGCTAGCTGAGATATGACAGTTTTTTCTCTATGTTCTTGATTTGTGTGAACTACATCGTAGCTCGAAAGTGATTCATGTTTTAAATTATTTATTGTAACTAATTGGTCGGTACTAGTTGTATTTAGTAAACGGACAAACGTATTTTGAGATGTTGCAATTGTGTTTGCAACAAATACACCAGGTTGAATTTCCTGATTTGGAATAAATACACCATCTTCTTTTGAAGTTAGCGTGACTTTTCGGACAACTTATTGGGACATGGATCGGATATTTTATATTATTGGATCTAATTATAAACCAATCTTCCGATGGTTTGAAATCTAGTTCACAATTGAATTTTTTTATAAAATCAATGCCTATTATTCCATCACATGGTATAGCGAAATCTAAATAAACTATGTGAAAATTGTGTGGAATTATATATTTTCCTGTCTGAATCTCTATTGATGCTAGACCTTTGGATTTTAAAATCTCTTTACTTATGCCTTGAATGGCTGGCGAAAATCCTCAACTGAACCCTCCACGAGGGTGCCGGCTAGGCAATGGGCATCGTGCTACCTCGAAACAAACGAGGGGTAGCTGTTGCTATTTGCCTTGCGGAGGGACAGGTCGGCGACCGGCCAACGCAAACTGCACATCACTCAAATGCTTCGGCACTATGAGGGTGTGGGGCAAGCTGAGGCAACAGGCATCGATGCCTTAGCTAAGATGAGCCCTATACCACTAAAAGGCTTTGGCACTGCGAGGGTAGGGGGCAAACCAAGGCAAAGGCATCGTTACCTGGCGGAGGGAAGTCCCAAACCACTCAAAGGTTTCGGTACTGCGAGGGCGAGGGGCTAACCAAAGCAACAGAAGTCACCCTGCCCCAAAAACAAACAAAGGTACTGCGTATCTACTCGCCTGTAGAATGGTAGTACAATGTCTAGCTAAGGTGAGCTCTACGCCATTCAAAGGCTTCGGCACTGCGAAGACGTGGAGCAAGCCATGGTTCGAGGTCCTTTGCAGTAAGGTTAAAATGCTATGGGTAGACTTCCCAGAAAAAAATCTAAATGGAGACAAAAAAGGATGACACACGGGTTGGGATGTCAACCCAAACGTCGGTGGAAAATGGTGCTACCACCGGCGGGCACGGGGGGGAGAAATCCTCTCTGCGTGTCGCCAGCAACCCACCCTCCGTACTGGTTGGAGCAGGCCAGGACGGTTGTAAAGCCACTGCCAACACAAAGCCCAAAATGTGGCGCGATTCCGCAGTCCATGGAAACTCGGATTGTGAATCACATGGAGGGAACAAAACGTCAGAAGCTGAGGACCTTTTATGTCCCCCAGATCAGGCGAGTACCAGCACCCCCAGTAGGGTCGGGCTCAAACGGTCAAAAGAGGGCATGAAGGCCAAAGCCCAATACAAAGCCGCCTTTAAAATCCGGTGTAAAGGAGTAATTTAGCCAGGGTATAAACTCAGTCTGGCCAGGTACACCACACAAGAATATTTATATATTTTGGTGGGACTATAACGCGCGCGGTTTTACAAGTTGGAAGGGGAAACGCTTGCGTCGACACCAACGCAACAGCAGGCACACTCAGCAGCCAGAGTATAAGGCGACTCAGCTTGACTCGCGTATGCGCGTGTACGAAAACCAAAGAAAATAAATAGAACGCAAGAAAATACACAGCAATCACACTCCACTGGGTCGCGGACTTACCGGCGACCAATTTATTCAGCTGTTATCCAAGATTATGTGCACAAGAAAGCCTAAACCTAACTTATCTTTTCTAAACTCTATACCTTTGCTACCAACTCGTTAACTACCTCTCAGCGCGTACGCGTCTGCTCACTTCCGTATATCAATCGCAACTCCTCCGCCCACGCTTCGGCTTCGGCCCAAGTTGCAGATTTTGTCGCTCCCCACACTTGCTCGTGACCGTGGTGCATCTTGCGACTCTGCGATTTGGGGCGGTTATATTTAAATTCTTAGGCGTTAGGCGTCAATCAAAAATATATACATCCACTAAATCTAACTACTTTACACTCCTTGCGTTTCTTAAATATAAATAGTGCGCACTCCTTGCCTCTAACAAAACTATACCTACAGCTTGAACAACCCATGCGCTTCTTGCGACTTAGAAATTATAAATATAATACAAAAATGTAAGCTAAATCAACAATGCGCTCCTTTGCGACTTTAAACTATAAATATAACATGGTAAATAAAAATAAATCAAATAACTAATAAATATAACTCTTTGTAAACTAAATCAACAATGCGCTCCTTTGCGACTTTAAACTATAAATATAATATGATATAACTATTTGTGAAGGGGCCGACGCGGCCTACTTCACACCCCCCCTTTCTTGGGTAGCGTGACAGTTACGTGCCCGAATGCGTTCCTTGTCACGCCGTGCATCTCTCCGTCCACCTCCACCTTGAACCTGGACCGTCGGGCTCTCGACGTGCAGTTTGCCAACGCCTCTGGTATGGCCGCGACCGCGGCGTCGGTAAGTTCGTCCTCGTCGGGGAATACTGCCCAATTGGTGGGACGTATCGCCCACGTTTTTGGCGGTAGTACTTGCCCCTGGGTTGGCGGCTCGGTCATCTTCGCCGACTCTAATTCGGCCACCACGGATTCCAGGCCCTCCTCCCACAAGTCGAGGACGTCCTTGGGCGGAACGACTGCGTCCTCCACTCTTCGCTCCTCCTCGCTCGTTCCTGCCATGTCTTGTGCACCCCTTCCAGCTGTGGGTGTTCCTTCAACGGGTCTGCTGCCACGCTGAGCTCCACCGGTGGGTGTCCGATCGGTTGCCGGGCGTTCGGGTTGTGGCGCGGCTTCCTCGGCATCCGGGCTCGGTGTTCGGAAGCCTGGTATTTTCACGAACACTGTGGAAGTCTCCACCGTCATAAAAATGATTCCGCCCTCCACGACGCAGGCTGTCTCTTTTCGGTGGTGGTGCAGCGTGTGCCTATACGTCGAAGTAGCCGGGTTGCGCTGCTCTCGTTCGAGACCCTCGGTGGAGCCTTCGCTATCCTCCTCGTCCCCGCTGCTGATCACGTACGGGAGTTGACCGCTCATCTTGGGTATTCTGTGGGTTTATAAACACAATCGGTTAGTCTTAATTTATGAATTCAAATTTGGTTAGTGTTAATAAAAAGAGAATAAAGGGATTAATTAAAACTGTGACAAGTCTGATCTTTGTCAGACGCTCGGTCGGGCTGGTCATCTTCTCCGTGCTCCTCTCCCTCTTCATAGAATGGTTTCAGTTGCGCAATGCTGGCGAGTTTGCTCTTTCTTTGTCCTTCTTTTACCAATCGCACGATATTCGGTGATACGAACTTTTTCACGAGGAATGGGCCATCGAACTTGGGAGCGAGTTTCGCCGCGAAACCTTCACTGGCTTTAGAGAGTTGGTGTGCTCTTAATAGCACCAACGTATTGAGTCCTGGTCGCCATTCTCTTCTCCTGAGGACGATCTCTGTAAATTTGTCTGGACGATACTGAAAACTTCCTTTAATCTTCTTGCCCGGTCTTCTGGTGCTTGCGGCATGCTTCCGGATCCGGGTGTCTTCTCGTCGTACAAGGAAGCTGGTAAGCGGGGCTCTCTCCCTTGCATCAGAAAAGCCGGTGAAAATCCTGTAGAGTCTGCCACACTGGAGTTAACCGCCAACGAAATTTCCGGTAACAACTCGTCCCACGAACTTTGGTGACCTGTTATAAACTGCGCGATCATCGTCTTTACTGTACGATTGGTCCTTTCTGTCGGGTTTTCTTGTGGACAATATGGGGCAGTGTGCTGCAATTCCACGCCCAACGAGTTCAAAAACGACTTAAAATTCCGGCTCGTAAACTGTACACCGTTGTCGCATACAAACTTTCTGGGTATGCCAAAACGACATAATACACGCTCCCGGAACGCCTTCTGCAGTTGGGCCGCTGTCGCTCGCTTCAAGGGGACCAGCTCCACCCATTTTGAAAACGCATCGTGGAATACCAGGAGCATCGTGTTCCCGTGTTTCGAGCGCGGTAAGGGCCCTACAAAGTCGGCGCTTAGTACAGCCATGGGCTCGGCCACCTGTCGCGTCAACATCTGTCCAGCCGGCTTTACTTGTTCCGTCTTAAACCTCTGGCACGATTCGCAGTACTTAACGTACTTCGCTGCGTCTCGGAACATTCCAGGCCAGTAGTAGCGTTGTGCCAGACGCATTATCGTCTTCCGTACTCCTTGGTGCCCGGCCGTCGGTGCGTCGTGGCACTCCAACAACACTCGTTTCCTCTGATCCTCGTCGATGCACAGCTTCCAGGGGATGTAGTCGTCGTCATCCGCACGGTGTCCGAGGTGTCTATAGAGTTGACCGTTCTCTTCCATGTAATCGGCGTATTTCACTGGGTCTTTAGCAATCTTTTCTTTCATCCTCTCGATCCACTTGCCGGACGATTTTTCCTGTACCGCTTGTTGAAAGTTCTCCACGGGTTGCCGGGATAAGGCGTCCGCTACTACGTTGAGCTTCCCTCGTCTGTACCGTACGTCAAATTAATACTGCTGCAGTTCCAGTGCCCAGCGCGCTATCCTCCCCGACGGGCTCTCGATCGAATTCAACCATTTCAAAGCCATATGGTCGGTTACTACCTCGAACCGATATCCTTCCAGGTAGCACCTCATCTTCCGGATTGACCATACTATAGCCAGACACTCCTTTTCGGTCGCTGAATAATTTTCTTCAGCCTTATTCAGTTTCCGACTCGTGTAAGCTATCAAGCGTTCCTGTTGATCGATCGTCTGTGTGAGCACCGCTCCGAGACCAAAATCGCTGGCGTCCGTCTGCAGGACAAACTTTTCTGAAAAATCCGGACAGGCCAGGACCGGTGCGGTCGTCAAACTATGTTTGAGGGTCTCTAGCGCTGCCTGTTGTTCCTCTCCCCATGACCATTTCCTAGATTTTTTATAAAGCTGTGATCGGTTGCACCACTGTAGCGAAATTCGGCACGAATCGTCGATACCAGGAGGCCATGCCCAGGCAACGTCGCAGCTCCAAACAATTGGTTGGGGCCATCAAGTTCTGGATCGCTTCTACTTTTGCGGGGTTGGTTTTGATCCCGTCGCCGCTCACTAGGTGTCCCAGGTATATCAGCTCCTTCTGGAAAAACAAACACTTCTTACGATTCAGCTTCAAGTTGGCCGCTCTCAAACGCCTGAAGACTTCCTTCAAATATGTCACGTGCTGCTCCTTTGTCGCTCCGATTACTATTATGTCGTCCAGATAGTCAAATGCATGTGGCTCCATATCTGGTCCGATAACCGTATCCAAAGCTCGTTGGAATGTTGCACACGCCGAGTGCAAACCGAAAGGCATTACGCGCCACTGGAATAAGCCTCTACCGGGTACCGTAAACGCTGTACACTCCCGACTATCCGCAGCCATGGGAATTTGCCAGTAACCGTGCTTGAGGTCGAGCGTGGAGATGTATCGCACGTGTCTCAATCGCTCCAAAATGTGATTAATCCTGGGTACGGGGTATGCATCTGGCAAGGAATGTGCATTGAGTTGCCTATAGTCGATACACATCCGCCACTCGCCTGTTTTCTTTTTAACTAGCACATTCGGGGCACTGTGCGGGCTGCGGGAGGGCTCTATCGCGTCGGCTCGCAGCAGTTCGTCTACCTGTTCGTTGATCACCTGTTGCATCGCAGTGTTTTTGGGGTAGTACCTCTGCTTAATCGGCTTGTCGTCCCTCATGATGATCCGGTGCTCAGCTACATGTGACACCCCTTGCAGCTCGTCAAAGAGGGCCAATTCCGCTTTCAATGTTTCCTTTATCTCTGGTTCCAAGTCCTCTGGCCACTCGTTTTCCCTGGTTTCGACGCTTTCCACCGGTGTTATTGCGGGGCCGGGTATGACGCACCCTCCTACCTCGCCGAACCGTTGTACTCCTGCCGTTGTCGCGTCCACGCTGTCTCCTCGAACCGTTCCCACGGCGATGCTGGGCTGAGGTGCCCCAGGGGCATCCTTCTCCTGCCTTGATCCGCCGTCCTCCTCCGGTTTGCTCACAACTGGCTCACGTTCCATTAGGACCTGCTCCTCCTCTATATCTGGTACTTCCACAGCTTCCAAAATTAACCTAGCCTTGCCACATTCGATGGTCGTCCCCACCCGGCACAAAAAGTCTATCCCTAGTATAATGTTGTCTAGCATCGAGGGCATCACGAGCATACTCACCGTGACCTCTGTCCCCGCTAGACCAACTTTTACCCTCAATAGCTTTTTTACCTCTAAGGTGGACCCATCGGCTAGGCGAATTTTCGCGCAGGCGTCCAGCATCTCGCCCCCGCTGGTCACCTTGCGGGAAAACTCCTCACTAATAAAACTCCTAGTCGCCCCTGTATCTACTGTCGCAGTCGCTACTTGGTCCCCGACTCTTACAGTAGCGACTATCCGCCCGTCTTCCACTCTTAAAGGGTATTCTAGGTTCGGGACTGGTTCACGTCGGCCCCCATCGGGTCCCGTCCCGGATGGTGCCGCATATCGTTTCCCGCCCTTGACTGCTGACAACACTGGCTGGTATTGACCCCCTTGGCCCCACACTGCCGACAAAACTGTACCCGTGGATTGGGGCACTCCTTGGCAAAATGACCCTCTTGCGAACAGTTATAGCATAGCCCCTTCCCGCCTAGAGCTCTCGACTGCTCTTGGCTGATCATCCCGTTTGAAATTACTCCCGTATGCCCGAGCGGTGGCGTATTCCCCACGTTACCGCTTGACCCTGGCTGTGGTTGCGTCCGGAAAGGATTAAAATGTTTAGCGGGGGTTACCTCACCGGCTAATCCATCCGAATACCTACTACCCCCGGTCCTACTTCGTGCTGCACGTTCGCGACTTTGTTGCCTCACATTTTCGTACTCGGCTGCCATCTGAGTTAGCTGCGCCAGAGAGGAGAAGTCCCCTCTACGAATGTACAAACGGTACTCGGGTGCTAAATTCTCGTATACCCTATGCAATTCTTGTTCTGCCCTGTACCCCGAATGGTACATCATACCCCGCAGCTCGAGCAAGTAGTCCTTGAACGGCTCGTTATCATGTTGCCGTCGTGCCCGGATACTGTCTTCTAACCTGTCGAAATACTGGGGCGGTAGAAAAAACTCCAAGAACTCGGCCTTAAATGTCGCCCAAGTCGCGTCCCTTAGCCTACTTATTGATAGCCACCGCGTGGCCTTACCCATTAGAGCCTCGCTCATTGCCCTCGGCAACCGGTCTAAGCCTATGTCGTATGACAACGCCCTGTCCTCAATTGCCTCCAGGAAAACTAATGGGTCGGTGCACCCATTGAACAGGATACCCCACTTCCGGACTAGCTCGGGGAATACCATCCCGTTCCTAGGGGTACTGAAGCTATCACTAGAATTAAGATGGGGGTTCACCTGTCTCACCGGGGTATCTTCCCCGGATGCCAGAGGTGACCCTACTCGTATATCGGGGATACATGCTGTATTCTGTGGGGAAAATTCATTATAAACCGTACTGTTGGAGGGCGGACGCAAATGTTCCGTGCCACCGGTCTGTATTGATGGGATTGCCGCATCTGATTCACATTTCTGCCTGGGTCGTATTCCTCCAACAGAAGTGGCAATCCGTGTAGGCGACACTGGGATCTTTGCGAACCGCAACTCCCATTCCGCTAACCGGGCCCATATATCGGTGGTATGACCACCTTGCCTTATGAAAGTACATACCAGCTTCCGGTAGTCAGTTACCGTGGCACACTTTTCCAATCCGAGCTCCCGGACGATATCCTCTAGATCCTCCTTATGGCAAAGGTAGACCCATTGCACACCCACACCGGGGTTGCTGCTTTCTACGACCTCCACTCGGGCGGGCTCGATAGTCTTGGGTTTCTCCATTTAACCGAAAAAAAACGAACGCAAAAAAAATTCCGTCTCGAGCCGTATATGTCCCGCATCGCACTCTTAATCTGGCACGGTTTATCGCGGTAACCGTTTTGTTACGAAATTAAAAAAAAAAATTTTCCCGAATTTTTTTCCCGGTGAAAAAAAAAAACTTTTAACTTGTCATTGTCTGTCACGGTATTACGAATTTTATATATATATTTATTTTTTTTTTGCAGTGTAATAAAATTTTTCAATTAACTGGTTACTGTTTATTTTATTTAATTTTTTTTCCCGTATTTCTGCCTTTTTTTTTTTTTTAAATTCCTTTAAATTTTTTTTCCACTGTACGTTTACACGGTCGAGGCCCACTGTACGGCGACTTCACGTAAGTCCGATACTCGACCCGAACCGATGGGGCAACTCCGCACTCGAAATAATAGTCAATTTTTTTTTCGCGGTCGAAGCCCACTGTGCGACAACACCGCGACCTTTGCAGCTGCCTGTATCAGCTACTGTCACGCCGTTCGTTGACCGCTGACGCACTTTGCCGACACTTTCGTTGCGCCGCAGGTGTTCACTTATGCACAGCCTCGAACGCGAACCGTTAGTTTGATCGGTGTGTCTTCTTCCACCGTCAACTTCGTTGCGCCGCAAACGTTTCTAAGGCAATGCTTCTCGAACGCGAACAGTTATTCTTATCTGCACTTGCCTTACGCCCTCACTTTCGTTGTGCCGCGACAATTGCACAAAACCACGCTCGAAAACCGTTCTCGTTGGCCACTTGTAAAGCAGGGTATCGTCGGGTATACCCGCACTTCACTTTACGCACTTTTCCTTCCACACTTGTTGGTGATATTTCTGGGGGCTTCAATTCCAGATTATACCACACCTTTGCACTTTAGAGTCCCTGCTCGGGCGCCACTTGTAAAGGAGTAATTTAGCCAGGGTATAAACTCAGTCCGGCCAGACCCACCACACAAGAATATTTATATATTTTGGAGGGACTATAACGCGCGCGGTTTTACAAGTTGGAAGGGGAAACGCTTGCGTCGACACCAACGCAACAGCAGGCACACTCAGCAGCCAGAGTATAAGGCGACTCAGCTTGACTCGCGTATGCGCGTGTACGAAAACCAAAGAAAATAAATAGAACGCAAGAAAATACACAGCAATCACACTCCACTGGGTCGCGGACTTACCGGCGACCAATTTATTCAGCTGTTATCCAAGATTATGTGCACAAGAAAGTCTAAACCTAACTTATCTTTTCTAAACTCTATACCTTTGCTACCAACTCGTTAACTACCTCTCAGCGCGTACGCGTCTGCTCACTTCCGTATATCAATCGCAACTCCTCCGCCCACGCTTCGGCTTCGGCCCAAGTTGCAGATTTTGTCGCTCCCCACACTTGCTCGTGACCGTGGTGGATTTAGTGATCGCAGCTGGCGCGCTGCATCTTGCGACTCTGCGATTTGGGGCGGTTATATTTAAATTCTTAGGCGTTAGGCGTCAATCAAAACTATAAACATCCACTAAATCTAACTACTTTACACTCCTTGCGTTTCTTAAATATAAATACTGCGCACTCCTTGCGTCTAACAAAACTATACCTACAGCTTGAACAACCCATGCGCTTCTTGCGACTTAGAAATTATAAATTTTTTTTTTTTTTTTTTTAATTGCTGGTCTTATTTATTGAATCTTTTCTTGTGAATTAGAAAACTAGCAATAAGTATACAAATCTTATAAATAAATCTTAGCTAACAGTTCATTTTTTGTTTTTGACTGTATTCTGAGTGCGCGTCCCTAAAAAATCATCGCTGGGTTGGTAAGTCGTTACGACGAAGACGGGATCGGCTGCGCAGCCTTGTGAGACCTCTCGCGAGATGATTTGTGTGCGATGAGAGCTTGATAAGATATTTTACTTTTTGTTCCTCTATTTCCTCCTTGACTGTTGAGATGTTTAAGTCTTTATGAATGTTTTCGTTTCGAACATACCACGGTGCCCCGGTAATGGTTCTCAATATTTTTGACTGGGCTCTCTGGACAATGTCA
Organism: Scaptomyza flava; assembly: GCA_030179655.1. Taxonomy (NCBI): domain Eukaryota; kingdom Metazoa; phylum Arthropoda; class Insecta; order Diptera; family Drosophilidae; genus Scaptomyza; species Scaptomyza flava. Next base: position 197,416 of record JARNME010000330.1, on the reverse strand, counting down.
ATGCTGCTGTTGCTAGCGTTCCCCCACAACTGGGAACCATAGGTCCAGATTGGTTTTAGAACAGAGTTGTAAAGCAGGACCTTGTAGTCCAAACTAATGGAAGATCGAGCATTGATGAGCCAGTGGAGGCTATTGGCTTTCAGTTTGAGATGTGTTCTTTTAGCTTCAATGTGTCGCCGCCATGTTAGTCTTCTGTCTAAGTGTACGCCCAGATACGTTACATCGTTTGCTTTTGGAAGTGTGGTGTTGTTTAACGTGAGCGGTGGACAATCTTGCCTGTTAAGGGTGAAAGTTACTTGCTTACATTTTTGTTCGTTTACCTTAATTCGCCAATCTGATAACCATTTTTCTACGTTGACAAGATGAAGGGCTAGTTGCGCTGTTGCTTGTATTGGGCATCTGGAGCGGCTGAGAATAGCTGTATCATCAGCAAAGGTGGGATGTCTGCTGTGAAAAGCACGTACAGTGTTGGTCCAAGTACGCTGCCCTGTGGAACACCAGCTTCGATACTGTGTTCGTCAGACATTGCAGTGTTACATTTTACTGCGAACTTCCTTTCGTATAGGTACGACTTAAGCAGCTTATGTGTGTTGTTTGGGAGCATTGTTTTGATCTTATGCATTAGGCCTTTCAACCAAACTTTGTCGAATGCTTGAGAAACATCCAGAAATATTGCAGTGCAGTATTCTCTATTTTCGAACGCGCTTCGTATCTCTGATGTTATTCTGTTAACCTGCTCAATTGTTCCGTGCTTTTCACGAAAGCCAAATTGGTGTGACGGGATTATGTTATGAAGATTCAGGAATGGATTTATCCGGGACAGCAAACATTTTTCAAAAAGTTTTGATAGACACGGTAATAAGCTTATAGGTCTATACGACGTGGGAACTGTGTGATCTTTTCCAGGCTTTGGTATCATAATGATAATTGACTTTTTCCATCTGTCTGGATAGTGGCCAAGATTGGTGATAGCATTGAAGAGCTGGGCAATTATGCAGATTGCACAGTAAGGAAGCTCAATAATCATCTTTGGGGTTATTTGGTCACGTCCAGGAGATTTTTTTGGGTTCAGTTGCTCTTTAATCATTCTAACGATTTCATTCGGGCGAAACTTGATTGGATCATGTTGAAGCTGAGAGCCGTTTGAAGAAGTCGGTAGTGCAAACGTATTTGTTGCAGCGTTAGGTTGGAACACTTTATGGAGATGAGTAGCAAATGTGTTAGCTCTTTCTTCATCGCTGCGAGCCCAGCCGCCTGCGAAGTTTCTTATAGGCATTACTGTTTCTGTTGGTGAGCTTAGAGTTGGGTGAGCTCTCCACAATGAGTTTTTCGTACTGGTGGTTGATAATTGCTCGATGTAACGGCGTTGAGCGCGCTCGTCCTCGATTTTTAACGCTTTGGTGAGTTTACGTGTGGCGTCTTTTAGTTTTTGCTTTGCCGATGGCGATCTGTTCGATTGCCAATCACGTCGTAAGCGCCGCTTTTCAAGAACGAGCTGTTCAATTTGTAGATTTGTTGTCCTTTGGTTGTGTATTGTTTTTGGTATTTGAGGCGTAGCGGCGCGAGATGCGGCGACGAAGACAGTCTCCAGAGTGTTAACAAAACTGTCAATGTCAGCTACATCAACGAGACGTGGCTTAAGCTCAATGTGTGAGCTTATATATTTTTGTATCTGAGCCAGTTAGTTTTATGTGAAGTTAACTTACTGGGTCGATTTATGTATTCAGGGTGTCGTTGCAGATTTATTAGGACTGGCGAGTGATCGGATGATAGATCCGAAAGGCACTCTGCACTTATCAGTCTACGCGAAATGTTTTTGGTAACTGCAAAGTCAATCAAATCGGGTAGTTTTTTGGGATCTGTCGGCCAGTATGTTGGTCTGCCAGGAGAAACGTAGTCGAGCTTGTTGTTAGCTTTTATAATTGCATTGTAGAGCTGCTTTCCTTTTGGATTCACTAGGCGAGATCCCCAGTGTGTGTGCTTGGCATTGTAGTCTCCTGCCGCTATAAAGCATTCTCCTAGTGAGTTAAAAAATTCCATAAATTGGTCTTCAGATATGGTATAACGCGGAGGGCAGTATACAGCGGCAAGAGTAAGTTGGTTCCCACTGTTTAAATGTATTTTTAGAGATGTGGCCTGTAGAAAGTTTTCAGCAAACTCTTTATAGTAGTGGTGCTTGAGGCGGCTTCTGATCAAAATACCAGTTCCACCGTGTGCTTTACCATCGGGATGATTTGTACCATAGAATAAGTATCCACTTATGTTAAAGTTATATTTGTTTGTAAGGTGTGTTTCGGAAAGTAGCATTACGTCGATGTGCTTATCGAGTAGGAATTGAGCTAATTCAAGTTTATGCTGTGAGACGCCATTAGCGTTCCACGTAGATATTCAAATCTCAGCCATTGAATTTATAAATATAATACAAAAATGTAAGCTAAATCAACAATGCGCTCCTTTGCGACTTTAAACTATAAATATAACATGGTAAATAAAAATAAATCAAATAACTAATAAATATAACTCTTTGTAAACTAAATCAACAATGCGCTCCTTTGCGACTTTAAACTATAAATATAATATGATATAACTATTTGTGAAGGGGCCGACGCGGCCTACTTCACACCCCCCCTTTCTTGGGTAGCGTGACAGTTACGTGCCCGAATGCGTTCCTTGTCACGCCGTGCATCTCTCCGTCCACCTCCACCTTGAACCTGGACCGTCGGGCTCTCGACGTGCAGTTTGCCAACGCCTCTGGTATGGCCGCGACCGCGGCGTCGGTAAGTTCGTCCTCGTCGGGGAATACTGCCCAATTGGTGGGACGTATCGCCCACGTTTTTGGCGGTAGTACTTGCCCCTGGGTTGGCGGCTCGGTCATCTTCGCCGACTCTAATTCGGCCACCACGGATTCCAGGCCCTCCTCCCACAAGTCGAGGACGTCCTTGGGCGGAACGACTGCGTCCTCCACTCTTCGCTCCTCCTCGCTCGTTCCTGCCATGTCTTGTGCACCCCTTCCAGCTGTGGGTGTTCCTTCAACGGGTCTGCTGCCACGCTGAGCTCCACCGGTGGGTGTCCGATCGGTTGCCGGGCGTTCGGGTTGTGGCGCGGCTTCCTCGGCATCCGGGCTCGGTGTTCGGAAGCCTGGTATTTTCACGAACACTGTGGAAGTCTCCACCGTCATAAAAATGATTCCGCCCTCCACGACGCAGGCTGTCTCTTTTCGGTGGTGGTGCAGCGTGTGCCTATACGTCGAAGTAGCCGGGTTGCGCTGCTCTCGTTCGAGACCCTCGGTGGAGCCTTCGCTATCCTCCTCGTCCCCGCTGCTGATCACGTACGGGAGTTGACCGCTCATCTTGGGTATTCTGTGGGTTTATAAACACAATCGGTTAGTCTTAATTTATGAATTCAAATTTGGTTAGTGTTAATAAAAAGAGAATAAAGGGATTAATTAAAACTGTGACAAGTCTGATCTTTGTCAGACGCTCGGTCGGGCTGGTCATCTTCTCCGTGCTCCTCTCCCTCTTCATAGAATGGTTTCAGTTGCGCAATGCTGGCGAGTTTGCTCTTTCTTTGTCCTTCTTTTACCAATCGCACGATATTCGGTGATACGAACTTTTTCACGAGGAATGGGCCATCGAACTTGGGAGCGAGTTTCGCCGCGAAACCTTCACTGGCTTTAGAGAGTTGGTGTGCTCTTAATAGCACCAACGTATTGAGTCCTGGTCGCCATTCTCTTCTCCTGAGGACGATCTCTGTAAATTTGTCTGGACGATACTGAAAACTTCCTTTAATCTTCTTGCCCGGTCTTCTGGTGCTTGCGGCATGCTTCCGGATCCGGGTGTCTTCTCATCGTACAAGGAAGCTGGTAAGCGGGGCTCTCTCCCTTGCATCAGAAAAGCCGGTGAAAATCCTGTAGAGTCTGCCACACTGGAGTTAACCGCCAACGAAATTTCCGGTAACAACTCGTCCCACGAACTTTGGTGACCTGTTATAAACTGCGCGATCATCGTCTTTACTGTACGATTGGTCCTTTCTGTCGGGTTTTCTTGTGGACAATATGGGGCAGTGTGCTGCAATTCCACGCCCAACGAGTTCAAAAACGACTTAAAATTCCGGCTCGTAAACTGTACACCGTTGTCGCATACAAACTTTCTGGGTATGCCAAAACGACATAATACACGCTCCCGGAACGCCTTCTGCAGTTGGGCCGCTGTCGCTCGCTTCAAGGGGACCAGCTCCACCCATTTTGAAAACGCATCGTGGAATACCAGGAGCATCGTGTTCCCGTGTTTCGAGCGCGGTAAGGGCCCTACAAAGTCGGCGCTTAGTACAGCCATGGGCTCGGCCACCTGTCGCGTCAACATCTGTCCAGCCGGCTTTACTTGTTCCGTCTTAAACCTCTGGCACGATTCGCAGTACTTAACGTACTTCGCTGCGTCTCGGAACATTCCAGGCCAGTAGTAGCGTTGTGCCAGACGCATTATCGTCTTCCGTACTCCTTGGTGCCCGGCCGTCGGTGCGTCGTGGCACTCCAACAACACTCGTTTCCTCTGATCCTCGTCGATGCACAGCTTCCAGGGGATGTAGTCGTCGTCATCCGCACGGTGTCCGAGGTGTCTATAGAGTTGACCGTTCTCTTCCATGTAATCGGCGTATTTCACTGGGTCTTTAGCAATCTTTTCTTTCATCCTCTCGATCCACTTGCCGGACGATTTTTCCTGTACCGCTTGTTGAAAGTTCTCCACGGGTTGCCGGGATAAGGCGTCCGCTACTACGTTGAGCTTCCCTCGTCTGTACCGTACGTCAAATTAATACTGCTGCAGCTCCAGTGCCCAGCGCGCTATCCTCCCCGACGGGCTCTCGATCGAATTCAACCATTTCAAAGCCATATGGTCGGTTACTACCTCGAACCGATATCCTTCCAGGTAGCACCTCATCTTCCGGATTGACCATACTATAGCCAGACACTCCTTTTCGGTCGCTGAATAATTTTCTTCAGCCTTATTCAGTTTCCGACTCGTGTAAGCTATCAAGCGTTCCTGTTGATCGATCGTCTGTGTGAGCACCGCTCCGAGACCAAAATCGCTGGCGTCCGTCTGCAGGACAAACTTTTCTGAAAAATCCGGACAGGCCAGGACCGGTGCGGTCGTCAAACTATGTTTGAGGGTCTCTAGCGCTGCCTGTTGTTCCTCTCCCCATGACCATTTCCTAGATTTTTTTTATAAAGCTGTGATCGGTTGCACCACTGTAGCGAAATTCGGCACGAATCGTCGATACCAGGAGGCCATGCCCAGGCAACGTCGCAGCTCCAAACAATTGGTTGGGGCCTTCAAGTTCTGGATCGCTTCTACTTTTGCGGGGTAGGTTTTGATCCCGTCGCCGCTCACTAGGTGTCCCAGGTATATCAGCTCCTTCTGGAAAAACAAACACTTCTTACGATTCAGCTTCAAGTTGGCCGCTCTCAAACGCCTGAAGACTTCCTTCAAATTTGTCACGTGCTGCTCCTTTGTCGCTCCGATTACTATTATGTCGTCCAGATAGGCAAATGCATGTGGCTCCATATCTGGTCCGATAACCGTATCCAAAGCTCGTTGGAATGTTGCACACGCCGAGTGCAAACCGAAAGGCATTACGCGCCACTGGAATAAGCCTCTACCGGGTACCGTAAACGCTGTACACTCCCGACTATCCGCAGCCATGGGAATTTGCCAGTAACCGTGCTTGAGGTCGAGCGTGGAGATGTATCGCGCGTGTCTCAATCGCTCCAAAATGTGATTAATCCTGGGTACGGGGTATGCATCTGGCAAGGAATGTGCATTGAGTTGCCTATAGTCGATACACATCCGCCACTCGCCTGTTTTCTTTTTAACTAGCACAATCGGGGCACTGTGCGGGCTGCGGGAGGGCTCTATCGCGTCGGCTCGCAGCAGTTCGTCTACCTGTTCGTTGATCACCTGTTGCATCGCAGTGTTTTTGGGGTAGTACCTCTGCTTAATCGGCTTGTCGTCCCTCATGATGATCCGGTGCTCAGCTACATGTGACACCCCTTGCAGCTCGTCAAAGAGGGCCAATTCCGCTTTCAATGTTTCCTTTATCTCTGGTTCCAAGTCCTCTGGCCACTCGTTTTCCCTGGTTTCGACGCTTTCCACCGGTGTTATTGCGGGGCCGGGTATGACGCACCCACCTACCTCGCCGAACCGTTGTACTCCTGCCGTTGTCGCGTCCACGCTGTCTCCTCGAACCGTTCCCACGGCGATGCTGGGCTGAGGTGCCCCAGGGGCATCCTTCTCCTGCCTTGATCCGCCGTCCTCCTCCGGTTTGCTCACAACTGGCTCACGTTCCATTAGGACCTGCTCCTCCTCTATATCTGGTACTTCCACAGCTTCCAAAATTAACCTAGCCTTGCCACATTCGATGGTCGTCCCCACCCGGCACAAAAAGTCTATCCCTAGTATAATGTTGTCTAGCATCGAGGGCATCACGAGCATACTCACCGTGACCTCTGTCCCCGCTAGACCAACTTTTACCCTCAATAGCTTTTTTACCTCTTAGGTGGACCCACCGGCTAGGCGAATTTTCGCGCAGGCGTCCAGCATCTCGCCCCCGCTGGTCACCTTGCGGGAAAACTCCTCACTAATAAAACTCCTAGTCGCCCCTGTATCTACTGTCGCAGTCGCTACTTGGTCCCCGACTCTTACAGTAGCGACTATCCGCCCGTCTTCCACTCTTAAAGGGTATTCTAGGTTCGGGACTGGTTCACGTCGGCCCCCATCGGGTCCCGTCCCGGATGGTGCCGCATATCGTTTCACGCCCTTGACTGCTGACAACACTGGCTGGTATTGACCCCCTTGGCCCCACACTGCCGACAAAACTGTACCCGTGGATTGGGGCACCGCTTGACCCTGGCTGTGGTTGCGTCCGGAAAGGATTAAAATGTTTAGCGGGGGTTTCCTCACCGGCTAATCCATCCGAATACCTACTACCCCCGGTCCTACTTCGTGCTGCACGTTCGCGACTTTGTTGCCTCACATTTTCGTACTCGGCTGCCATCTGAGTTAGCTGCGCCAGAGAGGAGAAGTCCCCTCTACGAATGTACAAACGGTACTCGGGTGCTAAATTCTCGTATACCCTATGCAATTCTTGTTCTGCCCTGTACCCCGAATGGTACATCATACCCCGCAGCTCGAGCAAGTAGTCCTTGAACGGCTCGTTATCATGTTGCCGTCGTGCCCGGATACTGTCTTCTAACCTATCGAAATACTGGGGCGGTAGAAAAAACTCCAAGAACTCGGCCTTAAATGTCGCCCAAGTCGCGTCCCTTAGCCTACTTATTGATAGCCACCGCGTGGCCTTACCCATTAGAGCCTCGCTCATTGCCCTCGGCAACCGGTCTAAGCCTATGTCGTATGACAACGCCCTGTCCTCAATTGCCTCCAGGAAAACTAATGGGTCGGTGCACCCATTGAACAGGATACCCCACTTCCGGACTAGCTCGGGGACTACCATCCCGTTCCTAGGGGTACTGAAGCTATCACTAGAATTAAGATGGGGGTTCACCTGTCTCACCGGGGTATCTTCCCCGGATGCCAGAGGTGACCCTACTCGTATATCGGGGATACATGCTGTATTCTGTGGGGAAAATTCATTATAAACCGTACTGTTGGAGGGCGGACGCAAATGTTCCGTGCCACCGGTCTGTATTGATGGGATTGTCGCATCTGATTCAGATTTCTGCCTGGGTCGTATTCCTCCAACAGAAGTGGCAATCCGGGTAGGCGACACTGGGATCTTTGCGAACCGCAACTCCCATTCCGCTAACCGGGCCCATATATCGGTGGTATGACCACCTTGCCTTATGAAAGTACATACCAGCTTCCGGTAGTCAGTTACCGTGGCACACTTTTCCAATCCGAGCTCCCGGACGATATCCTCTAAATCCTCCTTATGGCAGTGGTAGACCCATTGCACACCCACACCGGGGTTGCTGCTTTCTACGACCTCCACTCGGGCGGGTTCGATAGTCTTGGGTTTCTCCATTTAACCGAAAAAAAACGAACGCAAAAAAAAATTCCGTCTCGAGCCGTATATGTCCCGCATCGCACTCTTAATCTGGCACGGTTTATCGCGGTAACCGTTTTGTTACGAAATTAAAAAAAAAAATTTTCCCGAATTTTTTTCCCGGTGAAAAAAAAAAACTTTTAACTTGTCATTGTCTGTCACGGTATTACGAATTTTATATATATATTTATTTTTTTTTTGCAGTGTAATAAAATTTTTCAATTAACTGGTTACTGTTTATTTTATTTAATTTTTTTTCCCGTATTTCTGCCTTTTTTTTTTTTTTAAATTCCTTTAAATTTTTTTTCCACTGTACGTTTACACGGTCGAGGCCCACTGTACGGCGACTTCACGTAAGTCCGATACTCGACCCGAACCGATGGGGCAACTCCGCACTCGAAATAATAGTCAATTTTTATTTCGCGGTCGAAGCCCACTGTGCGACAACACCGCGACCTTTGCAGCTGCCTGTATCAGCTACTGTCACGCCGTTCGTTGACCGCTGACGCACTTTGCCGACACTTTCGTTGCGCCGCAGGTGTTCACTTATGCACAGCCTCGAACGCGAACCGTTAGTTTGATCGGTGTGTCTTCTTCCACCGTCAACTTCGTTGCGCCGCAAACGTTTCTAAGGCAATGCTTCTCGAACGCGAACAGTTATTCTTATCTGCACTTGCCTTACGCCCTCACTTTCGTTGTGCCGCGACAATTGCACAAAACCACGCTCGAAAACCGTTCTCGTTGGCCACTTGTAAAGCAGGGTATCGTCGGGTATACCCGCACTTCACTTTACGCACTTTTCCTTCCACACTTGTTGGGGATATTTCTGGGGGCTTTAATTCCAGATTATACCACACCTTTGCACTTTAGAGTCCCTGCTCGGGCGCCACTTGTAAAGGAGTAATTTAGCCAGGGTATAAACTCAGTCCGGCCAGACCCACCACACAAGAATATTTATATATTTTGGAGGGACTATAACGCGCGCGGTTTTACAAGTTGGAAGGGGAAACGCTTGCGTCGACACCAACGCAACAGCAGGCACACTCAGCAGCCAGAGTATAAGGCGACTCAGCTTGACTCGCGTATGCGCGTGTACGAAAACCAAAGAAAATAAATAGAACGCAAGAAAATACACAGCAATCACACTCCACTGGGTCGCGGACTTACCGGCGACCAATTTATTCAGCTGTTATCCAAGATTATGTGCACAAGAAAGCCTAAACCTAACTTATCTTTTCTAAACTCTATACCTTTGCTACCAACTCGTTAACTACCTCTCAGCGCGTACGCGTCTGCTCACTTCCGTATATCAATCGCAACTCCTCCGCCCACGCTTCGGCTTCGGCCCAAGTTGCAGATTTTGTCGCTCCCCACACTTGCTCGTGACCGTGGTGGATTTAGTGATCGCAGCTGGCGCGCTGCATCTTGCGACTCTGCGATTTGGGGCGGTTATATTTAAATTCTTAGGCGTTAGGCGTCAATCAAAACTATAAACATCCACTAAATCTAACTACTTTACACTCCTTGCGTTTCTTAAATATAAATACTGCGCACTCCTTGCGTCTAACAAAACTATACCTACAGCTTGAACAACCCATGCGCTTCTTGCGACTTAGAAATTATAAATATAATACAAAAATGTAAGCTAAATCAACAATGCGCTCCTTTGCGACTTTAAACTATAAATATAACATGGTAAATAAAAATAAATCAAATAACTAATAAATATAACTCTTTGTAAACTAAATCAACAATGCGCTCCTTTGCGACTTTAAACTATAAATATAATATGATATAACTATTTGTGAAGGGGCCGACGCGGCCTACTTCACACCGGTCCGTCAGCAGAAGTGGGCCGACGAAAGGATACAAGAGGGTAGAGCATACTTCGAAAAGAAGACACACATGGCGTCGAAAGACGCCAGTTTTGCCAACAAGGTGGAGGAACAATTGGCCGTCAAACGCCAGCGCTCCGCTGAAATCGCTTAAGCAGAGGTGCCAGCTGGCAAGCGGCCCTGCAAAAAGCCAATGTCGCGGGCAAAGCCGACGGCCAGCGATGTAGCAAGGAGGCACCTAGTCGTCGCGCCCATCGACCGGAGCGACCCAAACGGCAAAATGAAGCCCGAACAGTGGAAGAAGGTTGAGGAGCTGCTGTTCGATGCGCTTCTAAGTCGAATAGGCGAACCGGGCTCGCTTCCCATCTCATTTGATGGAGCGGGCTGGCTTGAGGGTGTTAAAATACTCAGCTGCAAGGATGACCACACTTTGAAGTGGGTCACCGGTGTCGTGGCTGCCCTGGACGCTCCGTGGGAGGGTGCCAAGCTGGAGGTAGTGGACAGAACGTGTATTCCGTCCGTGCCGAAGGCAAAAGTACTCTTCCCGCGGGTCGTACCAGCAGACCAAGCACTGCAGCTGCTCAAGTGGCAAAATCCGGTCGTGCCAACCGTTGATTGGAAGGTGATACACACTGCGAAGCCCGATAATAAGGGTCAGCAAATGGTCATCCAAATCAACAAGGAGGCCGACGATTTGCTGTGCGATAGATTCGGTAAGATGGCGTGGGGCGTGGGTAGTGTCTACCTACGACTCAAGAAGCGCCACCCGAACGATACAAATACAAACATGCTGGAGGCTGGTGAAGTGGAGAGAGACCTGGCAGAGGTCACCCACGCCACAGAAAGCCTAGAACTAGAAGATGACAAGGACGCGGACATTACCGTTGTGGAAGTCCTATCCGCGGAGGATAACACTGCCAACCATGGAGCTGAAGGTCATCTAAATCAACTTACATAAAAGCAAGTTGGCTTCGGCGGAGCTACTGATAACCTTGGAGACAGGATACGCCGATGTCGCCTTAGTCCAGGAGCCTTGGATAGCGTCTGGTAACAAGGTTTCTGCACTGAAGCATCCAAACTACGACCTATTCTACCAGACAACAGTGAGTAGAGCAAGGACTGTGATCCTAGTAAGGAAAGGTATCTATGCTTACTTATTGTCCAATTACAGTACCGACGATCTCACGGTGACAGCGCTAGAGGGCAGCAGAGACGAGCCAATATTGATGGCATCCTGCTACATGGCGCATGACTCGGAGGCACCCCCTCAAGAGCTAACTCGACTGGTGACGGAGGCCGAGTCAAAAAGACAGGCCCTCATCATCGGAGCAGACGCCAAGGCACATCACACAGTATGGGGAAGCAGGGACATAAACGATAGAGGTGAGTCACTGCTTGATTTCATACTTCAAACTAATCTTAAGATAGCAAACGAGGGGGGAGAGCCAACATATGTTGGTCCTACCTCATCAAACGTCTTAGATATCACACTCGCGTCGGTAATGAATACCGTGGTAAAAGACTGGAACTTCCTTAGTAGACATTCCTTCTCGGACCACAGGTAAATACAATTCCGCGTTAACTTTGAACGAATACTTAAGAATAAGACATACAGAAACCCGCGGAACACGGACTGGGAGCAGTTCGGTAAAGAGGTCGAAAGAAGCCTACCACGACTACCCAAGATAGCCTCACTAGACAAATCAGAGAAGTCCCTGGAGACCCTCAATAAAAATCTGATGGCGGCCTATCATAAAACTTGAAGACCGTCGCAAGAGAAGAATAGACACAAGCCCCCATGGTGGACTCCAGAACTCAAAGGACAAAGAAAAGACGTACGTCTTCAAACTCGCAAAACAAGCGGAAGAAGAGCTAGTATGGATAGAATACAGAATACGGCTTCGAGACTTTAAGAAAAAAAAGTACGAGTAGCTAAGAGACACGCATGGCAAAACTTCTGTTCAGGCATTGAGAAGACAGCTGACACTGCAAGGTTAAGAAAGCTGCTAGCTCGCCAACAGACTGTGCAAAGCCAATTAAAAACTGAAGACGGCAGATGGACGGAAAGCAGTGAAGATGCGGCAAATGTGCTCATAGAGGCACACTTCCCTAACTGCACAGAAGTCAACACAAACACACAAACGATATCTCCAACCTCAAGGGTGGAAATTTCAGAAGATATCACAACAACGCGAAGGATAATGTGGGCCATAGACTCCTTTGACAGCTACAAATCACCAGGTCCAGACGGGATATTCCCGGCCATGCTGCAGAAGGTCAAACACGTGATCACTCCATGGCTGAGGGAAATATTTAGAGGATGCCTTAGTTATGGCTGTGTGCCGGTGGCCTGGAGGACAGCGCGGGTGATTTTCCTGCCCAAAGCGGGAAAATGTAGCCACGTTGTGCCTAAAGACTACAGACCCATAAGCCTGACTTCGTTCCTACTAAAAACACTAGAAAAACTGATAGACCTCCACATTAGAGAGAATACAGGGATGACTCTAGAACAGAACCAACACGCTTATACGAGAGGCAAATCGGTGGAAACTGCGCTACATTCCCTCGTAGCAACCATCGAGAAAGCACTTCACCATAAAGAATACGCTCTAGGCGCATTTCTAGATATCTCAGGCGCATTTAATAATGTGTCGACGGAAGCAATAATGTACAGCCTAAGAGCTGTGACCCCAGCAGAAGCAGTTTACTCTTGGGTCCAGAACCTACTGAGCAGCAGGAGAATACTTGCGGAATGGGGAACCACTACCACAATCAGGGAAGCAAAGTGTGGCACTCCCCAAGGAGGAGTGCTCTCACCCCTACAGTGGAACTTAGTGGTAAACGACCTGCTAAAGAAATTCAAACGGAAAGCCCCGAAGATAACTGCCTATGCGGACGACATAAGCATAATTATCACGGGCAGGTGTCCGTCGACAACCAGCTCAGTCATGGACTACACACTCAAAGAGATACTAGCCTGGGCCACAGAAGCCGGGCTGAGTATCAACGCGGACAAGACGGACCTTATTCTCTTCACCAAGAGATACAAGGTACCACGCTGGACGCCACCGAAAATAAACGATAAAATGCTGATACCAAAGGAAAGTAGCAAATACCTGGGAACAGAAATAGATACCAAATTGAGTTGGAAGCTCAATGTGGAGGAAAGGGTGAAGAAGGCCACCAATGCACTCTATGCATCGCAAAAGATGTTGGGTAGCACGTGGGGACTGTCACTAAGACTGACACATTGGGTTCTCATCTCGGTTGTGCGCCCCATACTGCTCTATGGAATACTGGTATGGTGGAAAGCCACAGAGAAGTCCACATACCTTAAACGAATGGAAAAAACCCAGCGACATGCACTGATGTGCATCACAGGGGCGCTGAGAACTACACCAACTAAGGCACTACAGATTATGCTCAATGTTAACCCAGTGGACATACAAGCACGCCTTACGGCAAGAAAGACGGCACAACGGCTATACACGATAGGCAACCTGACGATACATAGCTACGGGCACAGTACAATTGGAAGGGGGACAGAAGTCGAAACAGACCATATGACCCCAAGAAACAATTTCAACTTCACGCCCACTTTCTTAGGAAAAGATGACTGGCGCTCAGGAGCAGAGCGGTCAGCCATGAACATATACACAGACGGCTCAAAAATGAGGGAGGGAGTCGGCGCAGCAGTTTACTGTGCCGAACCACTCATGAGCCTGTCATACAAACTCACGGACCACTGCAGCATTTTCCAATCGGATATATTCGCAATAAGGAAAGCAGCAGAAGCAGTCCTACAAACTAAAACAAAATACGATGAAGTAAACATATTCGTGGACAGTCAGGCAGCAATTAAAGCCCTACAGGCCCATTACATAGGCTCTCGGAATGTCCTGGCGGGCAGGGAAGCACTAGATGCACTCGGAATTTCTAAAAAAGTGCGCATCTATTGGATTCCAAGCCATCAGGGATTCGAGGGCAACGAGATAGCAGACACGTTGGCTAAGCAAGGTGCAACGGGACTCAACAGTGATTCTGCGGATGTTCCGATCTCATTGCGAACGCTACACTCATACATGGAAATACAAGCACGGGATACAGCAGTACTAAGGTGGACAAACACCTCTGACTGCAAAATCTCTAAAATAATGTGCAAAACATATGATGTTAAAATAACGCAATACATGCTAAACCTTAAAAGGCATGACTGCCGAAGGCTTGCGGGTCTCTTGACGGGACACTGTCTAACCGCGGTACACATGAAAAGGCTTGGCTTAACGGATAACGACGAATGCAGGAAATGCAAGGATACAGGTGTCAAAGAGACGTTAGAGCACCTCCTCTGCAGCTGCCCCGCACTGGCAGCACAACGACTACGCCACATCAAAGCTCCCTTTCTTGCCTCGCTCGATGAAGCCAGCAAGAAAGAACCTAAAAAACTTCTAGCGTTTGCTAGAAGCACTCACACTCCGCAGGACCACACAACGAGATAGTCCTAACCGTCTCCAACCACCGGCCCCACTAAGGACCCCTTTAGCGGTCTATGTGTGACATTCCCCCTTGGGAGGGTCAGCCGGTCTAACCTAACCTAACCTATGCCTTGAATGTTTATTACATTATTAGGCTGGATGTCATGAAAGACATCAGAAGTTTCTTTAAGTATTGAGATGTCTGCACCTGTATCTATTAAAAAGGTAAGTTTTTACCTGTTGACACGTGGTCAAATGAAACAAATATATTGAGACTAAAATTTATTTATTTATTTATTTATTCATGTACGATTCTTAGTGCTACAGTATCGTTACTATAAATTTATGCACTAATCACTATATGTCAACATTCTTGAAATCAAACTTAGGCTATACATTTAATTCTTAAGGTATAATTTAACATGATTTATTTATTTTATTTCTATTAAATTAATTAAACGATTATTACATTTTAAGTTTTTAAGTTTTTAATTACCAAAATGTGCTTTTAACTTATTATTAAATTGATGTGCGCTGGAGATGGATTTTAAATCTGACGGCAGGTTATTCCATAGCCGAACAGCGTAGATGTAAAATTGCCTATCAGAGCATGCCAGCTTGGTTCTCATACAAGTAAGGTTAAGGACTCGGGGTGATGTGGCGAATTTAAGTTGATCAAACAAGTAGTCAGGCTTTTTCGTGTAAATTACTTTATGTAAGAATAGGAGGACTCTGGCATTAATTAAAGACAACAGGTCTAGGCCAAATAGTTGCTTAGCAAAGCTAGTTATATGGTCGCCCCTTTTCAGACCAAACACATATCGAGCTATACTATTAAATGCAACTTGGAGTTTGTTGTAGCTGCTTGCATCACACTTTGCAAAAATCTCTATTCCATAAAATAGTACTGGTATTGCTAGCACCTTTGCTATCATCGACCTGATCTCTATAGTTAAAAATTGTTGGGTTAAGGACAGTTGTCTAAGAACACCGTAGCATTTACCCACAACTTTATTTATATGGTCGCTCCATGATAGTGTCCTGTTAAATGTTATTCCTAGGTTTTCGGCTTTATCTACATAACTTATTTCTACATTGTCAATACTAAGCTTAATAAAACTGTCAATATTCAGGTACTTTTTGTATATCACTATACACTTAGACTTTGACGGGTTGATACACAGACCATTACGAGACGCCCATTTACTGACACATAACAAATCATCGTTATAGATACGGATACATTCATTGATTAGACTTACAGGACGACTGACATACATTTGGACATCGTCAGCATATAAGTGAACATTACAGTTTGACAATACACTAGGCAGGTCATTTATATATATCGTGAAGAGGAGAGGTCCCAAAATAGATCCTTGTGGGACACCACGAGAGACTGATAAAAGATCAGAGATTTTGTTATGGGCAACAACGGCTTGTCTGCGATTACATAAATATGTGGACAATAATTTGGTTGCGGTTTGACTAAAATTATACATCCTTCTTAGCTTCGTCAGTAATATATCGTGGTTAACCGTGTCGAATGCTTTACTAAAGTCAAGGAGTGTCAAGAAAGTAACTTCACTATTTTCCATGTGGTGTCGAATGTCTTCGATAACTTTTACTAGCGCCGTTGTACAGCTTCTACCCATTCGGAACCCAGATTGCTTTTGATTGAGAAGTCTATTTGCATTTAGGAAGAAATTTATTTGCGAAGCCAGTATGTGTTCGAAAATTTTTGAAATGTAAGGCAGTATTGATATGGGCCTAAAATCTTGATTTACCTTAGGGATAGGCAATACTTTGGCAACTTTCCATTGGTCAGGAAAATGGGATGTTGTGATCGCTGTGTTAAAAATATGAGTAATGTGACCAATTATAAGTGGTAGAATTATTTTTATAAATTTCGGATCTATGTGATCCAAGCCAGTAGCATTGGATTTTATTTTTCCAATAGACTGCAAAACATCACATTGGTTGACAATACTAAAATCAAAACTATTACTACAGTTACTAAGAGACTGGGAGCACACATACGGATTACACACTGTTACCGGAACATTAAGGTTTACAAATTTGTTGTTTAGAACATTAACATCTACATAACTATCTAAAACAGAAGTCACCTTACCAATCCCCATTCTTTTTATATCTTTCCAAATGCTACTGGTGGTCAGCGCATTCTTAAATTTTGAGTTAAAATACAGGCTTTTGGCTCTGCTGATCATTTGGTTTACACTACGTCTATGTAACTTAAATGTAGTGTACAGTCTATCAGTCTTGTAACGTTTCCATCTTTCGTAGGTCTCGTCCCTAATTTGTATGGCAAACTAGATGTCATTATTAAACCATGACTTAATTTTAGGCCTAACTTTTTTAGACCTAAGTGGTACATATTTATTGTACAGGTAACCGATACTATGTTGCACATGACTAATTTGGGTGTCGACTGAGGGAAATGAGTAAATTAAATTTAAATTTAACGAAGAGCCTTGGCACTCTTCGTAAAGGCTAGTGTAGTCTATATTTTTGAAGTCACGATACGTCACGGTTTGGTCATTGTAATTGGGAGAGATGTTGTAGGCTAGAAAAATAAGGTCATGCTTGGAAAACGAAGGAACAGAAAATTGGTCAAACGATATGACACGTTCACAATTATTAACAAAAAATAAGTCTAATAAGGTATTCGATGTAGCTGTATAGTGTGTCGGTGTGGAGGAGTTAACAAGCATTAAGCCAAGTGACTCCATTTCATTCGAAAGATGTTTCTCCTTAATTATATTACTATTAAAGTCCCCAGTCAGTATGATGTCAGTATACGTCAGTGATAAATGAGCAATTATGTCAATTATGCTGGAGTATTCAGTATGTCTATTGGGTCGATACAAGCAGCCAATAAGCATTTTTGTATCACAATTCGTATGTAGAAGTTCAATGAAAAGACATTCAATTAAGCTATCGTTTAACTGCTTGAGGACGACTTTGCATTTCAGTTTTTGATTCACAAATATTGCAACTCCTCCAGCATGACCAACACGATCAGAACGATACACACTATAACCACTACATTCAATTGACAAATCACCAAGATCAGGGACAAACCATGTTTCAGACACGCAAATAACATCAACATTGAAATTTACAAACAAATAACGAAACTCCTCTATCTTATTAACTAAGCTCTGAGCATTAATATGACATATCTTCAGCCCATCCCTCTTGCATAAGACCCTAACCATCGCATGGCTGTTCGTTATGGAATTGTTATTTCCTAACGGAGTTGAGTTGAAAAGGAATAAACATCATCAAGCGCACATCTGTTAATCTAATTTTAAATCTAAAGCACATAAAAACATTTAAACACAAGTAGAAGAGAAAACACTTAACAATACAGATAAAAGAGAAAAGAGAATTATATATGAAGCTTACATTACTAAGAGCGAAAAAGATCAGGTGCATTTACAGTTGAGCTTTCGGCTTGCAGTCGAGAGAGTTTTTGTTTGCTGTCAATGCAAATAATTTCTTCCGACTCTCTTATCTTCACGTGCACGAGCCCACGACGACAGAAAACTGCTGTAAGCGTCTTGCTTCTCTTCATTTGCATCGCCTGTTTAAATATTTGGTAATTATCTTTTGTGAGCTGTTCGTTGAGGTAAATGGGAACATTAGCATTAGCACGTGTGTCAAAGCCCAGCAAATCTAAGAGTAGTTGCGTTTTATTTGTTCGCCGGTAAACAGCTGCCGCGCGCAGAACTGTAATTTTGTCATGGAGGCTGTCAAATTTTATTAAAATTACCGGGTCAACCACGGTATTAGTGGCCTGTTGTTGTTTGACCCTATAAATTTCCCTTAGCCTGGGCGCTGGAGTGATCCCCAATGAGAACGATAAGCTGTTGAAAATCGTTCGCAACTGCTCACCCTCAACATACGGCACTCCATGCAGTCTCAAGTCATTGGCCACACTAGTACTCGCCTGTGCAGCCGACTTTGCCTCAAGTTCCGATACTTGTGCCTTTAAAGCCTGAACATCTACGGACTCCAGTTCTAACTTCTGTACCCGCTGCAGCAATCCCTTCAGATCCGCATTCATGCTATCCAGCCTCTCGTGGAGCACATGTAAAATGCGTTCCTCGGTCTCACCCATCTTGGCTGTGATCATGTTCGCCTGCTCCTCAAAGCGCTCATTTATGATCTTGATGATAGCTGCAGAATCCTTGAGCATGCTGGGCTTTAGCTCCGCCGTAGAGTTTTCACGTACTCGCTTTGCTGTCGGTGCCATTTGAGTGTTTTTTGTTGAGTGTTTGTTTGAGAGTTTGTTGAGTGCAAAACAGCAGCTGTGTGCAGTTATTGTTGTTGAAAACAGCAGCCTAAAGAGTTTTGGCGATAGCTACACTGTTGTTTGTTGTTGCTTGTTTTCGTTAGCTTTGCCCGCGCTTGAACAATTATAAATACTAATATTGCGATTTTTGCGCAAAAAAAAATTAGAATTATAAAATCTGTTTAGCTTTTTGTGTTTATTTAGTATTTTTATGAACCAATACTCGGCAAAACACTCTGATTTAATTACTTTTTTGCGGAGCTCAATTTGAACGCGACTTAGTGCAACGAAAGTTCTTCCCCTTTATTGTATGAACTTTAGTGTTTTCTATTGCTGGGTTGCTCGGAGTTTCCCGAAACATCTTGGTTTACTCTGACATTGTTATGACCTCTGTTTGACTTGCCATGGCCTCTAGAGCTTTGGCCTCGAGTGTTGCCTCTGTTATTATTGTAGTATTGTCCTTGACCGCCTCTGTTGTAAGGTCAGCCTCTATAATTACCTCTTCCGCGGTTTCCGCCACGTTGAGAGTAATTTTGGTAGAAAAATACAGCGTTGGATTGTCCAGTTGCCTCTGTGCAACTGTTGACAAATTTGGATATCGCATCATTCATGTTATTGAATGTGCCAGCCTGCATGATACGTTTTACCTTATCGTTAGCACAGTTTTTGGTCATTGCCTTAACTGCTTCGGCTGTACTGTATTTACTGGCCAGTTCCGGCGTTAAACCATCGTCTGTATATGCGCCTTCCAAAGCTCTTTTTAACTGCTCAACCTCTTGTGTATACTGGTTGGCAGTTTTGCTTCGTTGTTGCAAGTTGAGTAATTTGGCTGACAATACTTCTACTGACTCGCCTTTTACTGTGCTTGATAGTTTTGCAATAATTTGAGCGATCGTTTGCTCTTTGCTAATCAAGTTTCTTGCGTGGCCTCATAATTTTGTCTTTATGGCCGTTGCTTCGTGGTCACTTTTAATTGTGTCTAATAGACTTAAAGCGTCTTTGAAGTTATGTAGATTTTCTGCTTTGCCATCGGTACACTTAGTACCGAAGGAAGAAATATGTGTAGGTCGTGTTTTGTGTCCATGGTAATTAACGCGGATCTTAATCTGTCGATAATTTCCCTTGCTTGTAATTTGTGTGGACTTTTTAAGTTGTCATAATTGAGATGTATAAGTTCCCGACATTCGTTGTACGTTTGTACTAGTATTTGGGTATGCTTGATTATAATTCCAATTCGTTTGGGAACTTTCTTATTTAAGCACTTATACGATTTAATGAACTCAACGCGTTTTTGTATTATAAGCTCTCTGAATTCTGTCCATTCCATGAGTTACTAATATTTATCGATGCACTCGCACCATTAGTTTAGTAACTGGACCCAAGAAGACGTTATCTTCTGTTAGTTCTTTCACCATCACATATGGCAAAGCATAGCACTATACCTTTTTCTTTTATACTGCAGTGGTATAGTGGGCTAGTAATTCTATTATACGAGTCCACGTAGGCGTACTCAAAATCAGATATCGAGATTAATTCGTGAAATTGATTTAGTACACAAATTGCTCGTATAATGAACTCTGGGTCTCTTTCGAATGCTTCGGCTATTGCCGCATGCATTTTGAAATACTTATTATGTGATATGTTTCTTATGCATTCAATATGTCTGCGTATATATCAGATAGTTGTCTGGTACTCATTGGCTCCATAATATTGCTCATACTTTGTTTGGGAAATCTGGGTCTTTGTTAAGCATGCGTTGTAACAGAGTTTTTATTCCGATACTTGAGGTATATCCATCATACAATAATATATATATATATATATATATATATATATATAAATTTAATTTAGTCAAAATTTTTATTAGTATGTATCGTTTTTTCTTTTCTTTTTTTTTTTTATTCATTCGATTCTAGATTTTATCTAGATCATTAGCATTGCTAATGTATTTTTTCCTGAGGCACTTATTGTGTAGCTTGTATAATTTAAAGAACATATTTGCGCTTAGAATAACAACGGTAATTATTAACAAAGTATTTGTTATTCCTAAATCTACACTACTTGATTCTACTTTATTTATAACATTAGCGGTGGAATCCACAGTTTTTGTGTCTACGAGGCCCATTTTGGACGATTCTGTGTCATAAACGTTTTCCGTTTTAGATATTATATAATTATTTAGATTTCCTATTTTGAAATTATTTGTAATTTAGATTTGTTTTTATACTCGATACCGAAGGTAAAGAGTATATTGGTTTTGTGCAATGTCCGTCATGGTGTCTGTCCGTCTGTCCGTCTGTCCGTCCGTATGTGTGCAAATTTTTTCCACACCCTTCAAGCTAGGGACTTGAAACTTTCCAATTCTCTTTGTCTATGGGATAGTATATTAAAGTGTCAAGATTGGGGTTCTACGATAACTGGGGGGCTGGCAAATCGATAAATTCGATAACTCAAAAACGATAAATCCGCATATTTCACACACCCTTACAGCTAGAACTACCAAATTTGGTAAGAAGATAGCTACTAGCATTCCCCAAAAGACTGCATCAAAAATTTTGGAGCCACGCCCCCCCATTCCGCCCCCAGACCCCCCGCATTTTAAAGTCAAAAAAGCCTATATCTCCCACAGTTTTTGAGCTAGAGCCACTAAATTTGGTGCCAATTTAGCTGATGATGACCCCCCAAAAACTGCACCAAAAGTTTGGATGCCACGCCCACCAATACCGCCCTAGCCGCCCCCAGATGCCCCAACGCTTCGTAAAAAAACGGGAATGCGTGTATCTTCCAGAGTAGTGGAGCTAGAGCCACCAAATTTGGTAGGAAGATAGCTGGTAACGACCCCAAAAGAACTGCATCAAAGTTTTGGAGCCACGCCCACCCATCCCGCCCCCAGCCCCCCCGCATTTAGAAATCAGAAAAGCCTATATCTCCCACAGTTTTTTAGCTAGAGTCACCAAACTTGGTGCCAAGATAGGTGATGATGACCCCCCAAAAACTGCATCAAAAGTTTGGATACCACGCCCACGAATACCACCCTAGCCGCCCCATGATGCCCCAACGCTTCGTCAAAAACGGGAATGCGTGTATCTTCCAGAGTTGTGGAGCTAGAGCCACCAAATTTGAAAGAAAGATAGCTGGCAACGACCTACAACAATCTGCATCAAAGTTTTGGAGCCTAGCCCATCCATTCCGCCCCCCTTTCCCCACCTTATACAAACTTTGAGCTAGAGTCACCAAATTTGGTATGAAGGTAGCATTTGACATTCCACAAGGATCTGCAGCAAAAATTTGGATGCCACGCCCAACCATACCGCCCCCAGCCCCATAGCCCCCCATTCCCCACTTTATACAAACTTTGAGCTAGAGTCAACAAATTTGGTATCAAGGTAGCATTTGACATTCCACAAGGATCTGCAGCAAAAATTTGGATGCCACGCCCAACCATACCGCCCCCAGCCCCCCTATCCCCACTTTATACAAACTTCGAGCTAGAGTCACCAAATTTGGTATGAAGAGAGCAATTGACATCCCACATGGATCGGCAGCAAAAATTTGAATGCCACGCCCACCCATACCGCCCCAAGCCCCATAGCCCCCCTTTCACCATTTTTTACATGCCTTGAACTAGAGTCACCAAATTTGGTATGAAGGTAGCATTTGACATTCCACAAGGATCTGCAGCAAAAATTTTGATGCCACGCCCAACCATACCGCCCCCAGCCCCATAGCCCCCCATTCCCCACCTTATACAAACTTTGAGCTAGAGTCACCAAATTTGGTATGAAGGTAGAATTTGACATTCCACAAGGATCTGCAGCAAAAATTTGGATGCCACGCCCAACCATACCGCCCCCAGCCCCCCTTTCCCCACTTTATACAAACTTTGAGCTAGAGTCACCAAATTTGTTATGAAGATAGCAATTGACATTCCACAAAGATCTGCATCAAAAATTTGGATGCCACGCCCAAACATACCGCCCCCAGCTCCCCTTTCCCCACTTTATACAAACTTCGAGCTAGAGTCACCAAATTTGGTATGAAGATAGCAATTGACCTCCCACATGGATGGGCATCAAAATTTTTAATACTGGTATCGAGTATACCGCAGTCGGTTGCGTCCGACTGCTACGTTTCCACTTGTTTATTTTTATGTATCGTACAATATGAAATATATTATAATAGTTTTATTGTCTACAAAAATTTTTATTTTATTCTTATATGATTACATATATATCAATACGTTTATAAATTTCTTACTTATTTTTATAATTTTAGTAGTTATATGTATGAATTTTAGTTTTTGCCATTTCTTTGATTGCTAATGGCTATTTAAGTTTAAATTATTTATTATTGTTTACATAGCACAAAAAAAAAACTGGAACTGAAAATGTTGATTGTTTTTACCATTCAGTGTTTGCAACATTTTTTATTTTTATTTTTGAAAAGGTTGTACGCCAACTGGCGGAGAGAAGTTAGTTTAAAATTAATTCACATAAGGTGAATGTACATATTCTCCTACCTAGTGTTTGTTTGGCTTTGCGGGCCAGACGCTTACCAGGCGACCCAATTATCGCCGTGTATTACAAAAAATTTTCTCAGATAATAATTTTTTAAAAATATTCGTTGATTTGTATGTTGATCTGCAGTTCCTGCACCCTTTGTGATGCCGCCGGCTTTTGCATTCTTTGTAATGCTGTCGTCTTCTTATGGTCAACTTGGTACGTTGACGTTGCCGGTGCTGGTTCTTCGCACAGGCCTACTGGGGCGCCGTTGACGGTGGTCGTCTCCTGCTTATTGTTGCCGCAAGTGTACTCGCAATGTACTGAATATAGAGGTCCCTCGCAGTCGGCCGGACACTTCTTTTTAATGCTGGGTATTGGCTGAGGAGCAGGGCGATTAGTGATATGATTTATATTTTTATTTTGAATGGTACAGAGTGCGTGTGTTTTTAGTAATTGCTCTAAATGCTCGAGCTCATTGTTTAATTTAACAGCAACATCCCAAGTTGGGGGGGGTGTTGCTTTTGTATAAGAGTCTTACTATCTCGGTCTTTCTTTTTCTGAGTCGCTCTTTAATGCCAGAACGTCTGGTCTTTTTCCGACACGGCATCTCTGTACTCACTCTGACATTTGTGTTCGCCGAAGCCCATCAGCTTTATGGTCTACGACGATATCCTTTCGCAGACGCTGATAGAAGCCAGTTCAAGCAACTACTCCATAAACGTTCTCCTTCCAGCTGGATATGGCTGTGCCTCCGTTAAGTTGTTAATGTTTGTGGATATGTGGGATTGGAATAGCCCCAAACAGCTTTGTCTGTCCAGTAGATGGCTTCATCGGTAATGGTCAGTTGACGTTCTTCTTACTGCTCCTGCAGTCTCGTGACTCTAGTCACGGTCGCCATATGGTAATCTTCTTGTGGTGTAAAATAAAATACTCTTACACTGGCACGTCCGTGCCTTTTGACTTTGGTTTTGTGAATATCTCTTTATTTTAAATCAAAAGAATTCTTAGCCTAAATACATATTTGGGTTGCTTATGTATAAAGCTCTGGCGCAGCAGACCGGCCGCTGCCGTTGCAGCGGTCAAGAGAGAGAGAGAGAGAGAGAGTTGTAGTATATTTATGAATGTATATGCAGAAGGCAAAGAATGCATATACATTAAATATACATATATAAGGCAAACGCTGGCTTAGCTGGTAAGGGCTAAAGTGCTTACGTTGCGGATCCCACACTTCGTGGTGGTTGATCAGATTTCAAGTGCGCTGACCGTTTGTGTAGTTGCGTTATATTTGTATATACGTAGCAACAAAGTGTTGCTATGTCTGAAGGTTACATACCCTGCAGTATAGTGGGCTTATGACAGAGTGTCATGCATACTACACGATATACACATGGAATTGATAAAAAAAAATATCGAATTTGGAAAATGTAAATGTAAATGAGGGTTGAAGTAATGAGTAACAATATAACTTTTCTGAAAATTTCGTCCAAATCGGTTAAGAAACACCGGAGATATCGAATTTAATCGATCGCTCGCTCTTGCTTTGCATCGCAACGGGCGTGTTTTTTTTATGCGCTTCGCTTTTTTGACTATTGTGCGTCTTATTTCTGCTATTAATTTCGCGAATTTGTGTAAACTAATAGTTTTGTGACTTTGTGTTTTGTCGGTTTGCCTAAAGCCAAAGTGGACATTAAATTAACGATTTAATTTGCATTTGTTTTAAAGTGTTTCCAAGCACAACAACAAACTGCAGTCCAGCATACTGAAAAATTTGCTCAACTTGCTGCCGCCTGCTTTTGTTTTGTTTTTGTGCTTTTACGCTCACTCTCTCACTCTCTCTCTCTCTCTTTTTTCAAGCACTGCAGTGCATTAAACCGTTTCTTGATCGTTTACTCTAACGCGCTCTTTTGTGTTGGTGTTGGTCGCGGTCAAACTTTTCTCCGTTGCTTGTTGCTTTCGGTGGTCGCGCTCGCGCCGTTTTTGTTTGTGAAGCGGTGAAGTAAGTTTTGTTTGTAGCTTTACTATTTGCACATTAGGGTGGACCTGTATCTTAATAATGACAATTTTCTGCAGAGATTTTTTTTATTTTTATTTATTTATTTTTTTTACTTTTATATTCTTTTAATAAATTCAATAAAAATGTCTGTTTGCTGCTATGCGAATTGTCAAGTCCGCGCTAACTCAAAAATGGGTTTTGTCTGCTGCTGGATGTGCACAAATGTTGCTCATGAGCAATGTGCTGGCATTAATGGCCGTATCTCAGACATCTTGAAGGTTACTAATTTAGAGTGGCCGTGTTGGTCATGTTTGGAGAAAAAAAATACATTGCAAGCTTTATAGAAAGTCAGCTTGGCTTAGAGGGCGTTTTCTGTCAGTTGAATAAACTGTGTGAAAAATTCTCATAGGTTCAGAGAAACTTTAGCGAGAAAAATCTCGTACAGGATTCTCCAAAGCGTAAAAAGGCCAACGTTGGGCAGTTATCGGGCTCTGTGACGTTGGAAAATACTCCAAACGCTCCGATACCACAGGGTAAAGTAAATAAAAATCTTCATATCCCTTCTACTAAAGTTATCGAGAACTTAAATGATATAACAATAACTCCCATGGATATTGTCTTATCTGATCCCGATCCTTCGGTTCCTTTGGTGGTTAGTAGTGTTGATGTTAATCAACAAAAAAAAACTATCAAACCTAAAGAGCCAAATATTCGATTATCCGAGACTGAGCCTTCCAAACCAGCCTCAGTGGAGGATATAATTAAAAAATTTGTTGCTGTCCCACCTAAAAAACAAAGATTTGTTTCAAGGCTTCCCCCTGATTTAACATCAGATGATGTCAAGGTCTATATCAAGGCCAAATCGAATGCCAATGTCACGGTGGAGAAATTCAAATTTGCTTATGATCGGAACATTTCGTCTTTTAAAATCAGTGTTTCGAATCAAGATTTTTGCACCATATGCTGCAAAGAATTTTGGCCAGAGCACATAATTGTGAAAGAGTATACTGCAAGAAAAAAAAATCGGCCCCCGATTGTATCTACACTTCCGGTGGTTGGTTCTAAGGTAACTCTCCCAATTACTGATAGTTCAAAAAACTAACATCCTCCTTCTTACTTGGCTATCAGAATGTAAGAGGTCTTTGTAGTAAACTCACTAGCTTATACCTTAATAGTCTTTCCTTCCCTTTCCATGTCATTGCCTTTACTGAAACGTGGTTAAGGCAAGACATTCTCAATTCCGAAATTCTATGTAGTACATATTCTATTTATAGTACTCTTCGGCGTGGTGGTGGAGTGCTTATTGCTGTGAATGTTGACTTTCCTTCTGAAACAGTCGTATTAAATAGTTCTTTTGATATAGAGTTTATTGCTGTAAAGCTAAATATTTACGGTATTAACATTTTTATCACTTGTTCCTATATACCTCCTTCCTCCGATCTCTCTATCTATGAGACACATCTATCTGCTATTCATTCTGTCTCTGCCTTGCTTTCTGATCGCGATTTTCTTGTAGTTCTTGGTGATTTCAACATTGCTGAAGCTACTTGGATTTCTTGTCCTGACTCTGGTGCCATGACTCCCACGGCCCCGAATGAATTTTTAATCGACTTACTTGGGATGTCATTGAGTCAAATTAATGCTATCCCAAATTCTCTTAATAAAATGCTTGATCTGATTTTTGTTTTGGATTCATCATCTTCATCCGTTTCCCGTTCCCAGCCTATATCTTATCCCGAAGACTTATACCATCCTGCGTTGGAGCTGTTGATTAATTTACCTTCCCAGACGCGTTGCAATGTCAAAATGCCTTTGAGTCGAGTTCGTCAATTTCGGAAAACTGATTTTGAGGGTCTCGCCCTGCTTTTATCCCATACTGACTGGTCTCCCCTCTACGAGTCTGACGACTTGGACGTGGCAATCAGTATTTTTTATAATACCTTATATTCTTTATTTGATTTATGTGTCCCGGTTGGTGAGCTAAACAGGTCTAACAAACCTGTGTGGTTTACCCGAGAGTTGACAATTCTCAAAAATCGAAAATCTAAACTCTACAAGAGATTTAGAAAAAACGGCTCATCGGTAACCTATTCTGCATACTTGATTGCTCGTGCCAGTTTTGCTATCTTAAACAACCAATCTTATAAGAATTACCTGACTCGGTGTAGATTACAGTTTCAGCAGGATCCAAAGCGGTTTTTTGATTTTGTTAATGCGAAGCGTAGGTCATCTACACTCCCAACTGAGGTATTCTTTGAGGAAACGAAGGCCAATTCTGAACAGGAGATTGCAAATATATTTGCCCAATTTTTTCAAACGACGTATAGTTCTTTTCAATCTCAAGTCGGTTTGCCTTACCCTTATCAGGTTAATGGCTCGAATCGCATCTTTGGACTGAAAATCACTGAGAACTCACTTTTAAATAATTTACATGTTTTGAAACCTATATTTTCCCCAGGACCTGACGGAGTGCCAGGCTGTGTGCTTAGACACTGCGCTCATGGTCTTTTAAAGCCGTTGCTTAAAATGTTTAACTTGTCCCTGGAGTTAGGCTCCTTTCCAAAAATTTGGAAAGAGTCATTTATTATTCCTCTCCATAAAAAAGGAAACAAATGTAATGTTCCAAATTATAGGGGTATCTCCAAGTTGTCTGCTATTCCTAAGATTTTTGAAAAATTAATAACCTCCCATCTTCAACACCAATGCAAATCTATTATTTCACCGTGCCAGCACAGATTTATGAAACAAAGATCTACTACCACTAACTTGTTAGAATTTACTTCGTTTGTTATCAAGGGTTTTCAGGACAAATTGCAGACTGATGTTATTTATACTGATTTAAGTAAGGCTTTCGACTCTGTAGATCATCATCTCCTAATACATAAACTAGAACTCTTGGGCTTTTCAAATATTCTAGTTCTTTGGATTAAAGACTGCCTAACTCTTAGAACTCAGAGGGTTTTATTTAAAGGGTCCGTTTCCAAGACGGTTCAGGTCACTTCAGGCGTTCCTCAGGGTAGTCATCTTGGTCCTTTATTATTTATTTTGCTTATAAACGATCTTCCATCGGTTATAAAGTTCTGTCGGGTTTTGATGTACGCTGATGATGTAAAGTTATGCACGTCAGCAGCAACTCCCCTAGCTGCTCAACAGCTTCAAAGAGATTTAGACAACTTTCAAATGTGGTGTAAAGTAAATTTTTTAAATCTTAACTGCAGTAAATGTAAAGTAATGTCATTTTTTAGATGTTTGCCCTTTTTTAATATTTATTTTCTTGACAACAACCACTAGACAGAATTGATTGGGTTGACGATTTGGGCATCGTTATGGACCCAAAGCTTAAGTTTGACAAGCATATTTCTTCAATTTCTAATCGAGCATCTGGTGTCTTGGGCTTCATTAAGCGCTGGTCGAAGGAGTTCAACGATCCCTACTTAACCAAAAATCTGTATACTTCTCTTGGACGACCGATTCTGGAATACGGATCTTGTATATGGTTTCCCAAATACGAAATTCATCAGAATATAATAGAATCGGTACAAAAACAATTTCTGCTCTTCGCACTTAGAGGTCTTAACTGGGACACTAACAATAATTTGCCATCTTATCGTAGTAGACTTTTACAAATAGATCTTCCTTCTCTTAATGATCGTAGAGTAATGCTAGCATTTTCCTTTTTTCACAAATTAATTAATGGTGAAATTGATTCTTCTGAATTAATTAACCAAATTAACTTTGCTGTTCCTATTAGAAATACTAGAAATTTTGTACCTATATCTCTTCAAACTTGTAATTCTAATTATGCTCTTCATAACCCTTTTCGTGTTCTGTGTTCTATTTATAACGATCTTTCCCACTTAATACACAGTGCCACTCCTACTTGCTCTATAAAAAAGTTAGTTTTGTGTCATTTGTCTGCATGTTCGCGATCATCGTAACCGCACGTTAAGCGGAGCGCCCCTCGGTCGGATGGGCGGGAGGTGGGTCGCTTTGTGCGTGGGTCCGCGCGTTAACAAGCCGGTGCTTGGTATCGTTGGGTCACTTGACTGTACTGTTCGTTAGTACATCTACGTCCAATATAAGAAGCTAAGTCACTATACAAAAGTCAATTATAAATTTAATTTATTTGTTGCAACTGGGCTCAGGGAATCTTCTAGTCGGGCTTTCCCGACTAGAGCCTTCTTACTTGTTTTGTTTGTCAATAGTGTGAGTTTTCTTTCAAATTTGTCATAATACTTTAGCAAGGGCAGATCGCCTTGTCTCATTGTGTCTAACTGTTCTTAGACAACACGAGTCGGAGTTTTGTCTGCGTAGGATACATCTAGGCAGGCAATAATTGAGTTGAAATTTAACACTGTATTAAAGAACGCTAGTGTTACGTCTGCTGGTTCCCCAATTTTGTTGCGAATATTTGCAACTGCTTGGTAATGTCAAACCGTCAAAATCTATATCCTACCTATAACTATATGCTGCAATTGCAGCCTGTCGTCAAGAGACGCAGTTTTCATGGTTGCCGTTAAATTGCGGTATAGACGTGACAATGGCTAAGGATTCATTACAGAACACGTCTGCTAAAATTTTGGCTGACTGTTTCTCACGATGTTTTAGTGCGCCATTAACAGACAGGCAGACTCTATCAGTTGGATAAGCTGTTCGTTATTTATTTTGTCTACTGCTAACTGCTTTTGAATTGTTGGTAAATGTTCTTTGAACTTGATATCAATTCTTCGTTACTAGCACTGTCCGTACTAACTTTACTTCTGTTTGTGCCAAACAGCTGCGTTCCGGCTAACTGCGCAGCACTGCTGCCGCGACTGGAAAACTCACCTCAAGCCGAGCCTTCTAGCCGACGGCAACCTTGCTTCGCTTAGGCTTAAGCGGCGGGGGTTAGTTCCTAAATACAAGTGTAACGCAGAGGTTTCATTAAAGTTCACAAAGAATAAATTCCGATTTTGATATTATAACCTCAAGTGTTTTTTTTTTATCCGACGAATAAGCAAGAAGTTCCCTCAAGTCTTAATTCTACTGCGAAGCCCCCCTACATTTTCATGGTCCTTCGAGCCGGATTTTGAGGAATTCGATATAGTTTTCGGCAGCAGCAGAAAGTTCAAAAGTTAAGTATAACACACACTAGTACAACCACACATTCCGCCATATTTGTTCTGTCCGCCAAAGTTTTTTTTGTCAAGTGAAAAGGAAAAGCATTCCTTTTGTGTTCCGCTGTCTTCGTTAGACCGCATAAAGCAATATTCCGAGCGGCTGAACAAAATAGGCAAAAAATCTGTCTGCGCTATTTAAATAATTTCCTATATGTATGTACATACGTACATACATACCTGCGCGCAGCTGAGATCCGTTCTGCTTTATACATTTATGCATCCGACATACATACATACATACGTATATGCAAACATATTTACACAAAAAAAAAAAAAATCGCCAGCAGATGATCGGCAGTTTTAAGCTCGCAAGCGTACTTGCATGTATGTGTGTATGTACATAAATTCATAAGGAGCACATAGCATTTCTACATAAATTGCTTTATTACATATATTCGACACACATATATATATCTACATATTACATCACTCCATCATCCACATTTATATTCCATATATATTCCACATTACATATGCAAACATAACACACAATAATTTAATATACACATAAACGCAGTAAGCGCCGCACTTGCAGGTGAATTATTTCCAGCACTTGTCAAGTGGCCGGCAGTCCATAACTTAAACAAAATACAAGTGCAATATAACATTTACTAAAAAAAAAACATAAAACAAAACACTGGCCGAGCATACAAAGAGATTAAAATATAATAAAAATTTATTTTTGCCGGCATAAACTACAACAGCTCAATATAAACAAATACATGCATATGTAAGCTTTGCTAGTTCCGCTCTGGTGAACTGGTAAAGGTAACAACGATTTCTTTGTCATAGAAGCGCTTGAAGCGCTAAAGTGTGTAAGGCAATATATCGTGATCGTCAACAGTCCGACACTTAACTTAGTTTAAAGGTATTAATTATAATCTATAATTAATATCTTATTTTCCGTTCTGTTTTTCTGTTGCGATTCCATTCCGTTCCGGGTGGAATATTCCAAAATAATTTATAAATATTCTTTTCTAAATTATTTTAGTTCGTTTAACGGGGGAAATTGTAAATATCCTTTTACAATTTTAATTTTTTCTGTTCCGTTTTCCAGACCGTTCCGGGTGGAGTATTCCAAAATAATTTATAAATATTCTTTTATAAATTATTTTAGTTCCGTTAACGGGGGAAATTGTAAATATTCTTTTACAATTTTAATTTTTCTGTTCCGTTTCCAGTCCGATCCGGGTGGAATATTCCAAATAATTTATAAATATTCTTTTATAAATTATTTTAGTTCCGTTAACGGGGGAAATTGTAAATATCCTTTTACAATTTTAATTTTTCTGTTCCGTTTCCAGTCCGTTCCGGGTGGAATATTCTAAATAATTTATAAATACTCTTTTATAAATTATTTTAGTTCCGTTAACGGGGGAAATTGTAAATATCCTTTTACAATTTTAATTTTTCTGTTCCGTTTCCATTCCGTTCCGAGTGGAATAAGCCAAATAATTTATAAATATTCTTTTATAAATTATTTTGTATTTAGTGCGAAGTTAAGCGGTAAATATTCTTTTACACTTGACCGCTACCGTTCCGTTTTCCATTTCGTTTCCAGTGGGTGCATTATCCGAATAATTTATAAATATTCTTTTGTAAATCATTCTAAGCCCACTTATCAGAGTTAAATTTGTAAATAGTCTTTTACAAATAGTTTCTAGTCCATTTCATTTTTTGTCACTTCCAACTTAAATAAATATCATTCCCAAAAGACCCGGAGGTTCTCATATTCGCTACCTGATCCAAACCATAAAGAATTTATTAATAATTTTTGTGGACGGATTATGCCGACAGGGCCAGGAGAGAAAAAACAATTGAGCGTTCCGTCCGTGAAGAGCACAAAAAGAAGTTCGCTTTCTTCACCAAATCTCCCGGTGAAGAAAACCTCCGTTACACCCAAATCCAAGCAAACTGCCAAACCTTCCGGCGCCGTCACACCCAAATCCAAGTCCAAGGCCGTCACGCCACTTGCCAAACCCCCCATTCCGAGTTTGAAGCAGATAGCCACTCGGGCCGCTACCCAACTCAGCTCCAAGACAAATATGGCGATGTCCGATTTCATTTCCGCTTCCGATAAGCTGATCCAATTCGAGTCACGAATTAATAATCCGTCAGCGATAGAACCTTCTCTTTACACGCTTCAAGTCCGTCGCGACCACGTAAAGGTTCTGTGGGAAAAGGTTGAAAGCGAGTTCGAGACTAGCTCAAGAGCACTCAGCCAAGGGTGTGGGAGTAGCGATGCTGTCGCGTTAACGTCAACGTACGACAATTGCTACACGGTATATGAGCGGTGTACGGCACAGTTGTGCGAAGAAATAGAAAGGCTAAACTCCATCAATAGGCAGTCCGCAGTCCCGATAGCATCTATTTCTCGAGGCTGTAGTCTCCCACCTGTTGACACAGAAGTGTTCTATGGGGACTATTTAAAATGGCCAACTTTCCGAGACCTATTTACGGCTATCTACATTGACAACCCTCGACTAACTCCAGTCGAAAAATTGTTCCACCTAAATTCAAAAACTGGAGGTGAAGCAAAGGCAATCGTTTCCAAATCCCCGCTCACTCATGACGGTTTTGCCTCTGCGTGGCAGGCGTTATATGAGCGTTTTCAAAACAAGAGACTTCTGGTCAACAGCCAATTAAAAATACTTTTCAACTTGCCGACAGTCAGTGTAGAAACCGGTTCCGCCCTCAAAGAAATTCAGACCACCATCCAGAGTTGTCTCACAGCTTTGGAACATTCCGATGTGTCGTCAGACAACTGGGACTGCCTTCTTGTATTCTTGTGCTCTTCCAAATTACCAAAGGGCACACTGTCTCTGTGGGAAAAGTCCCTTTCAGATAAAGCGGAAATTCCAAAATGGGAGGATTTAAATAGTTTCCTGGGTGAACGCTATACGACGCTGGAAGCTATTGAGGATGTCAAGCCTAGTACCAGCGTTCAATCCAATTCGAGGTCCAAGCCTCAAGCGTCTTCAAGGAATCTCCAAACCTTTGAAGCAAAGGTACATTCCAATGCAAAATCTTGCAATGTATGTTCCAAGGAAAACCACCCAATCCGCTTATGTCCGAAGTTCCTTAAAATGTCAGTTACCGAAAGAGCCAACCTCGTGAAACAGCGGAGTCTATGTTGGAATTGTTTTGCAAAGAATCACCAACTAAAAGACTGCAAGAGTGCTCACAATTGCTTCACGTGCAAGGGCCGCCATAACACGCTTTTGCATAAGGGCAGCCCTCCTTCAGTGACCGCTAATTCAGTTCCTCAAATGCAAAATAATAATCGAGTTCAAATACAGTCCACTTCGAACCAACCTTCCGTTCAAAACTATTTTGCAACTGATACGCGTGGTGTGCTCTTAGGTACCGCATTAATAACTGTTATCCATCTGGGCACTAAGTTCACGGCGAGAGCGCTGATCGATTCAGGCTCAGAAGCCACTTTCATTTCAAAGAGATTGTTTGACAAAATCAAATTGCCTTTCCAAAGGGTTGAAGTCAACGTCTCAGGGCTCAATCAAGCGGTTGCAGCCCAACCCCGAAAGCTATGCCATTTCCTTGTGGGGTCTCCTATAAGGCCCAGACTTCAAATTGAAGTTTCGGCATATGTGCTCCCAGAACTGTCGGGAAATCTCCCGTCATATTCAATTCCTTCAACCTTACTAAAGGATCTACCAGACCTCCAACTGGCAGATCCGGTATTCTTCCAAAGTGCACAAATTGATGTGCTTTTAGGGGCGGATATCCTTCCGTCCATTCTCCAGGGTGCTTCTCGTCCTAATGTGTGTGACAGTCTGTTGGGGCAAGAGACGGTCTTTGGCTGGATACTCACCGGCCCGATCTCAAAGACCACACCCAACTCCATCTCGTCCTTCTCCACACGCGTTTCTGTTAATTCCGAGTCACGACTAGAGCAGCTTCTCACAAAATTTTGGGAGGTGGAGGATTTGCCGGCGAGACCGGTTAAAGAATCTGACTCTTTTTGTGAGAAAAACTTTGTCAAAACGACCACAAGAGACGCAAAGGGGAGATATGTGGTGACGCTTCCATTTCGCGACCAAGTTCATTGCAATGTTGGTCACTCCAGATCCATGGCATTGGCTCAATTTCTGAAGAATGAGAGCCGTCTAAAGAGAGATCTTTCCCTCAAGGAGCAATATGACTCCGTTATTCAAGAATATTTGGACTTAGGCCACATGCGGCAAGTCAGCCCGAACGATGCAGGGGCCAACTTCTATTTGCCTCACCATGCAGTTTTCAAACCCGACAGCACCACGACCAAGGTTCGCGTCGTGTTCAACGCTTCCAATCCCTCATCGAACGGTCGCAGTTTAAATGATATCCTTCATCCGGTGCCCATTCTGCAGTCTGATTTGACCGTACAAATTCTCAAGTGGCGCTTCTTTCGATATGTCTTCAATGCCGACATAACAAAAATGTATCGGCAGATACTGGTCCATTCAGATCACACACCGTTCCAAAGAATTCTCTTCCGGGATAACCACGAGAATATCTGTGATTATGAATTGAATACAGTCACTTTCGGTGTCAATTGTGCTCCATTCCTTGCCATTCGGGTCTTACAGCAGCTTGCTGAGGATGTGAAGACCAAATATCCGCTGGCAAGTGAAATAATCACAAGTTTCATGTATGTCGATGATGTTCTGGCCGGAGCGCATTCCAAGCCACGAGCCTTAGCAGCCATTGCGGAACTACAATCCGCTCTCGAAAGCGCTGGCTTTCCTATCCGTAAATGGACATCAAATTCGAAAGAAGTTTTGAGGGACATCCCAAAGGCTCACTTATTGTGCGAAGATTTCCTGGAAATCAAAGACGCAAGCACGGCGAAAACTTTAGGCATTCGCTGGCAGGCCACCACAGATGAGTTCTTCTTCACTCCAGCTCCGATGCTCTTAAAAGAGAGTTTCACTAAGCGGGAAGTCCTTTCTCAAACGGCAAAACTGTTTGATCCCGCGGGGTGGCTTGCACCTTTCATTGTTCGTGCGAAAATCTTTATTCAAGAGATCTGGCTCCAAAATCTCGATTGGGATGAATCGTTGCCTGCTGATCTTCTTCGCATATGGCACGATTTTCTCCTGACGTATCCTGATGTCAGCAAAATTCGAATTCCAAAATGGATCACTTTTCGTGCCCAATCAGCACTTGAGTTCCATGGGTTTTGCGACGCATCACAGCGCGCCTATGGCGCTGCCTTGTATGCTCGTGTCGAAAACCATAATGGCGTGTCCGTGTTCCTTGTCACTGCCAAAACTAGAGTGGCTCCAGTCAAAACCATCTCCGTTCCACGATTAGAGCTGTGTGGAGCAGTCTTGTTGTCAGAATTGGCGTCAGCACTACTTCCACAATTACCTGTCAATAAGTATGATATATACTATTGGACAGACTCAACTATTGTGCTGGCATGGTTGAGCAAACCTCCTAATAACTGGACCACGCTTGTGGCAAACAGAGTTGCAAAAATCACGCAGTCATTTGACATCAAAAAATGGTCTCATGTGTGCTCCGAGCAAAATCCAGCTGACTTGGCAAGTAGAGGCGTCTCACCCAACGAGCTGGTCAACAGCGCCTTGTGGTGGAATGGCCCCGAGTGGCTGTCTCAGCCCAGAGATCAGTGGCCAACTCCAGTCGAGATCGCTCATGATACCACGGTCGAGCAACGTGCGATCAAATGCAACATGACACAGAAGCCGTCAGATTTCGATTTCCTTGATCGTTTTTCGAGTTTCCATAGAGCGCTCCGAGTCTTGGCCTACATCCTAAGGTTCACTCAGCGCTGCAGGGGGAAAGCGCTTTCCTTTCCGAGTGAGCTTAGCAGCAAGGAACTGTTCGACTCCCAAGAAAGATTGATAATCCTCACGCAGCAATCAGGTTACTCCCAAGAGCACTGCTGTCTTCTCCAAAAGAAGCAGATACCGAGGTCAAGCAGCATCTACAACCTGAATCCGTATCTCGACCAAAAGGGAATCTTGAGAGCATGTGGAAGACTAGGTCATTCTGAAGCTTTGACATATGACGAGCGCCATCCGATTCTTCTCCCATATGAAGTTCGATTTTCGCGCCTTCTGGTGCAATTTACTCACCGCATATCGCTTCATGGCGGGAACCAATTAACGATGCGCCTCGTCCGGTCCAAATACTGGATTCCAAAGCTCAAGATTCTAATCAAATCCGTGATTAGCTCCTGTAAGGTTTGTGTGATTCACCGTAAGAAACTCCACACGCAACTTATGGGAGACCTACCCGTTGATAGAGCCACTTTCTCCAGGCCATTCACTCACACGGGTGTGGATTTCGCGGGCCCCTTTGAAATAAAGAATTATACAGGCAGAGCCTGCTTAATTACTAAGGGGTATGTGTGCGTTTTTGTATGTTTCAGTACAAAAGCGATTCATCTTGAAGCTACCAGTGATTTAACGTCCGAAAAGTTTCTTGCAGCCTTATCAAGATTTGCAGCCTGACGCGGCTGTCCCCGTCATGTTTACTCCGATAATGGAAAAACCTTCGTGGGAGTCTCAAAGATACTGATACGAGAATTTGTAGAAGTCTCCAAAGCCGCAGTCCTGGCAAAATACAGTCAATTCGGCCTATCCTGGCATTTCAATCCTCCAAGTGCACCGCACATGGGGGGGCTCTGGGAAGCAGGGGTTAAAAGCTTCAAGGCCCTGTTCTATAAATCCACGTCGGCCACAAAATATACGTTTGAGGAACTTTCAACGCTCCTATCCAAGGTCGAAGCGTGTTTTAATTCCAGGCCCATCTCACCCATGTCAGAGGATCCTAGCGATCTCCTAGCGCTTACCCCTGGTCATTTCCTCACGGGGGGCCCTCTTCTTTCCATATCCGAGCCAGAAATAAATGAGACGGCTTCGTCTATTATAAACAGATGGCAACGTTTGAAGGCTTTAAACCAGCAATTTTGCAAGCGTTGGAAAGAAGAGTACTTAAAGGAGCTCCACAAGCGCAACAAATGGCAGTCCCCAACCCGTGATCTTCAAATTGATGATATGGTTATCGTGAAGGAAGATAACCTTCCAGCCAAAGAGTGGCGTCTAGGTCGTGTCAAGGCCGCTTATCCTGGCTCGGACAATAAGGTTCGGGTGGTGGAAGTTCTCACAAGCCAAGGAGTTTTAAAGCGACCCACCGCTAAATTACTCCTACTTCCTATGGACACTTCCGTTCCTAGTTCCTAAATATGTTGCGCGTACGCCCGAATTTTGTGCAATATCCATGGTGCAATTTTGAGTACATATTATCTTGTTTTGTTTTCATTATACAGAATGGCACCAAGAAAGGCACAAGCGCTGGAGTCCCGTCGGGTACGCGGAGTACTTTCATTCCGCTGCCGTGTTTGCAGTGGAATCCATCCACTGCGAAAATGCAAACGATTTCTGCGGCTGACGGGCGACAAGCGGCTTCGGGCCGTACTGATTAATAAATATTGCGCAAATTGTTTAGCCCATCAGCATTCCGGAGAGACCTGTAGGAGCAAGGACAAATGTCGGAAGTGCAAGGGGGATCACCACACGCTGTTCCACCTCTCCGAATCAACCCGACCATCCACAATCCAGCGTCGATTGGTGGTATCCAGGAAGGACACCACAACCCCAACGGAGAGTCCCCAGCCAGCGATGTCAACTTCGCTGGTCTCGCTGCTTGAGTTCAAGTGGATTACGCTCCTGCCGGCCGTCTCTCTCTTCCTGAGTAACGGAAAGACGTCGTTCAAGGTGGCTGCGCTCGTGGACCCGTGTAGTCCGATAAGCCGCATCGGCACTTCACTGGCAAAAGGCTTCGGTCTTTCCGTCACCAGCGTCGGTGCGGATGAGGCCTGCACGGTGTTCCTCCACAACAAAGCGGCTACCTTCATGAGGGAGGCGGTGTTAAAGGTGGAAGAGGGCACCAATATGAAGACGCCAGCCAAAACGATCCCGGAGAGCGTCCAGGCACGATTCGCCGACATTGTGCCTTCTGACTAAACTTGGTTTCGTCCGAAGCACGTGTCCCTGGTGCTTGGGGCTAACTTGTATCAGGAGCTCTTGGTACCAGGACTAGTTCCCGGCCAGAATGGTCTTCCGGTGGCACAGAACACCATATTTGGTTGGATGCTCTCGGGATCGTGTCCGGCATAACTCCAGCGTGCATCCCGGCACAATTTCCGATCCCCCCATCCGTCTCAATCTTGCAATCCTTGCAAGGGGGGGGGGGGGGGAGTATGTTTGTGCCAAACAGCTGCGTTCCGGCTAACTGCGCAGCACTGCTGCCGCGACTGGAAAACTCACCTCAAGCCGAGCCTTCTAGCCGACGGCAACCTTGCTTCGCTTAGGCTTAAGCGGCGGGGGTTAGTTCCTAAATACAAGTGTAACGCAGAGGTTTCATTAAAGTTCACAAAGAATAAATTCCGATTTTA
Source organism: Scaptomyza flava (assembly GCA_030179655.1). Lineage (NCBI taxonomy): Eukaryota > Metazoa > Arthropoda > Insecta > Diptera > Drosophilidae > Scaptomyza > Scaptomyza flava. The sequence continues at coordinate 158,651 of JARNME010000330.1, read as the reverse complement.
ATATTATAACCTCAAGTGTTTTTTTTAATCCGACGAATAAGCAAGAAGTTCCCTCAAGTCTTAATTCTACTGCGAAGCCCCCCTACATATTCAACTTCTATAGATGGATAGTTAAGTTAGACAATGGATCTCTTATTACATTTTTGGCATAGAATTAACTATTTTGTAGATATCAAAGCCACAGTGTTCAATAGTTTTTCAACCAGCACCTAACAGTGCATCTGGTTGAAGGCTAGCTAGCGGCAAAGTGTTTAAATAAAACTGCCAGAACCAAATTTTTTCACTATCCTGGAAAACACGTGATGCTTTCAGGTTTTATTTTTTACAGAATAAATATTTTTTTGTAAATTTCTTTTCGCTTTTTTCGTCGGGCGCCAATAAACGAAATTCGGTGTTTAATATAATTATTGTCATTTTTATTAAGCAACTCTTCGAGTTAGCTCTCTCAAACTAACTGAACTTATACTTTCTTAACGCAATCTCACGAAGTCCACAATTTGGGCAGCGACATGGACAGAATGCTCACTCAGCGCGTCGTGACTGTTCTCGGTAAGCGCACTTGGATCGCACATGCCTGGCCACTTGGCGCACGCATGTTTGGTTTTGGGTTACAAAGATTGTCGGCTAGTTTTTTTTAGGTTTAGTTTTAATTTTATTATTAACGAAATTCTTAGTGCTACATTATTACTACTATTAATTAAAGCACTAATTACTATGACAGAAGCAAAAAAATTTACATATATCTAAACTTATAAAAAATAAAATAACATTTACATTAAAAAAGGGTGACTGCCCAAACGTATTATTTAACGCCACAGCAATACCTCAAGCAAACTGTATTAAATATCTTGGCTTGCGTCTTGATCGCAGACTTACATGGAAAAACCATATTAAAGCAAAACGACAGCAGCTAAAACTCAAAACACAACGAATGTCCTGGCTGTTAGGCCATAAATCACAAACTAGCCTGGAAAATAAAGTTCGCCTCTATAAAGCCATAATCAAGCCGGTGTGGACATATGCCATACAACTTTGGGGCACTGCTAGCAACTCGAATATTGAAATTCTGCAGCGCTACCAATCAAAAACTTTGCGTTGCGTTGTTAATGCTCCGTTCTACATTTCGAATGCATGTTTACACAAAGATTTAAGGATTCCTTTTGTAAAGGACGAAATAAATAATTTTAGTAAGAAATATATTGATAGACTCCATAGCCACGAAAATAACCTAGCCTTAAATCTAACAGATAATTCTCTAACAGTAAGAAGACTCAAAAGATTACACATCCTCGATCTCCCGAATAGATAAAATGAATTGACTTTAACGTTTCATACAAAAATAAGTATAATAGTAAGATTCACTGGAAACTTCCTGTTCCTGTTAATTTTATTATAAGTAACTAAATTTACCCATGGTCTTAAGACAGATTGTAAATAATAATAAAAAATAAAAAAATAAAAAATAATTGCGCCTCTTTTGGATTTAAACCAACAAGAATGAAACTTATATAGAGTCGTCATGAGGCCAAATTCTGACTGCCAGTTGGAATAGGCAATCGTGGCGACACCTCTCTCACAATGCGCTGCTGTCGTCTTTTTTCTCCGCCAGCGCATTTCGTGCCCGATTATCAAGTCACTCGGCTTGGCGACTGTTATACGCTTTTGTTCTCTCATAGCACAGCCAGCCAGCCATGCTCTGAGTATATGCCCATAGCCAGCGATTTTGCAGCGCACTTTTTGCGACGTTGCCTTAGTGAAGCTATGCAGTATACCCACATACATATATATTATTATATGTTTGCAGTTTTGCTGGGATTTTTACTGATTTTTGTTATTTTGTTTGGGCTGGCTAGTGTTACTGTGTTAGTGATTTTGTATTTCTACATGACATATTTTAATGTAGTATGCGCAGCATTTGCCATGGCATTCATTCACCTTTCTCTACTATGAAATAAATTTGGTGTATTTTGCCTACAAAAACCTAAAAAGCAATACTTCCAAGGCATCCAAATATCATATTTTGTGCTGATCGACCATTTGCAGTATCAGGCGAACAGCAAAATAAACAAGCGTCTAGTAAAATTAGCAGCCGAATATCAGTTTTGCATTGCTGCATATATATATGCTCATGTTTTCAGCTGTATGACCATTTTCAGCAATTTTGCCATCGCAACTACCATACGCTTATGCAGCGATGCGCACAAACTGCGAAAGTGTATTTAGTTGTGCATATGTCGATTTCGTTAGCTAAAAACTCGGAATATAAGAAAATAAAGAATGAAAAAACTAAATAAACTTAGAACTAAAATAAACTAAAATAAGAAGGCTCTAGTCGGGAGAGCCCGACTAGAAGATACCCTAAACCCAGTTGCAATAAATATATTTAATTTATATAAGACTTTGGTATACTGGCTTAGCTTCCATCGATAAAGTTCAATATCTCCGGTGTTTCTCAACCGATTTGGACGAAATTTTCAGAAAAGTTCTATCATTATCCATTACTTCAACCCTCATTTTTACATTTTCCAAATTCGATATTTTATTGTTATCGAAATTATGTGTATATCGGAAACCAGAATAGTTATCGATAATTTGAAGCAAACTTGTTCTGCTCATGGTATAGGAGAACTTAAATACAAAATCAGAAGTCTCTAGCTTTTGTAGTCTCTGAGATCCACGCGTTCATACAGACAGACAGACGGACAGACGGACATGGCTATATCGTCTCGGCTGTTGATGCTGATCAAGAATATATATACTTTATAGGGTCGGAGATGCTTCCTTCTGCCTGTTACATACTTTTGCACAAAACCATTATACCCTTATTTACCCATTTTATGGGTTAAGGGTATAATAAAACAATATGTGTGTGTGCCCATCATCATTTTAAACACATTAGGAAGACTATTCCACAGTCGAACAGCATTAATATAAAATTCTTTTTCTGCACATGCTAACCTGGTTCTCGTGCAAATAAGATTTTTTGCTGTTTTATGTTGTCAAATAAATACTCAGGCTTTTGTGTAAAGATTATTTTATGTAAAATAATACGAATTTTGACCTTAACCAACGACGATAAATTTAAGCCGAACAGTTTGTTGACATAGCCCGTAACGTGATCCGTTCTTTTCAGTCCATACACGTAACGAGCTACACTATTAAAAGCCACACTGAGCCTACGCTGACTAACAGCATCACAGCTGCCGAAACAATTAAGAAGGCTCTAGTCGGGAGAGCCCGACTAGAAGATATCCTAACCCAGTTGCAATAAAAAAATAAATTTATAATTGACTTAGTTATACTGACTTAACTTCAATCGATTAAATTCGATATCTCCGGTGTTTCTTAACCGATTTGGACGAAGTTTTCAGAAAAGTTCTATCATTATCCATTACTTCAACCCTCATTTTTAGATTTTCCAAATTCGATATTTTATTGTTATCGATTCTATGTGTATATCGGAAACCAGAATAGTTATCGATAATTTGAAGCAAATTTGTTCTGCTCATGGTATAGGAGAACTTATATTCAAAATCGGAAGTCTCTAGCTCTTGTAGTCTCTGAGATCCACGCGTTCATACAGACAGACGGACAGTCAGACGGACAGTCAGACGGACAGACAGACGAACAGGCAGACGGACAGACAGACGGACTGACGGACATGGCTACATCGTCTCGGCTGTTGATGCTGATCAAGAATTTATATAATTTATGGGGTCGGAGATGCTTCCTTCTGCCTGTTACATACATTTGCACAAAACCATTATAACCTTATTAACCCATTTTATGGGTTAAGGCTATAATTACAATCCCATAAAAGACTATTGGTAATAGTACTGCCTTAGCAATAATCATTTTTGTTTGCACAGGAATATAATGCTGGGTTATTGACAATTGTCTAAGTGTGCCGTACATTTTGCCCACCGCTTTGGTAACATGGTCATTCCACGTCAGTGTCTCATTAAAACGTATGCCAAGATTTTCTGCCTTATTTTTAAACTCAATTCCTACATTATCTATACCAAGCTTAGGAAAATTTTGAGTATTTAGGTTCTTCTTATAAATTACAAGACACTAAGACCCCTTTTACACGGTGAAGTTTTTTCATGAATTTTTTTTTTTCATTTTGTTTTAAAACATCTTCGCAAATCTGGTCGCATTTACACGATGAAGTTTTTTCATGAAACATTTTCTTTGTAAATGCAACTCTGATTTAAATTTATGGTCGATAAACATACATCTTTGCCATCGATTGTTTTATTTTTTAACAGATAATTGATTTAAGAAGTAACAAGTAAATAAAATGGATTCAGTGAACATTTCTACTAATAATTTCTTAACCAAAACAATGTATTTACTATTGGCGCTAATATTTGCTTGTGCGATATTTTGTATCGATAACTTTATTATTCACATCAAACACTGTGCAACTCTGTGTTTACATGCAATCGGAATAAGGCAAAGCAAAATGAGAAAAATAAATCATTGCTTCACAAGTCATGAAGCATTGCTTGCAGCTGTAACCCCTCTACACCCTTTGCCAACAAACGAATGCTTCAGACGCAAAAACTTCATCGTGTAAAAGGGGTCTAAGACTTATACGGATTAATGCATAGACCATTAGCACATGCCCATTTACTTACTTTTAAGAGATCAATATTACACAAATCAATACATTTATTTATTTGACTAAGTTTGGTACTTACACACAATTGGACATCATCAGCATACAAAAGAACATAACAGTAAGACAGACATGACGGTAGATCGTTAATATAAATAGAGAATAAAAGCGGACCTATGTTATATTGATCCCTGCCGAACACCACGGGGCACTATCAGCAGGTCCGGAAACAACCGCTTGTCTTCGTTGCTTTAAATAGGAGGACATTAGTTTAGTGGTAGTTGTACTAAAATTTTACATTCTACATAGCTTGATGAGTAGTATGTCGTGGTTCACCGTGTCAAAAGCTTTACTGAAATCAAGAAGCGTCAATAAGGTTACCTCGCTATTGTCCATTTTTAACCTAATATCCTCGACTACTTTTACAATTGCCGTTGTGCAACTTTGATTAGTCCGAAAGCCAGACTGATGGTGGACAAGAAGTTTATTGGCGTTTAGAAAATTGTTATTTTGTTTGGCGACTAGATGCTCAAAAATTTTAGAAAGGTATGGCAATATGGATATCGGTCGAAAGTCAGCATTGGCCTTAGCAATAGGCAGAACTTTGGCAATTTTCAATTCATTATGGAATCTAGAGGTTGTAATAGCAGTATTAAAAATATGCGTTAAGTGGCCTATTATAAATGGTTATAACAGCTTGACAAATTTAGGGGTAATATCGTCCAAACCAGTAGGATTGGATTTGATTTTTTGTATTGACTGCAGCACATCACATTGATACACAGGACTAAAATGGAAACTGTTTTGACAGTTGTTAAAAGACGCAGAACTCACATAGGGGTTACATAGAGATAAAGGGACATTAACATTAACAAATTTATTATTTAAACAATTAATATCAATACTATCATTTATCACAGTTTGAACTTTCCCAATCCTACGGTTACTTTGATGCGAATGCATCTGGTCTGAATACATATGCAGAATAGTTTGCGTTAACTTATATCTTTTGAGCCTGAGTCACCAAGTTTGGTAGGAAAGTTGCTGGTGGCATCCAACAAAGATATGTAGCAAAAATGTTGATGACACGCCCCCAAACTACGCTCCACGCCCCACCGCCTATTTAAGGGGTTACATGGGTTTCACGGCATCAGAAAAAAATAATTTTTTATTATTGTCTTATTAATTTGTGCAACATCTGAAGAATATTGTAGTATATATAGTAAGCCTTATGTAAATGAGCATAAGCCCACTGTATCAAAGCTTTAGCTTTCAAACTTAAGCATCAACACATGGCAAATACAGCTAAAAGTTTTAAGCTTTCAGGCTCGAGCTAAGCTGAGCTTTCACGAACAACTGAACAGCTGCGTACGAATTAGACAGATCAATACTATGAACCGTTAGATAAATTATGCATTAGAACTAGATAAGCAACTCTTCTCACCTACATATGTATGTTAACCTTGCCTAGCCAAAAAAATACATCCATGTAAACATTAGCTACGAATACGGACGCTGAATACAGAATAAAGCTCTCAAAGCTTAGCTCTTCGCCTTTCATATAGTCTGTTATAAATTTTGTTAAAAAAAATCATGAAAGTAACTAGAGTTAAGTTAGCGGCCGGATGTCGTAGAAGCGAAAGTTAAACATGTGGAAACGATGCAGTCGGACGCATAAACCGGTAAAATGAGGGATGATTGCAAAGGGGTACGGATGCGGAGGTGTACGCTGCCTTAAAGATTCTCCGATGCAGATGGGGATGTTACCAGCTATCTTTCTTCCAAATTTGGTGACTCTAGGGGAAATGGGGGCTGCGGGCGGTATGGGTGGGCGTGGCATCCACATTTTTGCTGCAGATCTCTATGGAATGTCAATTTCTATCTTCATACCAAATTTGGTGACTCTAGCTCAAAGTTTGTAAAAGGTTGAGATAGGGGGACGGGGCCGGAATGGGTGGGTGTGGCATTCAAATTTTTGATGCAGATCTTTGTGGAATGTCAATTGCTATCTGCATACCAAATGAGGTGACTCTAGCTCAAAGTTTGTAAAAGTGTGGAAAGCGGGGGGCTGGGGGCGTTATGGGTTGGTTATGGCATCGAAATTTTTGCTGCAGACCTTTTTGGAATGTCAATTGCTATCTTCATACCAAATTTGGTGACTCTAGCTCAAAGTTTTTAAAAGGAAGGGAAAGGGGGGGCTGGGGGCGGTATGGGTGGGTGTGGCATCCAAATTTTTGATGCAGATCTTTGCGGAATGTCAATTGCTATCTTCATACCAAATTTGGTGACTCTACCTAAAAGTTTGTTAAAGGTGGGGAAAGGGGGGTTGGGGCAGTTTGGGTGGGCGTGGCGTCCAAAATTTTGATGCAGATCTATGTGGAATATCAATTGCTATTTTCATACCAAATTTGGTGACTCTAGCTCAAAGTTTGTAAATGGTGGGGAAAGGGGGGTGGAGTTGGTGGTTGTGGCTCCAAAACTTTGATGCAGATTTTTGGGGGTCGCTGCCAGCTATCTTCCTACAAAACTTGGTGGCTCTAGCTTCACAACTCTGGAAGATACACGCATTCCCGTTTTTGACGAAGCGTTGGGGCGGATGAGGACGGCTAGGGCAGTATTAGTGGGCGTGGCATCCAAAACTTTGATGCAGTTTTTGGGCACCAAATTTGGCACCAAATTTGGTGACTATAGCTCAAAAACTGTGGGAGGCATAGGATTTTTTGACTTTAAAATGCGGGGGGATGGGGGTGGAATGGGTGGGCGTGTATCCAACATTTTTGATGCAGTTTTTTGGGGTTGCTAGTAGCTACCTGCTTACCGAATTTGGTAGTTCTAGCTGTAAGGATGTGCGAAATATGTGGATTTATCGGTTTTGAGTTATCGAATTTGTCGATTTTCCAGCCCCCCAGTTATCGTAGAACCCCAATCTTGACACTTTAATTTACTATCCCATAGATAAAGAGAATGGAAAAGTTTTAAGTCTCTAGATTGAAGGGTGTGGAAAAAACTTGCGTTCATACAGACGGACAGGCGGACAGACACCATGACGGACTTTGCACAAACCCAATATACTCTTTACCTTCGGTATCGAGTATAAACATTCTGTATTATTGGGATGAATAGTGTAAACTCTTCCCAAAGCTGAATCTCTTTTAACTCCAGGAAAATTTGGCACATCATGCCCTCGTTTCCTTCTTTGAAATTCTTTATTGTTCCATGTAAAATACGATGGAACTTCACAATATAGAAGCGTTTTTGCAAACTCATCACGTGTGCATAGCTCAAAGAAGGCTAGCAAAGTGGTTTTGGGTGAAGTGCTTAATCTGTCAAGTAATTGTTGCGGATTATTGGGGTTAAAATATATCCGTTGACCATTTTCTAAATGAACAGCTAAGTGTGTAATAGCCGGAAAACGTTCATGTATGGGAAATGCAAGGATTCTCCATACCGCTTCTGAGCTACTTATATAACGGCCACTTTCGTACATATTAATTTCATTACGTTGGTCTTAAAGAGTAAATGATGCTTGATCACTGCCCTTGTTAACATATTTGCAAATGTATTTAATAGACTTTACAGAACTACAATACTCAACATTAATGTGAGCTTCAAATGTTCTCAAAAGTACACAGTTATAAGTCACAACCCAAAGATTATCTATGCAATTACCATTTATATTAACTGCATTACCAACATCTTCTATCGCTCTTCTACGATATAGAGGGTAACTATCTTTCACAGTCACAGTTTCTTTAAGTAATTGTCGAGGAAATGCACCGCAAGGACCATGAATCATTTTTGACTTAGGCCCAATATCTCAATGTCCGGTTAAATTTTCGTTTAGCTAACTGCCGCATTATTTTGCTGGTCGAGTTAAAACAATTTGGTTTTCTCAAAGCCAAAATAACCTTTCATCGATAAGTAACTATCGCCTTAACAGCATTGCCACTTATATACACAGCGTTGCCATTTATAGCGAGCGGCTCAGCTGTTTTTTGTTATTGTTTTGGTTGGTGACTGGCAAATTTTGCATATTTCAAATATATAATATATAAAGTTAAAATGAACACGCCTGATTGCAAACGGTTCCGTGGGAAAAGCTTTTCGCTTTCTGAGGAGCATTTGTTGGTGGAACGAGTGGAGTCGAATCAGCATATTTTAGAGTGCAAGACAAAGGACAAATATGCTGTGCGGTGCCATTTTTCTTTAATAACAAAATAAACATTGAGAGACTCAAATTCGACTAAACTTAGAATAAGTTGACTAACCGGACATTGAGATATTGGGCCTTAACAATGTTAAATAACAAAGGATCCTCATCTGCGTTTGGTATTTCGGCACAGATAATTTTATCGATTTTATCTGGTCTTATTTTATTTTCTAACCAAAGTAGAATATATATATGTAGTAAGCCCCGCTTTTGCCATTCCACAGAGTACATGAAACATTGCACGCTTCCAAACAAAGAACCTTTTGTCAATAGTGACATTAAAGCTTTAACTTTTAAATGAAAAGCTCGAGCTATAATATCGTGACGATCATGCGGTTTTTGACCCGGTAATAAAACACTTTTGATGTCATTCCATTGTAGATTGCATGTAAATGTTATGAAAAGATCTGGTCGCCCATAATGGCGGACATATGTCAAAGCATCTTGAGTCTTTTCATGCATATATCGTGCAGAGCTTGTTAAAGAAGATGGTAAAATAAACATTTGACCAAGTTGAGCTGCGACAGCATCTTGTTGGCCTATTGCATCTTGTAAATGTATATAGCTATCTGCTCTGAGTTTTGCTTGAATGTAGCGAATATAATTTAACTTTTCTGTTTCAATTTTAGCAAACATATCAACCAAAAACTGACTAAAAAGGGAACGACAGTAAATTAAATGTTTTATCTCAGATTGACAAATCATTATTTTATAGCTGTAAAAGCTTAGCGCAGATATCATTTTAATTGGCTCCTCCTTTTTATACCCTTAACCCATAAAATGGGTAAATAAGGGTATAATGGTTTTGTGCAAATGTATGTAACAGGCAGAAGGAAGCATCTCCGACCCCATAAAGTATATATATTCTTGATCAGCATCAACAGCCGAGACGCTATAGCCATGTCCGTCTGTCCGTCTGTCTGTCCGTCTGTCCGTCTGTATGAACGCGTGGATCTCAGAGACTACAAGAGCTAGAGACTTCAGATTTTGTATTTAAGTTCTCCTATACCATGAGCAGAACAAGCTTGCTTCAAATTATCGATAACTATTCTGGTTTCCGATATACACATAATATCGATAACAATAAAATATCGAATTTGGAAAATCTAAAAATGAGGGTTGAAGAAATGGATAATGATAGAACTTTTCTGAAAATTTCGTCCAAATCGGTTGAGAAACACCGGAGATATTGAACTTAATCGATGGAAGCTAAGCCAGTATACCAAAGTCTTATATAAATTAAATATATTTATTGCAACTGGGTTCAGGGTATCTTCTAGTCGGGCTCTCCCGACTAGAGCCTTCTTACTTGTTTAATAATGGATTCCATTGTGGTATATCCACTGAATAGCCATCTTCGCCATAAGGATATAGCAAAGGGTACTGTAAGGCATTGTATGATCGATGCACCTCACTTATACGATGTAATTTATTATAATGGCTTTCAATAATAATATCGCGCTTTTCAAATTGTTGACCAAAAATAACTATAGCTACTTCGCTTGATAGAGGTGCATTGTAAAGCCCTTTGTGAGCACTAGCGGGTGTTCAATCAGCATGTATAATCAATTTATAGTCTTTAGTACTTGTTGGTATTTTATTGAGAGCCATTTTTAGATCTTTAACATAACGATTATGATAATGAAACATACATTGAAGATCCTTTACTACGCTTAAATCAACATTTGAAATATTTTTGCAACGTAGTTGAGCTTCCTTTTCATCATGACCAACAAAATAAATTTAAAGAAACTGCATTTCTTCATTTGGCAAAGGTCGGACACTACCAATTAGGTGATACACTTGTCCTTGGACCGTAAAGGTTGACCAACTTTCATTTATAATTTTTGTACTGTTATACTTTCTTATACGATCAATGAAATGATCATGCTTTGGATGTCCACCAATTATAAAGCTTTTAAGTGGATCAGGCAAACTTTCATTTTGTGAAAGTTTAACTTTTCCTGCCTTGCAACAGATACCCAAAGGCTCATTTTTCCATTTTAAAGCATTACAATGTTTGCATATCAAATTCATACTACCAAGTTGAGTAGTTTTATCTGACTTGTAAGCTATTTCAAAATCATAGTTTAAGCCAGACATGGTTTTAACACTCCATGCACGCAAACGCCTTTCTTGACGTGCATTAGGATTATTAGCCTGATGTCTTCTCACTGCAACTCTATTAGCTTCTGGATTATTAGCCTGATCTCTTCCCACTCCAGCTGTATGAGCTTTAGAATTATTAACCTTTTGAAATCTTTTTGATGCTTCTATGCGCTTACCCCTATTGATATCACTATTTTTTTCAAATGAACGTTTTTTAAAACTTTTTTTTCTGTTTTGCTGGTGAATCGACTACGTCTTTTAAGAGGATTTTTAAGATTTTCAGTTATACATTCACTTGACGTATCAGAATCTTGAGTTAATACTTCCTCTAAAGGAATATAAACATCAAAATGTTTATTCATTAATGGACCGGTAAAACGCAATCTTTTTAAGGAATGCTTATTATTTTCGAATGCTTGTAATAATTTTCCATTTTGAAAAACTGGAAAATTTACAGCATAAATTTCTGCTGCTGCTTGAAACTCACATGCAGTACCAAAAGTATTTGAATTTGACATATCGCACTCATATTGTTCAGAAGAGCTATAACACTCTCCATTTAAGTTTATGCTGAAGCAAGCAAAAGTTTGCCAGTTGATAACAACATGTTCAACAATATTTTGGCTATGGTGCCATGGAAGCCTTGCTTACCAAATAAAAGGTAGGAAATAGATCTCAAAAGGCAGGCTCCATCACCAATTATGGCAACAACTGAATGCGGCACCAAAACACCACTAATATCTAAAGCTTCAATAGACATATTTTAATTTGGCTGTGAGTCAATTGACTTCATTGTAAAACGATTGTTACAACGTTACAGTGTCTATACGTAAGTATAGAATTCAATAAAATTGAATATACCAACTTATATTAATTTAATAGAATATTCAGACTGCTTAGTTTTGTTTGATTTTTAAATGCACTAAAGCAGCGTCTATATAACTAGTATATAATATGCAAAATAGAAGCCACTATATATAATGTTGCTTCAATTATTAAGTTGAAAATCGACTTAATTTTCTTGTGTTTAAAAAACAACAAAAGAAATTAAAATACGTTGATCGTTATTTAAATATTTAAATAATAGCAATTCAATTTTATTATAACTTATCATAAAATACGTATTTAAAATGAACTTATATTTATACGTAATTTTAAAGGAATGTATATATAGTATATAATACGAAAATCAGAATATTGAAAAACTCACTGATTCAAAAAGTAACTTTCGATTTTATTATTATCCTTAATATAAACAATATTACAAAAATTCACTGAAACGAAAAGTAACTTTCTTTGTTCACATTAAATATGAACTAAAATGCATAACCAATTCCCTTACCATTGTATGTAAAAACATAATGTTGGAAAGAGCATTACAGTTATTCCTCTAAGCAACAGACACCGAGCTCTAACATACAACGCTTGCACTTTAGAGCTAGGTATGGGTGGTGCAAATTAGGTAATGCCATTCCCTTAACTGCAGCCTCTTAGTTATGGCAAGCTTAGCTTAGCGAGTGCGGAGGAGATAGGTATATTAAGATTTATGTTTGACATGCAGAGCGCGCGCATAAACAAAAGAGTGAACGTAAATAACAACAAAGACGCATAATTGCATTCAAATTATTTTATATCTAGCGGCAGTCGTAAGAGCGACGCGCGCGCTGATCAAGCTTTAAGCTACTCTTTGTGATGCAGACATGCATATATTCCCTCAGCTGTGCATGCTGCTTGCAGTGAGTACCATGAACAGTCATATTTCTTCTTCTTTGTTCTTCTCTCTGTTATCTTGCTGTGGCTACAAAATATAAGAAAACTTTGTTTTGAAAGCAATCGATGCGTAAAATATTAATTTTTTTATACCCTGAACCATGAAATGGGCTAAAAAAAAAGGGTATAATTGTTTTGAGCAGGCAGAAAGAAGCATCTCGGACCCCATATTAAATATATATATTCTTGATCAGCATCAACAGTCGAGTCGATATAGCCATGACCGTCTGTCCTTCTGTCTGTCCGTCCGTCCGTATGTATGAACGCGTCAATTTCAAAGACTAAAAGAGCTAGAGACTTCAAATTTGGAACATAACTTCTCCTAAGCCATAGGCAGATCAACTTTATTTCAAACTATCGATAACTATTCTTGCTTTCGATATACATATGGAATCGATAACGAAAAAATCTAGAATTAAGGGAAGGGAATAATAGAATTTGAAACTTTGGATAGCTTTATAACTTCTGTGAAAATTTGAGCCAAATCGGTTAAAAAACTCCGATGATATTTTATACTAAAGTTCAGTCAAGAAAAACTGCACTACCGCAAGAAATTTTAATACACGGGCTCAGGGTATCTTTTAGTCGGGATTTCTCGACTAAAAACTTCTTACTTGTTTTTATAATGCAACTAATTTTTTCTGTTTAACATTTTGTTTTTAATAAGTTCAAAACATATCAATTGACTTTTGTATGCTAGGAATAAATACAGCCAAAAACAAGTGGAAACGTTGCAGTCGGACGCAACCGACTGCGGTATACTCGATACCAGTATTAAAAATTTTGATGCCCATCCATGTGGGATGTCAATTGCTATCTTCATACCAAATTTGGTGACTCTAGCTCGAAGTTTGTATAAAGTGGGGAAAGAGGGGCTGGGGGCGGTATGGGTGGAATATCATCCAAATTTTTGATGCAGATCTTTGTGGAATGTCAATTGCTACCTTCATACCAAATTTGGTGACTCTAGCTCAAAGTTTGTAAAAGTGGGGAAAGGGGGGCTGGGGGCGGTATGGTTGGGCGTGGCATCCAAATTTTTGCTGCAGATCCTTGTGGAATGTCAAATGCTACCTTCATACCAAATTTGTTGACTCTAGCTCAAAGTTTGTATAAGGTGGGGAAAGGGGGGCTGGGGGCGGTATGGTTGGGCGTGGCATCCAAATTTTTGCTGCAGATCCTTGTGGAATGTCAAACGCTACCTTCATACCAAATTTGGTGACTCTAGCTCAAAGTTTGTATAAAGTGGGGAAAGGGGGGCTGGGGGCGGTATGGTTGGGCGTGGCATCCAAATTTTTGCTGCAGATCCTTGTGGAATGTCAAATGCTACCTTCATACCAAATTTGGTGACTCTAGCTCAAAGTTTGTATAAGGTGGGGAAAGGGGGGCGGAATGGATGGGCTAGGCTCCAAAACTTTGATGCAGATTGTTGGGGGTCGTTGCCAGCTATCTTCCTACCAAATTTGGTGGCTCTAGCTCCACTACTCTGGAATATACACGCATTCCCGTTTTTGAGGAAGCGTTGGGGCAGATGGGGGTGGCTAGGGCGGTATTGGTGGGCGTGGCATCCAAACTTTTGATGCAGTTTTTGGGGGGTCATCATCATCTATCTTGGCACCAAATTTGGTGACTCTAGCTAAAAAACTGTGGGAGATATAGGCTTTTCTGATTTCTAAATGCGGGGGGGCTGGGGGCGGGATGGGTGGGCGTGGCTCCAAAACTTTGATGCAGTTCTTTTGGGGTCGTTACCAGCTATCTTCCTACCAAATTTGGTGGCTCTAGCTACACTACTCTGGAAGATACACGCATTCCCGTTTTTTACGAAGCATTGGGGCATCTGGGGGCGGCTAGGGCGGTATTGGTGGGCGTGGCATCCAAACTTTTGATGCAGTTTTTGGGGGGTCATCATCATCTATCTTGGCACCAAATTTGGTGACTCTAGCTAAAAAACTGTGGGAGATATAGGCTTTTCTGATTTCTAAATGCGGGGGGGCTGGGGGCGGGATGGGTGGGCGTGGCTCCAAAACTTTGATGCAGTTCTTTTGGGGTCGTTACCAGCTATCTTCCTACCAAATTTGGTGGCTCTAGCTCCACTACTCTGGAAGATACACGCATTCCCGTTTTTTACGAAGCGTTGGGGCATCTGGGGCGGCTAGGGCGGTATTTGTGGGCGTGGCATCCAAACTTTTGGTGCAGTTTTTGGGGGGTCATCATCAGCTAAATTGGCACCAAATTTGGTGGCTCTAGCTCAAAAACTGTGGGAGATATAGGCTTTTTGACTTTAAAATGCGGGGGGTCTGGGGGCGGAATGGGGGGGCGTGGCTCCAAAATTTTTGATGCAGTTTTTTGGGGAATGCTAGTAGCTATCTTCTTACCAAATTTGGTAGTTCTAGCTGTAAGGGTGTGTGAAATATGCGGATTTATCGTTTTTGAGTTATCGAATTTATCGATTTGCCAGCCCTCCAGTTATTTTAGAACCGCAATCTTGACACTTTAATAGACTATCCCATAGATAAAGAGAATTGGAAAGTTTCAAGTCTCTAGCTTGAAGGGTGTGGAAAAAACTTGCACACATACGGACGGATAGACGGACAGACGGACAGACACCATGACGGACATTGCACAAAACCAATATACTCTTTACCTTCGGTATCGAGTATAAAAACGTATACATAAATTAAAATATAAACATTTTTTTTTTGTCAAAGTACTTATGTCGAGCAGTGCATGTATGTATACAGCTGTGTTTATAAAAATGGCACCTCACGACGTGGAATGTGTGTCCGATGCAAGGAGGCATATTTTATGAACAGATAATATGGAAGCTTTAAGGTTTGATGAAAATAAGTTTGGGGCTACTCTAAAACTTATTTTCACCAATCACGCAAACCGGAGGAGCATTCGTCTATAAAATGTGCCTAAATGCATCGGAGATACATGTTCTGAGGTTGTGCAATTCTATTGTTATAAACACAGCTGTACGTGCGTTTGCACAACAAAACATTTTTTGCATAATTATCAGTAAATAAATAAATATGTAAATACACCAACAGCAACAATAACATCTACAGCGCGCGTCAAAGGAAGACAAAATGGCGTATCTGAAGCGGCGGCGGCGCACAGTGGGGCCTTTGCTTATTTAGCTTATCAAAAATCATATCTTCTAAACTAATGAAGCGATTTCAATTTTAAAAGCAATTAATAGATAACTTTTCAAGCTTTAAAATTAATGTTCGCTAAGAGTGCTAGGTATCCGTGGTGCTTAAATATTCAAGGTCAAAGTCAAGAAATATTTCCAGCACATTTTACCTGTAAAATTCCAATTAAAAACGTTTGTTTTTAATCATAACTGAAAATTTTTTATAACTTCAATGAATATTTCGCATTTTTTGTTGTTCTTATTCGATTTTCTAACTTAAATACATAAAATTTAAATTCTTATTTTTGGGTGATTTTTTGAGGTTAATTTTTAAAATTTGCTATCGATGGCTGATTTTCAACCAAATAATCATCAACATTAATGCTAGTAAGGTTAACATCTAATAAACTCAACATTTCGGAACTATAGTTGCTATCTTCCAAATCCTTTCGTGATCGCACATGTCTCAGCGATGCAAGAAGTGGATCTGATGAGGCTGCCAGCATGTTGAAAAGGTCTCCATTTTGTCGCACCCGAGAAATTTTGCTTGTATTAGTGTATCTGAACCTCTTGTTGTCCTTGTTTTTACATTCCTGTGCTTCTTCGGACAGCTCTCCAATAGGTAAGCACTGATATTCTATTAAGTCCTTTCCATGAGCCAAAATCCTATGTACCGTGGGGGTTAGTTTTTTCTGAGGATACAATCCAGTCAAAAGTTGAGCTGTTTTTGATGCGTATTCGCCAAATTTTGCACCATCTATCATTTCTTTGCAGCTTATATCATTTAGGATAACAGCAAACCTTTTAATGATCTCATTATGAACACCTGTTATCAAAGTTGTTATTTGATCATTTTCAAAAAATCTCCTCGAAGTATTTCCATCATTCGTATTCCCGTATCCGTGCTTTGGACAGTCAACTTTTATTCCTAGCTTCCGAGAGAACTCAGCTTGTATAACTTCCTTTCTTCTCTGTATATCCTCACGAGGCGTATTATCCGTTTTTGTTTCTCCTGGCCGAGGAAGTGCGTACGCGAGCTTTAGAATAAATTTCATACACTTTATTCTGCAATGCAACGGAGAAATTCCATATTCGTAGCAGTTCTCCTCACCCGTTGAGTCGACTAAACTGTGAAAGTCTTTTTGAGTTTTTTTTACAAATGGGACACCTCAATGTTGAGAAGGTGTTTGTAATTTCATTTAAGACTTTTCCATCAATCATTGTCAGGAAGAAATCAAACTTCACCGTGAATGTTTTTCCACTCTTGGTTTGAAAAACAGTAGGCTTCAGTTGGCTAATTTGATTTTGTATGTCGGTTACAGTTGATTTAATCAATTCAGACGACTCCTTCGCATATTTGAAGAAAATAGGGCGACAATAATGAATCGATGATGGTCGGCGATTTTTCCAATGTTCAGAAGTTTCACGCCTAAGGCGTAAGGGAACTACAGAATCCATAAACATATTTTCATCAGAAATAGTTTCGTCATCTGTCTGTATAATTTGTTTGTATATGCTTTGTCCAGACGATCCATCACATCCCCACTTATTGAGTAGAGTCAGATTTTCAGGAAGAAGCTCGACCTCTCCATCAGGCAAACTTTCAACTATACGCCTAGCAGTGTGATCCATTAAATCCTGGAGTTTTACTTCTACAGATGTTTCTGTTATTATTGTATTAGGTGGCACTGCTTCCTTTTTGGCAAATACAATTTTTTTATATCCGGGAAGAACTTTTTCCATTCAGGTAATTAGAAAGGATAGGACGGAAAAAAGGATTAGAAGGGATATATATAGACAGGTAGTACTTATAATACAACATTTAGAAATGTTGTCAATAAACAGCACACACGCTACAGCCAAATTTGTATGCGCTCTTCTTCTTCCTTATACCTGCCGCGTGTTTTTAACTCGAGGTATCCCTAGTTTTTGGCTCGCGTTTCCAAAATGCAGATTTTCGCAGATTGTGACTATATACATATGAAAGGTATATATTATAGCTTTCAAATGCATGTGGTCCCACCGTGACTCTGAGAGATACTTTTTTGTTATAGTGCACGAAAGTTCAAAAAATGCCAAAATTTAGTGTATTTTTTAAACGATTCTAATTTAATAAGTATTTCAGATATATTTAAACTGTATACAGAAAAACACTGAGATTGAACATACTTTTCAGATAAAGAAAAAAGATCGAAGATCGGTTGTGTACGTCGCCCAATATTCAGTTCGAAAGTGGTAAATTTCTGTAAAAATTGTCATTTTTTCGTACTCACGTAAAATTTCTCAACTTTGAGGAGCTCTACCATCCATAATTATTAACCGATTTAAAAAATCTTTTGGATCCATAATCTTTGAAGTATTCTCTATCGATTACATATTTCATTTTTGCCAAACGCGTTCATGAAAAAAATTATTTTTGATAAGCTATCCGAGAAAAGGCCCCACTGTGCGGCGTCGGCATTGTCAAAACATAACATACATAAGTACGTATTTATGTGTACGCGCCTTGATTGTACACCCAACTCTTTTTTTACACGGTTTTGAAGTTACACGGTTGAAAAAAAAGTCTTTTTGAGTTTTTCTTACAAATGGGACACCTCAATGTTGAGAAGGTGTTTGTAATTTCATTTAAGACTTTTCCATCAATCATTGTCAGGAAGAAATCAAACTTCACCGTGAATGTTTTTCCACTCTTGGTTTGAAAAACAGTAGGCTTCAGTTGGCTAATTTGATTTTGTATGTCGGTTACAGTTGATTTAATCAATTCAGACGACTCCTTCGCATATTTGAAGAAAATAGGGCGACAATAATGAATCGATGATGGTCGGCGATTTTTCCAATGTTCAGAAGTTTCACGCCTAAGGCGTAAGGGAACTACAGAATCCATAAACATATTTTCATCAGAAATAGTTTCGTCATCTGTCTGTATAATTTGTTTGTATATGCTTTGTCCAGACGATCCATCACATCCCCACTTATTGAGTAGAGTCAGATTTTCAGGAAGAAGCTCGACCTCTCCATCAGGCAAACTTTCAACTATACGCCTAGCAGTGTGATCCATTAAATCCTGGAGTTTTACTTCTACAGATGTTTCTGTTATTATTGTATTAGGTGGCACTGCTTCCTTTTTGGCAAATACAATTTTTTTATATCCGGGAAGAACTTTTTCCATTCAGGTAATTAGAAAGGATAGGAAGGAAAAAAGGATTAGAAGGGATATATATAGACAGGTAGTACTTATAATACAACATTTAGAAATGTTGTCAATAAACAGCACACACGCTACAGCCAAATTTGTATGCGCTCTTCTTCTTCCTTATACCTGCCGCGTGTTTTTAACTCGAGGTATCCCTAGTTTTTTGGCTCGCGTTTCCAAAATGCAGATTTTCGCAGATTGTGACTATATACATATGAAAGGTATATATTATAGCTTTCAAATGCATGTGGTCCCACCGTGACTCTGAGAGATACTTTTTTGTTATAGTGCACGAAAGTTCAAAAATGCCAAAATTTAGTGTATTTTTTAAACGATTCTAATTTAATAAGTATTTCAGATATATTTAAACTGTATACAGAAAAACACTGAGATTGAACATACTTTTCAGATAAAGAAAAAAGATCGAAGATCGGTTGTGTACGTCGCCCAATATTCAGTTCGAAAGTGGTAAATTTCTGTAAAAATTGTCATTTTTTCGTACTCACGTAAAATTTCTCAACTTTGAGGAGCTCTACCATCCATAATTATTAACCGATTTAAAAAATCTTTTGGATCCATAATCTTTGAAGTATTCTCTATCGATTACATATTTCATTTTTGCCAAACGCGTTCATGAAAAAAATTATTTTTGATAAGCTATCCGAGAAAAGGCCCCACTGTGCGGCGTCGGCATTGTCAAAACATAACATACATAAGTACGTATTTATGTGTACGCGCCTTGATTGTACACCCAACTCTTTTTTTACACGGTTTTGAAGTTACACGGTTGAAAAAAAAAATTTTCATCATATTGTTTGTTTGTTTTTACCACACTTGGCAAATAAAAAATTGTATGTGCTACTTAACATTTTTGTGTTTCTTTTAGCTGCAAATTTCTTAAAAAATGATCCTAATATGGAACGTGCCCTGAAATTCGAACGAGACATTAATAATTGTAGTGCTGAGTATGAAGAGTTGTATAAAGAACTTAAAAACCAAAAGTTCAACTTTCCATTAAAGAATTTTTAATAAAAAGTCGACGGCGCAAGACCTGTCGGAAAGTAGTCCGTTAGCTCAAAACTCTATTACCGGACGAAAGTCACCATTAGATAATTTGATGGATATCTCCAGTGATGATACCGATTTTAGTCCAGTTCGTCGCAAACAATTGCGCTTGTTATCAAGTAGCGACGACTAATTATGTTATGTTGATAATTTTTTTTCTATTTCAATTCAAATTTTTCTGTTTATAATTCTGGATTAACAGATTTCTTTGGTTTTTTGCTTGTATGAATTTTTCCACCTGTATGAATTATGAATTTTAAGTTGCAATGCTCAATAAAAATAAAATGACCATACAATTTGTGGGCATATCTGAAATTTTAAAGTTTTGAAAATTTTTTTTACACGGTTTTTCGAAGTAAATATAGTTCTTTATTTCATCTTACACGGTTTTCAATTGACATGGAACGTATCCCCCATTTTACTATAGGAAACGCCTCTTTTTTTACACGGTTTTTTTTACACGGATTTCTGAGGAACGTATCTACCGTGTAAAAAAAGAGTTGGGTGTACTTAATTCAAATCAAAGGTAGTTAAAAGTATTTACACTACACTTAAAGTTAAATCTACCCATTGCTTAAATTTACTTTATGGAAAGTATGGTATCGATGGAAAGATCATTTAATTTCCGTTTGAATAATACAATACTCTTCATAACCCATTGAGTGCCCATTGAAAGATTTCAATATTAGTAAAAGTCTACTTTTGAAACTTTTCTCCCTGGGCTTAAACAAAAAATGTTTTGATGTAAAAAGTTACTTCAAACAATTTTAATAATGATTTAAATGAAAATTTCAAAAATCTCTTCGCATTTATTTTTTATGATTTTTTGAAGCAACAGCTCTATCAGCCGCAGCTACACCAGCAGCAGCAGTTTCAGCCACACCAGTGGCAGCATCAGCGTCAGCCACAGCAACAACAAAAGCATCGTCAGCAACAACAACAACTAAAGCATTTAAAACTGCTCCAGCAGCAAAACATTAAACCGCTGCACAGTCAAATTTTAAAATAAAATAAAAGAAGAAATTTTATTATGAAAAAAACAAAAACAAAATGAATTGCGAAATAAAACTAAATTCGAAGCAATGAAATTAGAAATAAAAAATGATGCAAAGAAGAGTTGCAAAATCTGCAATATGAGTTGCAAACGCTAAAAATTTAAGAACATTAGTACAAACAAGTAAGAAGGCTCTAGTCGGGAGAGCCCGACTAGAAGATACCCTGAACCCAGTTGCAATAAATATATTTAATTTATATAAGACTTTGGTATACTGGCTTAGCTTCCATCGATTAAGTTCAATATCTCCGGTGTTTCTCAACCGATTTGGACGAAATTTTCAGAAAAGTTCTATCATTATCCATTACTTCAACCCTCATTTTAAGATTTTCCAAATTCGATATTTTATTGTTATCGATATTATGTGTATATCGGAAACCAGAATAGCTATCGATAATTTGAAGTAAACTTGTTCTGCTCATGGTATAGGAGAACTTAAATACAAAATCAGAAGTCTCTAGCTCTTGTAGTCTCCGAGATCCACGCGTTCATACAGACAGACAGACGGACAGACAGACGGACAGACGGACATGGCTAAATCGTCTCGGCTGTTGATGCTGATCAAGAATATATATACTTTATAGGGTCGGAGATGCTTCCTTCTGCCTGTTACATACTTTTGCACAAAACCATTATACCCTTATTTACCCATTTTATGGGTTAAGGGTATAAAAATACTGTACATACAGTAACAAAAATGCAATTGTCGTTCCACAAAAGATAATAGCATCTTTGTCTTTAAGAAAACCCACTATCTGAAAGTAAACGTATAATGATTTAGAGTAAAAAGGCGGCAGTTTAGACACAAAGTTTTAATATGTATATTAATTTTTTTGTAATTTTTAATTTTCTGCAATATTCATTTTTTGTAATTCATTGCGCAAGTTTTTAATTTCATTTTATATTCATTACTTAATTCTATTTTTAAAGCTTTTAATTTTTTTTCGTTTGTATTTCTATTGTCTTCTGTTTTTATACCCTTAACCCATAAAATGGGTAAATAAGGGTATAATGGTTTTGTGCAAAAGTATGTAACAGGCAGAAGGAAGCATCTCCGACCCTATAAAGTATATATATTCTTGATCAGCATCAACAGCCGAGACGATTTAGCCATGTCCGTCTGTCCGTCTGTCTGTCTGTATGAACGCGTGGATCTCGGAGACTACAAGAGCTAGAGACTTCTGTTTTGGTATTTAAGTAATCCTATACCATGAGCAGAACAAGTTTGCTTCAAATTATCGATAACTATTCTGGTTTCCGATATACACATGGAATCGATAACAATAAAAAATCGAATTTGGAAAATCTAAAAATGAGGGTTGAAGTAATGGATAATGATAGAACTTTTCTGAAAATTTCGTCCAAATCGGTTGAGAATCACCGGAGATATTGAACTTAATCGATGGAAGCTAAGCCAGTATACCAAAGTCTTATATAAATTAAATATATTTATTGCAACTGGGTTCAGGGTATCTTCTAGTCGGGCTCTCCCGACTAGAGCCTTCTTACTTGTTTAATAATAAATTCATATTGTTTGTTTATTTTTTGCAATTTGGCTGTGCAGCTCTTTGACGATATGTTGCTGGCGCAGCTTTGCCTTCTTAAAATGTTGTTGTTTTTGCTGCCGCCGGTGTGGCTGAAACAGCTGCTGCTGCTGCTGCTGCTGCTGCTGCTGCGGCTGAAGCTGCTGCTGGTGCTGGTGCTGCGGCTGAAGCTGCTGCTGGTGCTGCGGCTAAAACTGCAGCGGCTGAAACGGCTGCGGTTGAAAATTCTGTTGCGGCAGCTGCTGATACAGCTGCTGAAACTGAGGCTGCAGCGGCTGCATATAGTACGGTGGCAGGGCCACAGCAGGCAAAGCACCCCAATAATTTTGTGCGTTCATTCTTGTATGTCACGTTTAGAAATGAAATGAAGCAATACGCAAATGGCACACTAAAGTAAAAATTGTTAAATTCCCTGAGAGTGAAAGAGTTACAGTTATTTACATCAATTATCTACAAAACAATATCACATTTTCATGCTCTTAAGCCAATCGCATTCCTCTAAGTCCTCCCTTGTTGTTTCAAATTCGTGTGTGCATACAACGGCTTATAATAAGCCTGAAGCGATAAACATAAACAGCAACAACAAATCTTTTGCATTCACAGTTATATTTATACCCTGAAATGGGTAAAAAAAGGGTATAATTGTTTTGCACAAAAGTATGTAACAGGCAAAAGAAGCATATCCAACCCCATATAAAATATATATATTCTTGATCAGCATCAACAGCCGAGTCGATACAGCCATGTGCGTCTGTCCTTCTGTCCGTCTGTACGTCCGTCCGTTCGTCCGTATGCATGCACTGTAAGAGCTAGAGACTTCAAATTTGGAACATAACTACTTTCAAACTATCGGTAGCTATTCTGGTTTCCGATATACGTATGGAATGGATAACGAAAAAATCTCGAATTAAAAAAATTTAAAAATAGAAGTTGAAACTATGGATAACTTTATAACTTCTGTGAAAATTTGATCCAAATCGGTTAAGAAACACTGGAGGTATTTTATATTAAAGTTATAGTCAAGAAAAACTCACTTCTGCAAGTCATTTTAATACACGGGTTCAGGGTATCTTTTAGTCGGGATTTCTCGACTAAAAACTTCTTACTTGTTTTTATAATGCAACTAATTTTTTCTGTTTAACATTTTGTTTTTAATAAGTTCAAAACATATCAATTGACTTTTGTATGCTAGGAATAAATACAGCCAAAAACAAGTGGAAACGTTGCAGTCGGACGCAACCGACTGCGTTATACTCGATACCAGTATTAAAAATTTTGATGCCCATCCATGTGGGATGTCAATTGCTATCTTCATACCAAATTTGGTGACTCTAGCTCGAAGTTTGTATAAAGTGGGGAAAGAGGGGCTGGGGGCGGTATGGGTGGAATATCATCCAAATTTTTGATGCAGATCTTTGTGGAATGTCAATTGCTACCTTCATACCAAATTTGGTGACTCTAGCTCAAAGTTTGTAAAAGTGGGGAAAGGGGGGCTGGGGGCGGTATGGTTGGGCGTGGCATCCAAATTTTTGCTGCAGATCCTTGTGGAACGTCAAATGCTACCTTCATACCAAATTTGTTGACTCTAGCTCAAAGTTTGTATAAGGTGGGGAAAGGGGGGCTTTGGGGCTGGGGGCGGTATGGTTGGGCGTGGCATCCAAATTTTGCTGCAGATCCTTGTGGAATGTCAAACGCTACCTTCATACCAAATTTGGTGACTCTAGCTCAAAGTTTGTATAAAGTGGGGAAAGGGGGGCTGGGGGCGGTATGGTTGGGCGTGGCATCCAAATTTTTGCTGCAGATCCTTGTGGAATGTCAAATGCTACCTTCATACCAAATTTGGTGACTCTAGCTCAAAGTTTGTATAAGGTGGGGAAAGGGGGGCGGAATGGATGGGCTAGGCTCCAAAACTTTGATGCAGATTGTTGGGGGTCGTTGCCAGCTATCTTCCTACCAAATTTGGTGGCTCTAGCTCCACTACTCTGGAATATACACGCATTCCCGTTTTTGAGGAAGCGTTGGGGCAGATGGGGGTGGCTAGGGCGGTATTGGTGGGCGTGGCATCCAAACTTTTGATGCAGTTTTTGGGGGGTCATCATCATCTATCTTGGCACCAAATTTGGTGACTGTAGCTAAAAAACTGTGGGAGATATAGGCTTTTCTGATTTCTAAATGCGGGGGGGCTGGGGGCGGGATGGGTGGGCGTGGCTCCAAAACTTTGATGCAGATTGTTGTAGGTCGTTGCCAGCTATCTTTCTTTCAAATTTGGTGGCTCTAGCTCCACAACTCTGGAAGATACACGCATTCCCGTTTTTTACGAAGCATTGGGGCATCTGGGGGCGGCTAGGGCGGTATTGGTGGGCGTGGCATCCAAACTTTTGATGCAGTTTTTGGGGGGTCATCATCATCTATCTTGGCACCAAATTTGGTGACTCTAGCTAAAAAACTGTGGGAGATATAGGCTTTTCTGATTTCTAAATGCGGGGGGGCTGGGGGCGGGATGGGTGGGCGTGGCTCCAAAACTTTGATGCAGTTCTTTTGGGGTCGTTACCAGCTATCTTCCTACCAAATTTGGTGGCTCTAGCTCCACTACTCTGGAAGATACACGCATTCCCGTTTTTTACGAAGCGTTGGGGCATCTGGGGGCGGCTAGGGCGGTATTTGTGGGCGTGGCATCCAAACTTTTGGTGCAGTTTTTGGGGGGTCATCATCAGCTAAATTGGCACCAAATTTGGTGGCTCTAGCTCAAAAACTGTGGGAGATATAGGCTTTTTTGACTTTAAAATGCGGGGGGTCTGGGGGCGGAATGGGGGGGCGTGGCTCCAAAATTTTTGATGCAGTTTTTTGGGGAATGCTAGTAGCTATCTTCTTACCAAATTTGGTAGTTCTAGCTGTAAGGGTGTGTGAAATATGCGGATTTATCGTTTTTGAGTTATCGAATTTATCGATTTGCCAGCCCTCCAGTTATTTTAGAACCGCAATCTTGACACTTTAATAGACTATCCCATAGATAAAGAGAATTGGAAAGTTTCAAGTCTCTAGCTTGAAGGGTGTGGAAAAAACTTGCACACATACGGACGGATAGACGGACAGACGGACAGACACCATGACGGACATTGCACAAAACCAATATACTCTTTACCTTCGGTATCGAGTATAAAAACGTATACATAAATTAAAATATAAACATTTTTTTTTTGTCAAAGTACTTATGTCGAGCAGTGCATGTATGTATACAGCTGTGTTTATAAAAATGGCACCTCACGACGTGGAATGTGTGTCCGATGCAAGGAGGCATATTTTATGAACAGATAATATGGAAGCTTTAAGGTTTGATGAAAATAAGTTTGGGGCTACTCTAAAACTTATTTTCACCAATCACGCAAACCGGAGGAGCATTCGTCTATAAAATGTGCCTAAATGCATCGGAGATACATGTTCTGAGGTTGTGCAATTCTATTGTTATAAACACAGCTGTACGTGCGTTTGCACAACAAAACATTTTTTGCATAATTATCAGTAAATAAATAAATATGTAAATACACCAACAGCAACAATAACATCTACAGCGCGCGTCAAAGGAAGACAAAATGGCGTATCTGAAGCGGCGGCGGCGCACAGTGGGGCCTTTGCTTATTTAGCTTATCAAAAATCATATCTTTTAAACTAATGAAGCGATTTCAATTTTAAAAGCAATTAATAGATGACTTTTCAAGCTTTAAAATTAATGTTCGCTAAGAGTGCTAGGTATCCGTGGTGCTTAAATATTCAAGGTCAAAGTCAAGAAATATTTCCAGCACATTTTACCTGTAAAATTCCAATTAAAAACGTTTGTTTTTAATCATAACTGAAAATTTTTTATAACTTCAATGAATATTTCGCATTTTTTGTTGTTCTTATTCGATTTTCTAACTTAAATACATAAAATTTAAATTCTTATTTTTGGGTGATTTTTTGAGGTTAATTTTTAAAATTTGCTATCGATGGCTGATTTTCAACCAAATAATCATCAACATTAATGCTAGTAAGGTTAACATCTAATAAACTCAACATTTCGGAACTATAGTTGCTATCTTCCAAATCCTTTCGTGATCGCACATGTCTCAGCGATGCAAGAAGTGGATCTGATGAGGCTGCCAGCATGTTGAAAAGGTCTCCATTTTGTCGCACCCGAGAAATTTTGCTTGTATTAGTGTATCTGAACCTCTTGTTGTCCTTGTTTTTACATTCCTGTGCTTCTTCGGACAGCTCTCCAATAGGTAAGCACTGATATTCTATTAAGTCCTTTCCATGAGCCAAAATCCTATGTACCGTGGGGGTTAGTTTTTTCTGAGGATACAATCCAGTCAAAAGTTGAGCTGTTTTTGATGCGTATTCGCCAAATTTTGCACCATCTATCATTTCTTTGCAGCTTATATCATTTAGGATAACAGCAAACCTTTTAATGATCTCATTATGAACACCTGTTATCAAAGTTGTTATTTGATCATTTTCAAAAAATCTCCTCGAAGTATTTCCATCATTCGTATTCCCGTATCCGTGCTTTGGACAGTCAACTTTTATTCCTAGCTTCCGAGAGAACTCAGCTTGTATAACTTCCTTTCTTCTCTGTATATCCTCACGAGGCGTATTATCCGTTTTTGTTTCTCCTGGCCGAGGAAGTGCGTACGCGAGCTTTAGAATAAATTTCATACACTTTATTCTGCAATGCAACGGAGAAATTCCATATTCGTAGCAGTTCTCCTCACCCGTTGAGTCGACTAAACTGTGAAAGTCTTTTTGAGTTTTTTTTACAAATGGGACACCTCAATGTTGAGAAGGTGTTTGTAATTTCATTTAAGACTTTTCCATCAATCATTGTCAGGAAGAAATCAAACTTCACCGTGAATGTTTTTCCACTCTTGGTTTGAAAAACAGTAGGCTTCAGTTGGCTAATTTGATTTTGTATGTCGGTTACAGTTGATTTAATCAATTCAGACGACTCCTTCGCATATTTGAAGAAAATAGGGCGACAATAATGAATCGATGATGGTCGGCGATTTTTCCAATGTTCAGAAGTTTCACGCCTAAGGCGTAAGGGAACTACAGAATCCATAAACATATTTTCATCAGAAATAGTTTCGTCATCTGTCTGTATAATTTGTTTGTATATGCTTTGTCCAGACGATCCATCACATCCCCACTTATTGAGTAGAGTCAGATTTTCAGGAAGAAGCTCGACCTCTCCATCAGGCAAACTTTCAACTATACGCCTAGCAGTGTGATCCATTAAATCCTGGAGTTTTACTTCTACAGATGTTTCTGTTATTATTGTATTAGGTGGCACTGCTTCCTTTTGGCAAATACAATTTTTTTATATCCGGGAAGAACTTTTTCCATTCAGGTAATTAGAAAGGATAGGAAGGAAAAAAGGATTAGAAGGGATATATATAGACAGGTTGTACTTATAATACAACATTTAGAAATGTTGTCAATAAACAGCACACACGCTACAGCCAAATTTGTATGCGCTCTTCTTCTTCCTTATACCTGCCGCGTGTTTTTAACTCGAGGTATCCCTAGTTTTTTGGCTCGTGTTTCCAAAATGCAGATTTTCGCAGATTGTGACTATATACATATGAAAGGTATATATTATAGCTTTCAAATGCATGTGGTCCCACCGTGACTCTGAGAGATACTTTTTTGTTATAGTGCACGAAAGTTCAAAAAATGCCAAAATTTAGTGTATTTTTTAAACGATTCTAATTTAATAAGTATTTCAGATATATTTAAACTGTATACAGAAAACACTGAGATTGAACATACTTTTCAGATAAAGAAAAAAGATCGAAGATCGGTTGTGTACGTCGCCCAATATTCAGTTCGAAAGTGGTAAATTTCTGTAAAAATTGTCATTTTTTCGTACTCACGTAAAATTTCTCAACTTTGAGGAGCTCTACCATCCATAATTATTAACCGATTTAAAAAATCTTTTGGATCCATAATCTTTGAAGTATTCTCTATCGATTACATATTTCATTTTTGCCAAACGCGTTCATGAAAAAAATTATTTTTGATAAGCTATCCGAGAAAAGGCCCCACTGTGCGGCGTCGGCATTGTCAAAACATAACATACATAAGTACGTATTTATGTGTACGCGCCTTGATTGTACACCCAACTCTTTTTTTACACGGTTTTGAAGTTACACGGTTGAAAAAAAAAATTTTCATCATATTGTTTTGTTTGTTTTTACCACACTTGGCAAATAAAAAATTGTATGTGCTACTTAACATTTTTGTGTTTCTTTTAGCTGCAAATTTCTTAAAAATGATCCTAATATGGAACGTGCCCTGAAATTCGAACGAGACATTAATAATTGTAGTGCTGAGTATGAAGAGTTGTATAAAGAACTTAAAAACCAAAAGTTCAACTTTCCATTAAAGAATTTTTAATAAAAAAGTCGACGGCGCAAGACCTGTCGGAAAGTAGTCCGTTAGCTCAAAACTCTATTACCGGACGAAAGTCACCATTAGATAATTTGATGGATATCTCCAGTGATGATACCGATTTTAGTCCAGTTCGTCGCAAACAATTGCGCTTGTTATCAAGTAGCGACGACTAATTATGTTATGTTGATAATTTTTTTCTATTTCAATTCAAATTTTTCTGTTTATAATTCTGGATTAACAGATTTCTTTGGTTTTTTGCTTGTATGAATTTTTCCACCTGTATGAATTATGAATTTTAAGTTGCAATGCTCAATAAAAATAAAATGACCATACAATTTGTGGGCATATCTGAAATTTTAAAGTTTTGAAAATTTTTTTACACGGTTTTTCGAAGTAAATATAGTTCTTTATTTCATCTTACACGGTTTTCAATTGACATGGAACGTATCCCCCATTTTACTATAGGAAACGCCTCTTTTTTTACACGGTTTTTTTTACACGGATTTCTGAGGAACGTATCTACCGTGTAAAAAAAGAGTTGGGTGTACTTAATTCAAATCAAAGGTAGTTAAAAGTATTTACACTACACTTAAAGTTAAATCTACCCATTGCTTAAATTTACTTTATGGAAAGTATGGTATCGATGGAAAGCTCATTTAATTTCCGTTTGAATAATACAATACTCTTCATAACCCATTGAGTGCCCATTGAAAGATTTCAATATTAGTAAAAGTCTACTTTTGAAACTTTTCTCCCTGGGCTTAAACAAAAAATGTTTTGATGTAAAAAGTTACTTCAAACAATTTTAATAATGATTTAAATGAAAATTTCAAAAATCTCTTCGCATTTATTTTTTATGATTTTTTGAAGCAACAGCTCTATCAGCCGCAGCTACACCAGCAGCAGCAGTTTCAGCCACACCAGTGGCAGCATCAGCGTCAGCCACAGCAACAACAAAAGCATCGTCAGCAACAACAACAACTAAAGCATTTAAAACTGCTCCAGCAGCAAAACATTAAACCGCTGCACAGTCAAATTTTAAAATAAAATAAAAGAAGAAATTTTATTATGAAAAAAACAAAAACAAAATGAATTGCGAAATAAAACTAAATTCGAAGCAATGAAATTAGAAATAAAAAATGATGCAAAGAAGAGTTGCAAAATCTGCAATATGAGTTGCAAACGCTAAAAATTTAAGAACATTAGTACAAACAAGTAAGAAGGCTCTAGTCGGGAGAGCCCGACTAGAAGATACCCTGAACCCAGTTGCAATAAATATATTTAATTTATATAAGACTTTGGTATACTGGCTTAGCTTCCATCGATTAAGTTCAATATCTCCGGTGTTTCTCAACCGATTTGGACGAAATTTTCAGAAAAGTTCTATCATTATCCATTACTTCAACCCTCATTTTAAGATTTTCCAAATTCGATATTTTATTGTTATCGATATTATGTGTATATCGGAAACCAGAATAGCTATCGATAATTTGAAGCAAACTTGTTCTGCTCATGGTATAGGAGAACTTAAATACAAAATCAGAAGTCTCTAGCTCTTGTAGTCTCCGAGATCCACGCGTTCATACAGACAGACAGACGGACAGACAGACGGACAGACGGACATGGCTAAATCGTCTCGGCTGTTGATGCTGATCAAGAATATATACACTTTATAGGGTCGGAGATGCTTCCTTCTGCCTGTTACATACTTTTGCACAAAACCATTATACCCTTATTTACCCATTTTATGGGTTAAGGGTATAAAAATACTGTACATACAGTAACAAAAATGCAATTGTCGTTCCACAAAAGATAATAGCATCTTTGTCTTTAAGAAAACCCACTATCTGAAAGTAAACGTATAATGATTTAGAGTAAAAAGGCGGCAGTTTAGACACAAAGTTTTAATATGTATATTAATTTTTTTGTAATTTTTAATTTTCTGCAATATTCATTTTTTGTAATTCATTGCGCAAGTTTTTAATTTCATTTTTATATTCATTACTTAATTCTATTTTTAAAGCTTTTAATTTTTTTTCGTTTTGTATTTCTATTGTCTTCTGTTTTTATACCCTTAACCCATAAAATGGGTAAATAAGGGTATAATGGTTTTGTGCAAAAGTATGTAACAGGCAGAAGGAAGCATCTCCGACCCTATAAAGTATATATATTCTTGATCAGCATCAACAGCCGAGACGATTTAGCCATGTCCGTCTGTCCGTCTGTCTGTCTGTATGAACGCGTGGATCTCGGAGACTACAAGAGCTAGAGACTTCTGATTTGGTATTTAAGTAATCCTATACCATGAGCAGAACAAGTTTGCTTCAAATTATCGATAACTATTCTGGTTTCCGATATACACATGGAATCGATAACAATAAAAAATCGAATTTGGAAAATCTAAAAATGAGGGTTGAAGTAATGGATAATGATAGAACTTTTCTGAAAATTTCGTCCAAATCGGTTGAGAATCACCGGAGATATTGAACTTAATCGATGGAAGCTAAGCCAGTATACCAAAGTCTTATATAAATTAAATATATTTATTGCAACTGGGTTCAGGGTATCTTCTAGTCGGGCTCTCCCGACTAGAGCCTTCTTACTTGTTTAATAATAAATTCATATTGTTTGTTTATTTTTTGCAATTTGGCTGTGCAGCTCTTTGACGATATGTTGCTGGCGCAGCTTTGCCTTCTTAAAATGTTGTTGTTTTTGCTGCCGCCGGTGTGGCTGAAACAGCTGCTGCTGCTGCTGCTGCTGCTGCGGCTGAAGCTGCTGCTGGTGCTGGTGCTGCGGCTGAAGCTGCTGCTGGTGCTGCGGCTAAAACTGCAGCGGCTGAAACGGCTGCGGTTGAAAATTCTGTTGCGGCAGCTGCTGATACAGCTGCTGAAACTGAGGCTGCAGCGGCTGCATATAGTACGGTGGCAGGGCCACAGCAGGCAAAGCACCCCAATAATTTTGTGCGTTCATTCTTGTATGTCACGTTTAGAAATGAAATGAAGCAATACGCAAATGGCACACTAAAGTAAAAATTGTTAAATTCCCTGAGAGTGAAAGAGTTACAGTTATTTACATCAATTATCTACAAAACAATATCACATTTTCATGCTCTTAAGCCAATCGCATTCCTCTAAGTCCTCCCTTGTTGTTTCAAATTCGTGTGTGCATACAACGGCTTATAATAAGCCTGAAGCGATAAACATAAACAGCAACAACAAATCTTTTGCATTCACAGTTATATTTATACCCTGAAATGGGTAAAAAAAAGGGTATAATTGTTTTGCACAAAAGTATGTAACAGGCAAAAAGAAGCATATCCAACCCCATATAAAATATATATATTCTTGATCAGCATCAACAGCCGAGTCGATACAGCCATGTGCGTCTGTCCTTCTGTCCGTCTGTCCGTCCGTCCGTTCGTCCGTATGCATGCACTGTAAGAGCTAGAGACTTCAAATTTGGAACATAACTACTTTCAAACTATCGGTAGCTATTCTGGTTTCCGATATACGTATGGAATGGATAACGAAAAAATCTCGAATTAAAAAAATTTAAAAATAGAAGTTGAAACTATGGATAACTTTATAACTTCTGTGAAAATTTGATCCAAATCGGTTAAGAAACACTGGAGGTATTTTATATTAAAGTTATAGTCAAGAAAAACTCACTTCTTCAAGTCATTTTAATACACGGGTTCAGGGTATCTTTTAGTCGGGATTTCTCGACTAAAACCTTCTTACTTGTTTTCAGATTCGCTCGCGCATCGCTCTTCATGTTCGGCGTTAGATGACAAATTATTTTAAAATCGCGCCTTCGTTGTTGGCTATTTCGGCTAACTCTCTTACGTATGCGCGCGCTCTGCAAGTCAAACAAAGAGCGTAGTATCGCTACCTTCTTCGCACGCACTGAATTAATGCAAAACATATCTAAGAGGCTGCAGTTAAGTGAATTGTATATTGCCTTAAGCTTTAATTTAGTGTGTGTGCGGAGGATTGACATGCAAAGCGCGCACATAAAATAGAGAGTGAACGTAAATGAGCAACAGCAAAGGAGCATGATCGGAGCGAGATTTCAAATTATCTGATTATCATAAGAGCAACACACGCGCTTATGTGAACGCCCTTTGCTTATTCGAAATTGTATATCAATAATATATCAAAAATGTTAGTGTGTTATTAACATAACATATTCTGGTGTGGGAAATTTTTATAGACGCACCAAGTTTTGTTATGTTGTTGTTGTTTTTTTTTTTTTAAATCGATGACACCAACAAAAAGTAGCAGTGCGGGCCCAACAACAACACTGACAACAACAACAAACGCTACTTGAGTCGTAAATCAATTGTCAAAGACACACAAATTTGAAAGAAAAGAAAAAAATGTGCACTGTGCGAAGTGCGAAGCGAAGGCGTCACTGCGCATTTGTTTTGTTTTTTTATTCTCGCTCGCGATCAAACCCTCAGCTTGTGCGACAATCAGGCGACAGTAGTGAAATGGGTACCTGTTGTAATTGTAATTTGTTTTTTAAAATGGGTAAAAAGTTCTCCAAATCGTATGGGAGGTACTTGAAGGAGTTGTCCAAATAAAAATTCCCTTCCTAGTGCTCACTTACTACCTGCATGGAAAAGTGTGTGAAAATTTCAGCTTTCTAGCTCTTTTCGTTTAGGCTATGGCTCTTCCATTATCATCAGGACAAACTCTTTTATATATATAGAAGATATCAAATAACTAGACATGGCTTTTTAAGAATGGCCCACAAATTATAAACGCATGTAAAATAGGTAAGGACCATTCACAATACCCTGCATTTATTAACCCAATAAAACTGTAGGTAACACCAAATTATGCAGAACGCACAGAATATCGCTGACTGCACAATGCATAAAATATGTCGTAATAGTAGCGGTCAGCCAACCCAGTAGTTGCTAAATATGCTATTCTGCATTGCAAGCAACGGTTGAGTACACAAGCCAGCAAGCATTTTGAATGACAAACTAGTGTTTTTCGAGTCACCATACAAGGTTAGGTTAGGTTAGAGCGGTTACCAAGGAGGGATACCCCCTCGGCGCACTTAGGCCGCACTCGGCCCGTTGTGATGCCGCGAAAGTCTCTGAGACACCTCTATCACTCTTGGTATGACTCCGCATCATGAGTCCATCCTGTGACTTGGATGTACCTTGTAACATCATCGGGTCTTTTACTCGCAAGTTCAGATAGATCTTCGAAGAAAAAGTCACCAACGATTCTTTGCCTAATTTTGCATAAGGCCGGACAGCTACAAAGAAGGTGAAGAACTGTTTCTTCTTCCTCCTCGTCTCTACAACTTCTGAAGAAGTCGGTGTGTGGGACCAGTAATCTGGCCGCATGTGCCCCCACAAGCCAGGGCCCAGTCATCACTCTGGTAACAATAGAGCACTTGTTCCGGCTTAGGAGGCAGAGCTCATTTGATCTTTTCCGGCATCTGGTTGGCCAGGTTTGATGAGCAATACGTGAGTTTTGAGTGGAGAGTTGCCATACTCTGTTGCCTTCCGTCTCGAAGAAATCTCTTAGGTTGAGTCTACAGGATGCCATAGGTATACCAATGCACTCTTTGTCTGGAAGGAGTTCCATGGTAGTTCCTAATCTGGCAAGTTCATCAGCGATGCAGTTGCCTTCTATGTCCCTATGTCCTGGGACCCATACTAGGCATATGCTAAACTGCTCTGCCATCTCGCTTAGAGATTTGCGGCAGTTATGAACAGCCTTAGAGTTCGACGTGTACGACTCCAGCGATCTAATTGCTGCTTGGCTGTCTGTGAGGATATAGATTTTACTGACATTACACCTATGTGGAATGCAACTTAGTGACTCCTGAATTGCTAGCACTTCTGCCTGGAAGACGCTACAGTGGTCAGGGAGTCGAAAAGCTTTGCGTAAGTTAAAATTGGCGCAGAAAATGCCGCCTCCTACTCTACCGACCAGCTTTGAGCCGTCTGTGAAAATTTCTATAGCTTCCGCAGATCTTGCGGGCAAGCCTTCTTCCCAATTCTCTCTAGTTGGGATTAGGGTGGTAAAGGGAGTGTCTAAATACACCTGTGGGATCTGGTAATCCGTATTGTCTGGTATGAGTGGATTGTCTTTCAAGATACTTGAATGTCCAAGGCCCTGGCCTATCCACTGTTTGGCTTCCCTCATTCGAAGCGCTGACATAGTTGCTATTTTCCGCCCCATCATTTCGACTGGTAGGAAGTGCAGTATGGCATCAAGAGCGTTACCCGGGGTCGTACGTAAAGCTCCTGTTATGCAGAGCGCAGCAGTTCGCTGCACCCTTCCTAATTTCCTGGTGACTGTTTTCTTGTCAAGTGCAGGCCACCAGACAGAAACACCATAGAATAAAATTGGTCTGACTACCGCAGTGTAGAGCCAATGGACAACTTGCGGAGTCATGCCCCATTTAAGTCCGATTGTCTTCCTACAGGCGTATAGAGCAACATGTGCCTTCCTTATACGCTCTGCAGTATTGAGATTCCAGTTTAATTTCTTGTCTAGAATTAGACCTAGTTATCTTGCTGAGTCACTAAAGGACAGTTCAACCCCATCTAGAGTTGGTGGCTGTAGAGACGGAATTTTGTATTTCCTCGTAAACAGAACCAGTTCCGTTTTAGCAGGATTAAGTCCTAATCCAGATCTTTTTGCCCAACCGGAAAGCCTAGCAAGGGCTTCCGTCATTCGGTCACATAACGTCTGCGGGAACTTGCCTAAAAAGGCTAGGGCAACGTCGTCTGCATAGGCTACCACTTTGCACCCTCCCCCATCCATGGACCGCAGCAGTTGGTTTACTGCTACGTTCCATAGAAGAGGAGAGAGGACTCCGCCTTGTGGGGTTCCACGATCAACGGATTTGGTGACAGTCACAGCCCCCAGTGCGGCCCTTACGATCCTGCATTGGAGCATCTGATCGATCAGGTGCACAGTCAGGGAGTCAACCCCCAAATCCGTCAGCGAGTCGGTGATAGTCTTAGGAGTGACGTTGTTGAAAGCTCCCTCTATGTCTAGGAAAGCTACTAGCGTATAGTTTTCCCTGTGTATAGACTTTTCAATGTATGCAGTAAGTGCATGCAGTGCGGTCTCGGTAGACTTGCCCTTAGAATAGGCATGCTGAACTGGTGAGAGAAGCGATATGGGAATAGTGCTTCTCAAATGAAGACAGAGCAGCCTCTCCATCGTTTTCAGTAGAAAAGACGAGAGACTGATAGGTCGAAAATCTTTAGCTATTGTGTGCGAGGGTTTTCCGGCTTTTGGGATGAAAACTACTTTCGATTCCAGCAATGGCCCCGGGATTATACCACTTTTAAAAACCCTGGAGAATATGTTCTTAAGCCAATTGATGGCTAATTTCCCTGCGGACTGCAATTGGGTAGGAATGAAATTGTCTATTCCTGGTGATTTATAGGGTTTTAAGCTCTTAATTGCCCGATGGATATTGCTTTCACTGAGCAATTGCAAGAGCTTCTGTGTCTCCCCGCTAACGTGCAGATCACAAGGTCTTGGCGATCTACTTCCCCCCGGAAAATGTGTGTCCAGGAGTAAGGTAAGTGATTCTTCACTGGATGATGTCCACTCATCGTTTGCATTCTTGTTGAAATCAAGAGTCTGAGGAGTTTTACAAGGTAGCTTCCTTAGTCTGGCTGCTTCGGAAGTACTATCTTTCTCTGAGCAGAAAGTTCTCCAAGAAGTTCGTTTTGATTTGCGAAGCTCCTTTTTGAACATGGAGAGCCCTGCCTTGTAGTCAGCCCATGTCTGTTCGTCATTTTGAGCCTTTGCTTTATTGAAGAGTTTTCTGGCAGCTGCCCTCAACTCTCCGATTTGAGCAGTCCACCAAGGGGGTTTCTTCTTCCTTTTTGGTCTGCTAATGGGACAAGATGCATTCAGGGCGTTTTCACACGCTTTACTGAATTTTCTTATGAGAAAGGTTGCATACTCGACGGTATTTGGCCCTTGAGGTGGAGTTTCAGGGAGCAATCTTTGCAGCGAAACAGCGTAATTCTTCCAATAAGTTCTTCTTAAGTTTCTGAACCGAGTTGGTTTGGGACTTTGGATCTGTAGTATGGTTACAATATACCTATGATCCGAGAAGGAGTGCTCATCCAGCACCTTCCAAGAGAGGATTTGATCCCATAAAGAGGCAGAAACAAGAGTAATATCTAGGACTTCCCTGCGGTTTTTGATAATAAAGGTCGGGTCCTTACCATTATTACAAATAAGCATGTTGGTATTGAGAAGGTAGTCAAAAATCAACTCACCCCTTACGTTTGTATCAGTGCTTCCCCACTGATGATGATGGGCATTTGCGTCGCAGCCCACTATTAGCCGAAGGCCTCCCAGCTCGCAGTCGGCGATCAGCTGGCGAAGCGACGGATGCGGAGGGTCGCCCTTGTGGTCGTGGGCGAAGTAGCTAGAGACTAGTCGGATTGGTTCCGTCTCCAGCTCCAGACACGCTGCAGTGTTGTCTGCGTCGCTGTACTTTGGGAGCAAAAATATGTTTAAATGTCTTTTTGCAAGTATGCAGGTTCTATATCTACTTTCGGTTCCAGCTACTATTAGCTTGTATTCTTGTGTCCTCAGTCCAGAAACCCTGCCACCACACACCCAGGGTTCCTGTATAAGGACTATGTCCACTGTACCCCTCTCCAGGTACAGCAGAAGAGCAGCCGATGCTGCCTTACTGTGGTGTAGATTTATCTGAAGAAGTCTCAAGGACATTCTTCAAATCCTTCTCCACCACAGTAATGTCGGCATCTTCATCGTCTTCTACCTCTATGTCTCCCCCGCTGTGGCCTAGCCGGGAGAGATCTCGAGCTAGCTCTGATGTCTCAGAGGCATAGCCTAATAACTCCTCCTCATCTAGATCCTCGTCGTGGTCGATCTCCATATCCGGCTCTTGCACGACAGATTCGTTGGCCTTGTCCGAGCGATACACCCTGACAGCCACGGTTTTAAAGCCGTACTGTAAGGTGTCGCCGGACTCGGCGAGGTGCTCGACAGTCTTGTCGTTCAACACCAAGAGAATCTGACGCCGTGGACCATCCGCCTTTTCCAATTTTGCCACCCGCCAGTCGCTTGACGGCAGCTGAGGGTTACAAAACTGGAAGACCTTTAGGATCTCGGCTGGATCATCGGGTTTAGCCGATACCCACACTCGAGCCCTAGGTTTGCTGGGCACATCCTTCCAGTCCACAGCCTACAACTTGGCCCCAGGGTAGACCTCACCCAGGGCAGAAATGGCCTCTTTATAGACCTTGGCTGAGTGCATATCAGCGCATGCCACCACCTTCACGCATCCTTGATGCCAGCCGGCATCTTGGCATACGGGCGGTGGTCCTCCATTTGCCAGCATGATCTGCATAAAGGCTCCTTGCAGCTCGTTCTCCACCCACGGCCACTGGCTCCTCGGGATTTGGCCCCCCTCGCTGCCCTTATCGAGGACACCGAGAAGAACTTTACCCCTCGTCACCTCGGCGAAGGATTTCGTCCAGAGCTGCTGGCGCGACCGCTTGGCTTGTGGTGCGCTACTAGCCTCTGGTAGCTGCCGCTTTGGCTTAGCGGCATCTGGCTCTTTCGCTGGAGCTGGATGAAAATCGGGCAAAATTGATTTTGCACACTCCACCAGCTGCGAACCTTCTGGCGATGTTTCTGTACCAGAAAGGTTCCGGGTCAAGATAACCGCAGCGCGTCTCTTGTCGTTATACGACGGTTTCTTAGGTCCGGGCATGCTCGGCTTTATCGAGGTTGAGGCCCGGTTTGGGGTGGAGGCTGAGCCCGCCGCATGTATGCTCTGCGGAGCTCTAGCCGGCACCTTGTATCCAGGTCTCGCCCCACGAATCGGCTGCCTGTCCGGAATCTTACCGCGTACATCCGGAATGGCACTGCCCGCTGGCTTACCGGGCAGCGCAGAAGATGAGAGATTGTTAGTCCCATCCGACTTTGGGCGAGTGTCGGCCTCTTGGTTTTTGTTAGTGTTCAGATTCATATTTTGTTCCTACGAGTAATAGGGAAGGGGATCGTCACCCGCGGCAGAGCCCATGTAGCCTAAATAAAACAGGGTGGGTCGGCTGTTCCCCCTGAATCCGCATACTAGCGACCGAGCTTCTCCCCGGCCACGCAACCATCTGCGTATGCTGTTCCACCTTGGCTTGAGGTGACTTGGAGAGTTGTCTTCTCTCGCCCGACTACGATTTGCCAGCACTCATTTGCCAGACATGACCTAACCAAGAGCCTGTTTCCAGCCGCCCTCGCGAGATGAGTATAGTCGCACTTCCGCCAGTGCGCTACAGATGCGGCACGCAGCCAAGATACCAGTACAAGTACCGGCACTAGACACTGCGTGATCATCCCCCTGTAGCACCTGACGGCTGACGGCCAGTCACCATACAAACATTTATGAACTTTTTTTTTGATGACAAATGATATTTTTGTGTTATATATTGGTCGGCGTTGGTGACTCATTTAGAGAGGTAGTATACTACAGCAGTTTTCACTAATTTTTGAGTCGTTTTTCAAATCAAAAGCGAGTATTTTTCGAGTCGTATATTTTGAAAGCTGGTCAAAAATTTTTGTTGTATTTTGAGCCTTTATGTATCATAATTGTTACAATGTTAATTTTAATGTTAACAATTAATGTTAATGTAAATGCTTATTACAGATTACGCAATTTAAACTTACCTTTTATTTTTACCCAACGAGGGTTTGAACCGGGGACTTTCGTTTTTGCGGCGTCTTAGGCAGCTCGACCATCAGGCGTCATTGAGTAGCATAGCATAGTTGCCCATAAGTTATATTTATGATATAAAGCATATTTTACTCACCTTCATGCTCAATTTTTGATAGCTTTACATTTGAAGCATTTAATCATATTTTGAGCATGCAAGCAAGTCGCTTTTGAGTCGCCAAGCCGTTCAAAGTAATCGTTTTTACTGACGTCACGACAAAGTAAGCATATTTCAATCGCTGGCATGCTCAATTTTTGATTGCTTCAAGTTTTAGGCGATTCATCATATGTAAAGCATACAAGCGAGTCGTTTTCGAGTCGGGCTTTAATCGCATAAGCGATTAATCGTTTTTAAATCATCAAAATGACTCAAATTAAATTAGTTATTGGGTTTCTGATCAAAACAATCATAAAATTGCTTGCAGGGAATAACCTAATTCTAATTGACAAACAACTGTAAAACTAAGCTCTTTTTACTTATAAATATTGTTACTTTTCGTTAATAAAATCAGTGTTCTTAGTACAACCTACAAGATACATTCATAATTACTCCGTACTCCACTAGTTAAAGTGGAAGTTTCGACATCTTTATAGCAGTCAGTTTATGTACTGAATGCTTCCCAACTTGATTCACAAAGGCAAGCATTTTGGTGTTCCCAACGAAGAACTCCACACAAGGATACTTCTACTGTAATGTAAGATTTTTCCTATAATTAAAGGAACAATAAACCGTTTCATTGGGATGATCTTTATTAAATGATTTCACTTAGCTTATGGATTAGTTAAAAAGGCCTAGCACTGCTTCAGCAGAGAAGTCAACGTCAGAGCCGTGTATAAAAGTACATTATGTATTAAGCATGTTTGACGGAGAGCGAGAGTATATACATACATATCACGAGCGGGCAAAGCGTGAAAATGCCGACGCGGATTTGATTGCGCTCGCTGCATTCTCGTGCGATCATATTACCAGCCACTGAAAATGTGCTGGATGTTTATGTAAAAACAAAGTGTCGTTCTTTGGTGAATGTTTACGTTATGTTAAATGCAGCAACAAAGTGTTGATGTTCAATATATTTTTAGTACTTTGAGTACAGTTGACCTTCGAAATATGTGTATACTACACTACAAACGACGAAGGACTCCACACAATGATAAATCTACAAACGACGAAGGATTCCACACAAGGATTATGCTACAATCAAAACAAAACAGCAAAGACTCTCATATTCCTTTACCGCATACCGGTTGCGACTCGAAGCGTAATCCAGCTTACCAAGTAGCAATTAAACACTTCCTACGTGTCAGGAATAAACAAAGAGTTACATACGAACATTTCATTGATTCTGTTAAACTCATAAATTGTCAACCAAGAGACAAAAATGGGCAGAGACAAATCAATGAATTTGAACGAGGTAATAGATGCGCAGGAAGAAATAAGCCAGGAGATATCAAGGCTTATTAGGAATAGCAAAAAGGACCCAGCAGAACGAAAAGCGAAATCTGGCTATTATCAAGGCAACCCCACAATACTAGAGAAGAAGTGGACTGTGTTCAATAACAACAACGAGTTGATCAAAAACACCCAGTTAGAGGAGTCTCACCAATACTACAAGTCTTTCGAAGAAGTTGCCGCTATTGTTCAACAAACCAGAACTTACTTCCTAGTACAGGCTGATATTAAAAATCAGTCAAGCAGCCATATTACGGAACTAAAGACCGTCAGAACTGCAGGATTAGTTGATGCCGGAGCAAGCAAGAATGCCAAGTGAGCAGCACTGTGCTGACGGCAAAAGGCGATGATTGCTTCAATAAATTGGGCTTTTCAACACAAGCCCCCTAATGCAGATATTGTTAACTCATTATGGGCAAAGCTTCAAGAGGTCCACATCCAAATATACGAGGAGACAGGCTACGAAGAGGTTAGAAATTAACTGAATAACAAACTAAGTAGTACATTCTCAGACAACATTAATTTGCCACCATTCCTAAATTTTATGGTGATGTGCGCAAGTGGATTCAGTTCTTCGATATGTTCTCATGTATGATTCACGAAACAAACATGCCAACCATACGCAAAATGTGGTATTAAAAAAACTAGCGTAGTCGGAGAAGCGGAAAAACTAATCCGTCCAATCTATCTTAAGGAAGAGAACTATCTCTACGCAGGGAGCTTTTAGTAGATGCCTACAACAATCCTAGAGATATCGCATCGAGGGTATTAAATTGCCTGCCACTGCAACAAACCTGCAGCAACGATGAAAAGTCTATAAAGGAGCTGCACATCACCACCAAAGAGTCCTTAGCTTCACTGAAGGGACTCGGGATTAACATATCAACTTGGGATCCGATTATAATCGGATAATTATCATTGCCATCCTAAGAAATAAACTGGATGGCGCAAATAAAACACTCTTTGAACAATTATTGGGTCATACTAACGCAATCCAGCCACTGGACACCATGGTCTAGTTCTTAGAAAAACGAGCTCGAGTTATGGCTACTGGGAAAAAGGCATCTGGAAATTTCAAAAAAGAGCCTAAAAGCACAACATGTGCAACATCGTCAAGTGTACAAAGAGGATGTCTTTTTGCAAAAAGACAAGTCATTATTTGTCTAAATGTGACGACTTTCGCGCTAAATCAATTAGCGAGCGCCTAAATTGGGTGCAAGGACTAAAACTATGCGTCAACTGCTTCAAAAGTGACCATAAAACAAAGTCGTGCACAAGCAACTTCAGCTGTTTTAAATCCAACAAAAAGCACCAAATTCTAGTACATTTGGAGAATGCTACCGCATCAGCAGCAGCAGAGCCACACACACAAGTTGTGGCATCCGCGAACAATCAGAATTACAATCTACTCGCAACAGCAAATGTAGCAGTGTAGTACAAGCAAACAAGGGACAACAGGCAACGTTCAAGGCATTACTAGACTCTGGATCGCAGATCAACGTTATTTCTGAAATACAAGTGACAATGTTGGCATTAAAACGTCAAGATACAGCACTCCGGATTAAAGGCATCGGAAGACAGCCAAGAGTCAGCAAGGCTCCGGTGAACGTCATAGTTAAATCACTACACAGCAACTTTACTATGCGGGTGGAAGCATTTGTACTACCCCATATAATCTCGGATTAACCCGCCCAGTCGATCAACAATAGCGATTGGAGCATGCCGAGCAATCTACCACTTGTGGACCCCAACTTCAATAAACCAGACAAAATCGGTATGTTGATTGGACCAGAGCACTGTTTTTAAATATTGCGCCCACATCAACATAGAATTTTCCATTCTGGTCCGATGAAGCAACAAACTGAGTTTGGTTGGATCATTGCAGGAAAAATAAGAGCTGCAAGTAATTCATCAGCCATTTGTGCAGCAGCAACAAATGAAGAAACAAACGAATTAATGGAACGATTTTGGACTCTGTATAGCATGGAGTCGACAGAGAAAACACGAACACCCATTGAAGCACATTGTGAGAGTCACTGCTTAGAGCACTTACAAGTGGCGTTGGACGGCAGATTCATCGTTAAACTTTCATTTTCTGAACACTGTTCAGCCCTGGGAAACTCCATGGAAATTGCGACCAAACGGTTCTTATCGTTAGAGCGCAGAACCTCTGCTGACACGTGGAAGCAGGACGAAGCGTTCATGGCGGAGTATGAGAAGCTAGGACACATTAAACAAGTGTCACTTCAACAGATTCCTTAAAATAATTACCTAATTCCCCATCATTGAGTATTGGAGCCGCACAGCACTAAAAAAAAACTTCAAGTTGTTTTTGACGCATCATGTAAATCATCTGCAGGAAAATCGATGAATGAAATACTGCATGCAGGTCCCACTGTGCTAAGCGATCTTATGTCTATCCTATTACGGTTCAGAGCATATAAATATGTATTGTACGGAAAATCAGTTTCATCAACGTAGTGTATGGCGCAACAACTCAACTAAAGATATTATGTACTACCGATTATTCACAGTCACATGTGGCACGAAATCCGCACCATTTTTAGCAATAAAATGTTTGGATCATCTGGCAACTAAGAACATGGAAAGATTCCAGATGGGTGCAAAGGCACTAAAACGTGACTTTTATGTAGATGATTCCCTAACTGGCACCGATTCAATCATAGAAGCGATTCAAGTTCAACAAGAGCTGTTTAGCTCTCCTTCAGCCGTCGGGATTAAAGCTGCGCAAATGGTGTTAAAAAAATGAGCAAATATTGCAAGGAATTCTGAAAGAAGACATAGTGACCGATGTAAAGCTCGGAGAAACACTGGAACCTTACAATGTGACAACATTGGGTT
This sequence comes from Scaptomyza flava, assembly GCA_030179655.1. Taxonomy (NCBI): domain Eukaryota; kingdom Metazoa; phylum Arthropoda; class Insecta; order Diptera; family Drosophilidae; genus Scaptomyza; species Scaptomyza flava. The sequence goes on along the minus strand of JARNME010000330.1, from coordinate 114,456 downwards.
TTATCCCAAAAAGGATCAACTTGGTGGTCGCAGTCACAGCAGAACAGCAACAAGGACTACAAAACGTGCATTATGCTCGGACTTGGCACAGGTTTTCGACCCCCTAGGGCTAAAGTTTTTATGCAATGGCTTAGGTATTAAAGCTTGATTGGGACGTCGAAATACCTGCAAATCCTCAAAACGAATGGATGGTTTTTGAAGAGGAGTTGCAGAGCCTGAATTCAATGCAAATTCCAAGGCACATTTATAATGGCAAGACTCGAATCACAAAGGAATTACACACCTTTGTAGATGCGTCAGAGCGCGCTTATGGCGCCGCAATTCATCGCTATCCCCTTACAAAGTTCAGACGGACTTATACGAGTTGGAGGAAGATAAGATCAAGCCCCACTCCATTACAATGCAAAACACCAGATTATGTTGCCCTACAACAGTCCAATAGGAAAAATGATATTGGGAGAACTGCATGAAGACAACATGCATTGCGGTGCCCAAGCCTTACGAGCAACTGCAAGACAGCAATATTAGATCCTCAACGACAAAACAAAGTCTAGGAACATAATTCACAACTGCGTGAAATGCACTAAGGCAAGGTCCAAGTTAGTGAACCAAATAATGGGAAATTTGCCAGCCGAGCAAGTAACACCAACAAGCCCCTTTCTTACTACAGGCAAAGATACTGCGATTATTACTGCGGACCAATCTGGATTCATCACAAAATCCGAGGAAAAAGATCAGACAAGGCATACGTAGCCGTATTCTGCCGCTTCTCTACAAAGGCGTTACATCTTGAGTTGGTCAGTGATCAGACAAACGCCTTTTTGGGAGCTTTGCGGCGAATGTTAAACAATTCATTGTGACAATGCACTATGGTTCAAATGACCACTTTTTCTGTGCGAAATTAATTAAGGTATTTAAATCAAAACTTGTAAGCATTTCAAGAGTAAGAATAATTATGTTAAAAAAATGGAAATTGACCCATTAAACACCAAAAATAAATATTAACCCTTTTGCAACCATAAATCCAAACATGAAATTCATTTGTTTATTTTAATTAAAGTACAACAATTAGTACTTGATTAAATCTAATTCATTTTCTTAATTTAAATCATAAAGATACTCTTCACATTCATTAATTTTATCGTCTTCGTTGCCAGATTCAAATTCCTCTATCGTTTCGCAGCTACATAATACGTCAATTACTTCAGGTGGAAGTGTCGAACGCTTCCGCTTTTGTAATCGTCTTTTTAAATATGTTGTAGAAATTAATGTTAAAAACGTCTAACATGTTATTGATGCGGTTGTTTTTGCGGGCGTGATGCAATCTATCGGATTTGTGTACTTTATGTCGCGATTCAGCAGCCTGTTCTGCAAAAACACCGATTGGGAGCGCCGTATTTTCTATTATTTCTTTTGAATGCATGAGGACTTTATGTACCGTAGAAGTCATTGGCAACCAGCAATATGGCTCCTGGAACGGGAAGATTAGTATCAGCTTTCTCAGTTGATAGGTTTGCGGCTTCTTTTCTTTTTCCAAATTCTGACTTTGCGCTGAATGGCAGACGCGGACGACCAACAACTGGAGTTGCTTTTTTTGAAGTTACATTTATCACAATCTTCAATTCTGCATTAGCCACGCATGATTTTCTTTCTTGAAGATATCTAGCCTTCTGTGACATTTGTTCCACTTTTGAGCTAATTTTACGCAAAAAAAAACGTAATGTTTCTTTATTTTGTTTTTCTACTTCTTCCAAAATTGTACGGTTTTTAATTTTCCCGACAACGTGTTTCCAAAAGGCATCAAATTGTTGTTTTTTTTTTTTTTTGTACATTCTTTTCGCCATATTTCAAACAAATCAATTTTTTTTTATACCGAGGTAACCTAAAGAAAAGATGTTTTTCACGTAAATCGCAAAATATCGCAGTTTGAAATTCATTGCAAACGACACATTATCTATTAGTTAATCTACTTTTAAAATTTGAAAGAGGTCAAATGGGGTCAAAATTTTGTAGAGCTTACAGAAAGTCAAATTTAGAAATAAATTGTACCGTTTAAAGGTTATGTAGAGTAATTAGTTATTTAAAAGTAAAGCGACACAAATAAACAACCTATTAATTAAAATTATTTTCCATTTTACAAAAATCAATTATTGTTAACACAATTGGAGAAACACGAGCTTGAAGTTTACCAAACACTACTGAACTTGCAAGCACATTTGTATAACAAATTGCATTGGTTGACTTTGACGCACAGCTGTGTAACGGAACTTTATTTTTAGCATAAACAAAATTCACGTGGCTTTTATTGGAAGTATTTCCAATGGAATAACAACAACAATAAATTTTAAACGGCACTTTCTTTCTTATCACTTTAGCACAGTAAAAGCTGCAATTTGACCTTGGAAGACCATCAATCCCAATATCAAGAGAGGCATGCTTGTCCTAATCAAAGAAGACAACATACCTGTAATGACTTGGCCAATGGGACGCATTGTAAAGACATACCCAGGGCTTGATAGTCATGTACGAGTGGTTGACGTGAAAGCCGCCTCAGGCACGTCCACCCATAAACAGGCTTGCGCCAATCTTTCCAGTTTCCAATTGGAACAACGATGAGAGCTATTCGACTGGACCGTGATTGTATACTATGAATTGGACCCATACTAGCGAGACATGAAGACATTAGGTTTAGGCATAAAGGAGCTCCAATACATATGCCCAGAACTAAAGAACATACACACATGTGATGCTATATCACAGCACTATAAACACTTGTGTGATGAACTGCAAATGGCAAACTCACTCATGCATTATATTCGCAAACGCCGCTCCCCATTTGATGCAGTGGGTAGAATTGCGAACAGTCTATTTTGAGTATTAGACTCGGACTAAACCAATAAAATAAATGTCATGAAGAAGGTACAAACCAACGAGAAATTCTTATTGACCCTGATGACAAATAACACCTCATTACTTGACGCAACCAATAACGTTGTCAAGAAAACAAGGTGTACATCGGTCAAGCGTCTAAGATTACTTGAACAACAAGTAGCTGCCGTTAGCCAAATCAGAGAAAAGTACACTGGTGCACGTCTGACAGAAAACTACTTGGTGTTAACAACTTAATTAACATTGTTAGCAGATAATCTTCAGCGCAATCGGAAATAGTGGACGTACTTACTGGAGTTCGCCGCCACACTATAAGCCCAACATTGATTTCCCCTAAACAACTAAATGATAACTTGGATCAAGTACGGGACCATTTGCCCGTGACTTCATCCACCATAATTCAACTATACAGAATTACTTGAGCAGAAGGCACAGCAACCGACACTCATGTGATATTCAGAGTAATATTACCACTAGTGTCAACATCATTACAGTTCCAATACAGAGTTTTAGTGTGGAACTCTACTAGTTGGAGATTTTTCGAGCTAAAAATAATACACCAACAAATAGCTCACAGAACAACAAAAATGGTAAGGGAAAAAAAACACCTACCAAATAACTGGCACTTTGCAACACATTCTGCAATGGAACCACAAGCCGTATGCAACGGGACACCATCTGCAGTACGACTAGAAAAACCGGACTACTGTCACAATCATCTGGCTGCACTGCACGCAATGTACACATTAGGTTAGGTTAGGTTAGATTGGTAGTGGGAGGTTCGAAGAACCCCCCACTCACATATGTCATGTATTGGCCCGTTGTGGTGCCGCGTTTTGGACTTTATCCAAAAACCTTCTACCCAGACACAGAGTGTGCCACACCATTTTCGAGGTCGTGGTCCCAGCCCGAGGCTTGAATAAAAGACAGGATATTTTTCGGGTTAGTATCCGCCAGTTGAGCGAGGTCCGATAAGAAGAAAGAACCAAGATAGCGATTTATATTTATGCAGAGTGCCGGACAGTCGCAGAGAAGGTGTTAAACTGTTTCCTCCTCCTCCTCGTCCCGACAGCTTCTGCAGAAATTGTTGGAAGAGGCTAGAAGTCTCGCTCTGTGCGTTCCCATTAGCCAGTGCCCCGTAATGGATCTAATTACGGAAGCACAGCCTAATCCTATTAGGTGGATTAGGCTTGAAGAACGCTTCTTGCAGCGCGTTGGCCAGCTATGCCTAGCAATCTTGCCCGTGGCGATGGTAAGCTGCCATCTTTTGTTAGCTTCGAATTCGAAGTGCGATCGAACTCTAAGCTTACAACTGACCATGGGAATACCCAAGCCCTCTTTATCTGCGAGGAGAGGCATGGTAGTGCCATGCCCTGCCAGCTCGTCTGCTTTACAGTTGCCCTCGATGCTTTTATGTCAGGGCACCCAAATGAGGTATATTTCGAACTGCTCTGCCGTCCCCTGTAGAGATCTGCGGCAGCTTGTGACGGATATCGAATTTGATGATATCGCCTTTAGGGATTTGATAGCCGCCTGGCTATCAGAATATAAGCAGAGCATTTTCTTTCGGAAATGCATGAGAGTGCCTCCTGTATTGCAGCGATCTCGGCTTGAAACATACTGCAGTGGTAAGGAAGGCTGAACGATTTGCTTATAGATAGCTCTTCGCAAAAGACGCCCCTCCCCATACCCGGTCATTTAGCTTAGAGCCATCGGTGTACATTTTTACAGAGTCTGTCGGCCCTGGCGTGCCTGAGCGCCAATGCTCCCTTGGGGGGACTATTATATGGACAGGGGTTTTGGGGAATTCCTGAGGACAACAAAAGTCCGTGTTTGAGGGGATAAGCCAGTTACCCACTAGAATATTGGAGTGTCCGAACTTCTGCTCGGACCACTGCTTGGTTTCCCTCATGCGTAGGGCAGAGAGAGTTGCTACTAATTTCCCCATTTGGTCTATTGGTAGGAGATTTAGTACATTTAACAACAAGTAGCTGCCATTAGCCAAATCAGAGAAAAGTACACTGGTGCACGTCTGACAGAAAACTACTTGGTGTTAACAACTTAATTAACATTGTTAGCAGATAACTTCAGCGCAATCGGAAATAGTGGACGTACTTACTGGAGTTCGCCGCCACACTATAAGCCCAACATTGATTTCCCCTAAACAACTAAATGATAACTTGGATCAAGTACGGGACCATTTGCCCGTGACTTCATCCAACATAATTCAACTATACAGAATTACGCGAGCAGAAGGCACAGCAACCGACACTCATGTGATATTCAGAGTAAGATTACCACTAGTGTCAACATCATTACAGTTCCAATACAGAGTTTTAGTGTGGAATTCTACTAGTTGGAGATTGTTCGAGCTAAAATCGCTGATCATAGGTGTAAACAACCACAGGGATCAATTCATAGAACTTAGACAGGATGATCTACACCGCTGTCTTACACTACCGAACGAAGAATACATATGCTTTGATCATCAAACTGTGTTTAATGTAAACAACAGATGCGAATTCCAACTCTTTAACAATAAGACACCAACAAAAAGCTCACAGAACAACAAGAATGGTAAGGGAAAAAAACACCTACCAAATAACTGGAACTTTGCAACACATTCTGCAATGGAATGTCCAGAGCCTCAGTTGGGGTCGTTGTGAAGGCTCCTGTTGTGGTCAGTCCAGCGGCACGCTGTACTTTGCTCAGCTTGTGGACTGATGTCTTTTTAGACAAAGTTTGCCACCATACTGACATTCCATACAGTAGGATGGGCCGAACGATGGCTGTGTACAGCCACAGCGTGATGTGGGGTGCCATTCCCCATTTCAGTCCAATGGACTTCCTTCATGTATATACTGCGACTGAGGCATTCTTTACTCGTTCTTCTGTGTTAAGATTACAGTCTTGTTTACTATCGAAAGTGACCCCTAAGTATTTAGCGGATTTACTGAAGGCATGTTCCACCCCATTCAGGGTTGGTGGTCTTAGGGGAGGGATCTTATACTTCTTAGTGAAGAGCACTAAATCAGTTTTAGCTGGGTTTAGTCCAAGTCCCTTTGCTGTAGCCCATGAGGACAGGGTTGGAAGTGCGGTGGTAAGCTCGCTCAAACTTTGGGGGTATTTTTCATGCTAACAGCTACATTCCAGAAGAGAGAGGAGATGATGATGGAGATGGAAATGGTCGCAGACCCAAGGGTGGCCCTGACGATCCTGCATTTGAGCAGCTGATCAATCAGATCCACAATCCGGTGCCCCACTCCAGCTCCGATAATGCCTCGGTAATCGCTCACGGTGCGACGTTATTGAAAGCGCCCTCGATGTCTAGAAAGGCTATAAGGCAGTACTCCTTGTGGTGTAGTGCCGTTTCCACTGTATATGTGACAGCATGTAGCGCTGTCTCAGTTGATTTTCGTTTTGATAAGCATGTTGTGCTTGGGAGAAGTGATCAGTCTTGATCGAGTCTCTGATATGTAGGCCAAGTACCCTTTCTAGTGTCTTGAGTTAAAAGGAAGTAAGGCTTATGGGACGAAAGTCCTTTGGGGTCGTGTGTGATGCTTTGCCAGCCTTGTAGTTGAAGACGACTTTAGATTCGACCCATGGCTTGGGGATCAAACCTGTCGTTAAGATATCTGAGAAGATTTTCTGGAGCTAGCTTATGGCAGTATCCACTGCATACTGCAGTTGGGCTGGGATGACTATGTCCTGCCCAGGGGATTTAAAGGGCGAGAAACTTTGAATGGCCCATGAGAAGATATCTTTGGAGAAAATTTCAGTGGAGTAAAGCTCGTCGCATTCTCTGTAGATAGGGGGTCGTTATCCTACGACTGAGCATCCGGGAAAGTGGGCTTCAACCAAAAGTTCCAGAGACTCTAGACTGATCGTTGTCCACGAGTCATCAGGGTTTTTGAGGAAGCCCACGGGTGCTTGTGTGCTGGAGAGAACTTTTCTAAGCCTAGCGGCTTCTGCAGTATTCTCGATTATGGAGCAGAAATGTTGCCAAGTAGAGCGTTTAGGTTGTCTAAGTTTCTTTTTATAGGCGGTAAGGCTGGCTGTATAGAGACTCCATGATTGGTCGACTCCCCTGAACATTTCTTTATTAAAGAGCTTCGCGAACTTTTGTGAAACTCACCTAGTTGTGGGGACCACCACGGTGGTTTTGTTTTCCCTATTGGTTTGCTCTGGGGACATGCCTTGTTTAGGGCGGACTTGCATGCCTCCATGAGATTGTTTGTGAGCAACTCTGTGTGCTTGGGGGAAGGGAGTCCCGCTGGGATATGCTCTGGGATAAGTATTGCAAGACATTCTTTGAAAATGGTCCAATTCGTACGTTTTAAGTTTCTGCACCGTTTAGGCTTAGGGATATCGAGAGAGAAAACTATATCGATATACCTATGATCGGAGAAGGAATGCTCAACTAGCACTCTCCATCTGATAAGTCCTTGATGAAGGGAGGCTGTGGCTAGCGTCAAGTCTAGTATTTCTTTCCTTTTCTTTGTAATAAATGTTGGGTCGTTTCCTATACTACAAATATTCAGACTGGTCAAGAGGATATAATTAAAGAGAAACTCACCCCGTTAATTTATATCCGTACTTCCCTACTGATGGTGGTGAGCTATGGCGTCGCATCCCATTATGAGCTCGGTGTGAGTCGCTTCGCAGTCGGCGATTAGTGCCCTTAGCAGTAGATGTGGCTGTGCCTTTGTTCGTCGTGGGTCATGTAGGCTGAGCTGAGCCTGATGTGTACTGACTCCAGCTCGAGGCACGCAGCATTGTTGTCGCCATTGCTAAAATTAGGGAGCAGAAAAATGTCTAGATGTTTCCCAGCAAGTATGCAGGTACGAACTTTACCTTCGTTGCGGGCTACAAGCAGCTTGTAGTCCTTAGTCCCCAGTCCAGAAACCTTGCCACAGCAGACCCAAAGTCCCTGAGTAAGGACAACATCTGCTTCGCATAATGCGGAGCAGCAGAGCGGCTGCAGCTGCCTTACAGTGGTAGAGATTGATCTGAAGTAGTCTCAGAGATATCTTCATTCTTCAACTCCACCACTGTCAGCTTAGCTTCTTCGTCCGTGTCGTCGTCGAGGTTTATCATTTTGGCCAAGTCTTCCTTCTGACTGGTGGCCGTATTTTGGCGAACAAGGTTTTGCATACCATAGGCTGTGGGATCGTCTGCGACGGTTGTTGGCTGCTTGCTTGGAGCTTAGGTGTCTTGCGCTACCGGTACGTCATCTTGAACCGAAGCTTTGCTTTAAGCCGTAGTCAGCCGATCCGTTGAACGCGACTAGGGCCTCGGCTGACTCGTCGTTAATAACCAGGATCACCTGCCGATTGTTGCCTTCTGGCTCCTTGACCAGGTCAGGGTTACTCAACTGGAAAAGTTTAACTATCCTTTCGGGATCCTCGTACTTCGCGGAATCACAAACTCTTGCTCGTGGTCGACTGGGCACGTCTTTCCAGTCCACTGCCTCTAGCTTCGCACCGGGATAGATCGCTCCCAGAAGTGCAACAGCTTTTTTGTATAGCTCTGCGGATTTATCGTCCTCGCAGGCTATGGCTTTAATGTTGCCCTGATGCCATCTGGCATCAGAGCATCGGGATTGGGGTCCTCCAGATAGCAGCATTAGGTCGACTACCTTCTCCTGCAGCTCGTTTTCTATGGCACCCCACCTATTCCGCGGAATATGGCCCTCTTTTTGGCAACTGTCGAGGACCCCAAAGAGGACTTTCTCCAGAGTGGCTTTGGTGAAGAACCGAGTGAGCGGCTGTGGCCGCGGTGCACCGCGGTGGTGGCCTGATCCGCCTTGCTTGCGGGGCCTGCTCCTCAATGGAGCGTTGGTGCTTCTGCTTGGCTTTAGCAGAAGTGGCAGGGATTGCTGGCTTAAAATCCGGATGGTCTTAGCCCACTCAATCATTTTGACGCCAACTGTGAATGAGGGCTGGGTGGTTAAATTCTCTTGCAGAATTTGCGCCGCACGCCGCCTGTCCTGAATGGGTGGTTTTTTGGCCGCTGTGGTACTGGGCCCTGAGTCATTTGCATGCGTCACGGACCGGAAAGCTGGTGTTGCAAACTTATGTTGCAACCTCCGAGTTCAAGGACTACTCCAGGTTGACGTCCGGGGTGTGAGGACGAATGGCTTGTTCGTCCTGCACCTAAGCCGCTAACGGCGTTGCGAGCACCTGCTGGCGTACCAGGCGTCGGAGAGGAGATGCTAACACCTGTAAAGGTTCCAGCTCCTGTAGAGGGATTGGCGTTTCCCTCCGGGTTTTTAAATGTACCCAACAAGAATGAATCTCTTATAGAGTCGTCATGAGTCCAAAGCCTACTGCCAGTTGGAATATGAAATCGTGGCGACACCTCTCCCACAGAACGCTGTTGTAGACATTTTTCTCTGCCAGCGCATTTTGTGACCGATTTCCAAGTCACTTTGCTTGCCGATTTTTTTCCCTCATAGCACAGCCAGCCAGCCATACTCTGTGCATGCGCCAGTAGCCAGCGATATTGTAGCGCGCAGACCCTTGTTTTTTGGGCTGATCGCCTGTTATCACATGCTTATGAGCGTGTGTATTCTTCATATGATCATACGGTATGCCTTATTCATTATCGCTTTTGTGACCTAGCTGCAAAGCAGCAATACACAAATGTGTATTAATATAGACAAACATATAATTTTATATGAATGTGCGTTTTAATATGTTTGCAGTTTTAGTGAACCTGGGCTTTGATTCTTTGTTTGTGTTTTGCTTCCTTATCGTGTTTTGCGAAGATGTCATAGCTTCATTGCTACATCTCAACCGAAAGTTCTTTAGTTTTAACCATTTTAATTACGAGACACCAGCAAAGTATAATGACTGCACTTTCCGGACTCCAATCAAAGAATAAATGCTACTTTTGCACTGCCCAAATAGTTTTGACACGCATAAAATGTGCTCAAATAATTTTGAAAAGAGATAAGCAATTTTTCGTTTGCTTTGGTTTTGTCGTATGTTCCTTTATCTTTATCAATTCTTCTTTCATATGCTTCCAGACAGACCAAGCTTTCTAACGGTGTGCAGAATTTGCGATCAGACTTACAAACACAACAACATAAGCCGCTAAAGTGCAAAATGAGAAAAAAATATGTTGCTCAAATACTTTTGAGCATGTCTGTATGTATTTGTGGTATACATACACTCATATCATTACGCTAGTGATCGGCTATGTTCACCAAAATACTAGACTTAGTGTCTTTTATACATTTTGCTGCTGATCGGCAATCAAATTTTGTTAGACGCTTGTTTATTTGCTGTGCGCCTGTTGCTGCAGGTCTTGGAAGTCTTTATTTTGTCTTTTGGCGATCTGCGGCGATCGGCTATGCAGCAGCAGCGTATGCTGGGAAAAGCTAGAAGTCTTTGCTAATATTTTTCTGTGCCAAGATAGGTAATAATAACCCCCAAAAACGACCAATACCGCCCTAGCCGCCCCCAGCTGCCCCAGCGCTTCGTAAAAAATGGGAATGCGTGTACAAAGAACTGCATCAAAGTTTTGGAGCCACACCCACCCATTACGCCCCCCTTTCCATGCCTATTACAAACTTTGAGCTAGAGTCACCAAATTTGGTATGAAGATAGCAAATTATGCACCACAAGGATCTGCATCAAAAATTTTAATGTCCTGACCACTCATACCGCCCACGGCCCCCCTTTCCAGACCTTTTACAAACTTTTAACTAGCTTCACCAAATTTGTTATGAAGATAGCAATTGACATTTCACAAAGATGTGCAGTAACAATTTGAAAATATTTCCCTTTCCCCACCTTTTACAAACTTTGAGCTAGAGTCACAACATTTGGAAGGAAGACAGCTGGTGGCATCCCCATCTGCATCGGTGAATCTTTAAGGCAGCGTACACCCCTGCCGCATCCGTACCCCTTTGCAATCAGGCCTCTTGTTACCGGTTTTAAAACTGGTAACCAGCATACCGCAGTCGGTTACGTCCGACTGCAACGTTTGCACTTATTTTTCTTCAGATTTGTTGGCGTTTGACAATTGACTAACGACCCAAGTAGCTTTTGTTGTTGTGGTTAGTGTTGTTGTTGAGCCCGCACTGCCACTCTTTGTTGGTGTCATTGATTTAAAAAAAGAACAACAACATAACAAAAATTGGTGCGTCTAGAAAAATTTTGCACACCAGGATACGTTATGGGGGTGGACATGCCTACTCGCTGCTTATATAACTTAGACAAAACGTAACTCACTAACATTATTGATATACAATTTCGAACAAGCAAAGGGCGTTCACATAAGTTTGTATACAAATTATTATTATTATTATCTTATGATAATTTGATAATTTGAAATCTCGCAACGATCATGCTCCTTTGTTGTTGCTCGTTTGATCATGTCTCATTTGCTCATGTCAATCATAAAGTTTAATAACCCTACCTCCTCCGCACACACTAAATCAAAGCTAAAGGCTAAAGTACGTATGGGTTTAGGCTATGCAATTCACCTAACTGCAGCCTCTTAGATGTTTTTGTGCGTGCGAAGAAGGTAGCGATAAATAATGAGGTCTCAATCTAAAAAAAGTTTTTGTTGTACTATGAGAGTTTCACAAAATCGCTCATTGCTCATGAACTAATGGATCAATTTTCCTCAAATTAATTTCATTTTAAAAAATAGAACCAAAAAACTGTTTTATTTTTGCTGCATTTGGAAGACTTTAAATTGCTCTAGCAATCTCAAAAATTCTCAATTACGCTCATTTTTATACCCTTAACCCATAAAATGGGTAAATAAGGGTATAATGGTTTTGTGCAAAAGTATGTAACGGCCAGAAGGAAGAATCCCCATCCCTTAAAGTGTATATATTCTTGATCAGCACCAACCGCCGAGTCGATATAGCCATGTCCGTCTAACCGTCTGCCTGTCCGTCTGTCCGTCTGAGCTACAAGAGCTAGAGACTTCAGATTTTGTATATAAGTTCTCCTACACCATGAGCAGAACAAACTTGCTTCAAATTATCGATACCTATTCTGGTTTCCGATATACATATGCAATCGATAGTAACAAAATAATGTATTTGGAAAATGTAAAAATACGGGTTGAAATAATGGGTAACGATAGAACTTTTCTGAAAATTTCGTCCAAATCGGTTAAGAAATACCGGAGATATCGAATTTAACCGATTGAAGCTAAGTCAGTTTACCAATGTCTTATATAAATTTAATATATTTATTGCAACTGGGTTCAGGGTATCTTCTAGTTGGGCTCTCCCGACTAGTGCCTTCTTACTTGTTAGGAATATAAGTTGAGAAAAGACACACTTTCACCAAAAATATTAATTGCAAATTGCTAAAAAAAAAAAATACAAGTGGAAACGTTGCAGTCGGACGCAATCGACCGCGGCATACTCGCTACCAGTATTAAAACCGGTAAAAAGAGGCCTGATTGCAAAGGGTTACGGATGCGGCAGGGGTGTACGCTGCTTTAAAGATTCTCCGATGCAGATAGGGATTCCACCAGCTGTCTTCGTTGCACATTTAGTGACTCTAGCTCGAAGTTTGTAAAGGGTGGGGAAAGGAGGGCTGGGCGGTATGGGTGGGCGTGGCATCCAAATTTTGAAGCAGATCTTTGTGGAACAACAATTGCTATGTTCATACCAAATTTGGTGACTCTAGCTAAAAGTTTGTAATAAGTGGGGAATGGAAGGCTGGGGCGGTATGGGTGGGCGTGGCATCCAATTTTTTGATGCAGATCTTTGTGGAATGTCATTTGCTATCTTCATACCAAATTTGGTGACTCTAGCTAAAAGTTTGTAATAAGTGGGGAAAGGAAGGCTGGGGCGGTATGGGTGGGCGTGGCATCCAAATTTTTGAAGCAGATCTATGTGGAATGTCAATTGCTATCTTCATACCAAATTTGGTGACTCTAGCTAAAAGTTTGTAATAAGTGGTGAAAGGGGGGCTGGAGGCGGTATGGGTGGGCGTGGCATCCAAATTTGTGATGCAGATCTTTGTGGAATGTCAATTGCTATCTTCATACCAAATTTGGTGACTCTAGCTCGAAAATTGTAAAAAAAAGGGGAAAGGGTAGCTGGGGCGGAATGGGTGGACCTGGCTCCAAAACTTTGATGCAGATTTTTGGGGGTCGTTACCAGCTATCTTCCCACTAAGTTTGGTGGCTCTAGCTCCACAACTCCGGAAGATACACGTATTTCCGTTTTTGACGAAGCGTTGGTGCGGATGGGGGTGGCTAGGGTGGTATTGGTAGGCGTGGCATCCAAACTTTTGATGCAGTTTTTGGGGGTTCATCATCACCTATCTTGGCACCAAATTTGGTGGCTCTAGCTCAAAAACTGTGGGAGATATAGGCTTTTCTGATTTCAAAATGCGGGGGGGGGCTGGGGCGGAATGGGTGGGCGTGACTCCAAAACTTTGATGCAGTCCTTTGGGGGTCGTTTTGAGTTATCGAATTTATCGATTTGTCAGCCCCCCAGTTATCGTAGAGCCCCCATCTTGACACTTTAATTTACTATCCCATAATAAAGAGAATTGGAGAGTTTCAAGTCTCGAGCTTGAAGGGTGTGGAAAAAGTTGCGAACATACAGACGGACAGACGGACAGACACCATGACGGACATTGCACAAACCCAATATATTCTTTACCTTCGGTATCGAGTTTAATAAAACTCCCAAACAGATATTTCAATATATAAAATACACTTGATTTCCTTTCGTTTCATATGTATGCGGTCATGATTGATAACTTCTTAGTGTGGAAATTTCATTAAAGTATTCGAGCGTAATTAAATTTTTTTCAAACGTGTTTTTTATGTGTATATTAGTATTAGTGATGTTAGCAAGAAGTGTGAGCAAGTGCGATAGCTGATAGCATGTGCACATGGGTTTGTTTCACTTGGTATCGGTTTTTCGATGGTTTATTCTATCGGACAATCTATGGTCTTATACCATCGCTGGCACTATCGAGGGCAGCAGCGGCTGTCATATAAAATCATATGAACATTTCTTACTTGTTTTTCCACAAACCAATCATATCCAAAATCACATATACATACTTCATAAAACAAAAAATATTTAGTTTTAAGGCCCATTCCCTTGAAAAAATTTCATTTATGGAAAGTGGTAAATTTTTACGTTCGGTTCCACATAAAGCAAGGGTGACCAGCTGTGCCAAATATTTGTATGCAAAATATAAATATTTGTTGGTCACCTTATTTGATTAAATTGTTCAAATTGAGCGCCTTCTCGCATTGCTCGCTTGGGAAAGCAATTTTGGCAGATAGTCTAAATATTTCGCCAGACAACGTTCAAAATGGAGTTGAAACACCATATTTTATTGTTGCAGACGATGCGTTTCCTCTACACAAAAGGATTATGAAGTCATACGGGTCGCGCTCACATAGCGTACCCGAACGTGTTTTTAATTATAGGCTCAGTCGAGGCCGCCGCTGCATTGAAAATGCATTTGGCATTTTGATCGCCAAATGCATGGCTGTGCAAAATTTGCTAGAATTACATTAAGGAATATGTTAACTCAGGCGAAGGTTCTGTTCCTTAGCAAATAATTTGGCTGGTGTTAAAATTAAACAAAACATTGAACTCATTTACAATTAAATTGAATTATTTTTCTTTTTCATGCTCATTGATTAATACGATTTTATCTTCTCGAAAAAAGCTTTCAATCCGCTTTAGTTCTCCTTTTTTTGTGGGTCCATTTCTAATGCTGCGCGGAATAATTGTAAAGCTATTATTCCGTTTTTAAGAACAGCTGATTTTGGAGTCCACAATTGTTCCACTATCGGAACTATCGATTAACTTTTCTGATGGTTGCTGGGAATTTAAAAACGGAACACAGACAAGAAAATTTCTGACAACTGTTATTTTTACATAGAGTTGCACATAAAAATTCCGTTTCGCAGCTACTGGGAATGGGCCTTTAAGTACTATTTTTTCATAAAATTAGCAAAGTAAATATTTTGTTATGCAAGGAATAGATATACATTTCAGCTTTTTCATATGTTTAATATATACACATTTCAAATCATATAAATGCTATGTTTACTTTTATTATTTTTGTTGCACAACGGCAGACATTTTCTACGGTTAACCGATGCGCCCGTGTGATCTAACACAGGCTGACAAATTTTTTTTGACTTGCAGAGCGCCCATATACTTAAGAAAGTGAGCCGAAATAGGCAACAACGAAGGCGCATGATCGGAGCGAGATTCAAAAATAATTTGTCATCCAGCGCCGAACATAAAGAGCGATGCGTGAGCGTGTTCAAGTTTTAAGCTGCCTCTTTGGGTTTGGGACCAACAGCGCTCAATTCATAATGCAGATGTACATATGCCGACTGTCATCACAGCACGAGAATGAGCGAATCAGAAAACAAGTAAGAAGGCATTAGTTGAGAAATCCCGACTAAAATATACCCTGAACCCCTGTATTAAAATGACTTGCAGTAGTGCAGTTTTTATTGACTTAACCTTAATATAAAATGTCTCCGGTGTTTCTTAACCGATTTGGATCTAATTTTCACAGAAGTTATAAAGTTATCCATGGTTTCAACTCCTATTTTTACATTTTCTAAACTCGAGATTTTTTCGCTATCGATTCCATATGTATATCGGTAACCAGAATAGTTATCGATGGTTTGAAATAAACTTTATCTGCCTATGGCTTAGGAGAAGGAATGTTCCAAATTTGAAGTCTTTATCTCTTATAGTCTTTGTGATCGACCCGTTTATACATACGGACAGAAATACACACGGACATGGCTATATCGACTCGGCTGTTGATGCTGATCAAGAATAAATATAATTTGTGGAGTCAGAGGGTAAAAAATTATACCCATTTTCACCCGTTTCATGGGTTCAGGGTATGAAAATAATGCCATATTTTACGCATGTATTGCTTGCAAAACAAAGTTAACATGAAGACATGCTTACAGAATTGTTAATGGTAACATGCTTTGGACTTTTCTGCAAGTTCGAAGCGGACAGAAGTAACGAGTAAAAACGTCGGTTCTTCCACTATAAACAGCTGTGCTTGTTTTGATTATTGCTTCTTTGTTTACAATACACATGCCGCCATGTTTTTATACCCTTAACTCATAAAATTGGTAAAAAAAAGGGTATAATGGTTTTGTGCAAAAGTATGTAACAGGCAGAAGGAAGCATGTCCGACCCCATAAAGTATATACATATATGGTGAGCAGCTTAAGGCAACTAATTCAATTCTTTTATGCGTGTAATTTTGTGTGTATGCATGTGCGTGGGCTATTCGAGAGAAGACAAACCATAGACGAATAATGTATGTAACTGGCCGCTGGGCAAAACGCAACAACAACACGTGCTGGCTCGTCGTTGCTACGCAGTTTTGGTGGGCCTGGGCTTTATAATGATTTTTAATACTTTGCTTGGGCTAGCTCCCATGTGCATATTTAAATGTATGCGTAGCATTTGCCATGGCATTCATTAACCTTTCTCTACTATAATGAATCTCGGCAAACGCTAAACAGCCAATATTTGAAAAAGTTTGGTGCATATTTTTGTATTATTTGCCTACAAAAATTAAAGAAAAACAATACTTCCAAGGCAGTCACATTTCATTTTTGGTGCTGGTTGTTTATTTGCAGGATCAGGCGAACAGGAAAATAAACGAGCGTCTAATAAAATAGGCAGGCAAATATCATTTTTGCATTGCGGGTCATAGATACTTTTTCATGTTTTTAGCTCTATGACACTTTCCAACAATTTTGCCATTGCATCTATCATACAGTTATGCAGCGATGCGCAGAAATGCCGAACGTGTATTCAATAGTGCATTTGTCAAGGAAACGTAAAAAGAAAAACTAACAAAAATCTCAACGAGCAGGCTCTGAACGCAAAGCAGAGCTAAAACAAAACAAGCAACGTGCTGGATGAGACGCATAAAATGCGCAAAGTTAGACACAAGGGGTATTCTAATATTCAATTTAAGTCAATAAAACTCAAATACATAATTTTAACATACAGATAGTTAATTTTCAGTATATGAATGCAAAATATGTTTACTTTAGTGTTAGTTAATTTATTTATATACAGCTTGTTTTATAAGTTGTGAATACCCAAACTTATTGCCAACATATAAATAAGCATATAAACCCGACCATATATTAAAGTATCTGACGTTTATCTATTAAATTGCACAAAGCTCATATAAAGTCTACCCTTTCTTGTTGAGTAGAGAGAGTTGCTACTAATTTGCCCATTTGGTCTATTGGTAGGGATTTTGTTCTTTTTCATATTTTTGTTTTTTCTGTGTCGGCAAATGACATCAACAAGTGCACTACTGAACACACTTTCGAAATTTGAGTGCATCGCTGCATAAATTGCGATGGCATAACTTGTGTCTAGACAAGCAGGAGCAGCAAGAAGCGAAACACACGCACACATATAATGACAAATTTTTACCCTTCTTGTTTGCCGCTGGCCTGCCGCTTGTCGTACACTTGACGGGCCGCTGAGTGCAAATGCAACTGAAACAAAAACGGCTGCACAAGCTATCCGCTATCGCGCTCCCTCACATTTATGGCTTATTGCTTTTGTTATTCTGAATACCATTTAAAATATTTCTGAATCGAATCTCTGAGACAAAGCTTTTCTTACCAATCGCCCACTCTTGAGATTGTACTCTCTTTGGTCAAACATAAATCTTGATATCCCTATCTCTTCCGCACTCACTAAGCTAAGCTAACCATAACTAAGAGGCTGCACCACCAACATTATGTTTTTACATACAATGGTAAGGTAATTTGTTATGCATTTTAGTTCATATTTAATGTGCAATGTCCGTCATGGTGTCCGTCCGTCTGTCCGTCTGTATGTTCGCAACTTTTTTCCACACCCTTCAAGCTAGAGACTTGAAACTTTTCGATTCTCTTTAACTATAGGATAGTAAATTAAAGTGTCAAGAAGGGGGTTTTACGATAACTGAGGGGCTGGCAAATCGATAAATTCGATTACTCAAAGCTGAAAAAATCAACATATTTCGCACATCCTTACAGCTAGAACTACTAAATTTGGCAAGAAGATAGCTACAAGCGACCTCAAAAAACTGAATCAAGAATTTTGGAGCCACGCCTACCCATTCCGCCCCCAGCCCCCCCGCATTTTGAAATCAGAAATGGCTATATCTCGCACAGTTTTTGAGCTATAGCCACCAAATTTGGTGCCAAGATAGGTGATGATGACCCCCCAAAAACTGCATTTGGATGCCAAGCCCACCAATACTGCGCTAGCCGCCCCCATCCACCCCAACGCTTCATCAAAACGGGAATGCGTGTATCTTCCAGAGCTGTGGAGCTAGAGCCACAAAATTTAGTGGGAAGATAGCTGGTAACGACCCCCAAAAATCTGCATCAAAGTTTTGGAGCCACGCCCACCCATTTCGCCCCCTTTTCCCCACCTTTTACAAACTTTCAACTAGAGTCACCAATTTAGTATGAATATAGCAATTGACATTTCACAAAGATCTGCAGCAAAAATTTGGATGCCACGCCCACCCATACCGCCCCCAGCCCCCCTTTTCTCACCTTTTACAAACTTTCAACTAGAGTCACCAAATTTAGTATGAATATAGCAATTGACATTTCACAAAGATCTGCAGCAAAAATTTGGATGCCACGCCCACCCATACCGCCCCCAGCCCCTCTTTCCCCACTTTTTACAATTTTCGGTTATTGGGGGTCGTTACCAGCTATCTTCCCACTAAATTTGGTGGCTCTAGCTCCACAACTCCGGAAGATACACGTATTTCCGTTTTTGACGAAGCGTTGGGGCGGATGGGGGTGGCTAGGGTGGTATTGGTAGGCGTGGCATCCAAACTTTTGATGCAGTTTTTGGGGGTTCATCATCACCTATCTTGGCACCAATTTGGTGGCTCTAGCTCAAAAACTGTGGGAGATATAGGCTTTTCTGATTTCAAAATGCGGGGGGGGGCTGGGGCGGAATGGGTGGGCGTGACTCCAAAACTTTGATGCAGTCCTTTGGGGGTCGTTTTGAGTTATCGAATTTATCGATTTGTCAGCCCCCAGTTATCGTAGAGCCCCCATCTTGACACTTTAATTTACTATCCCATAAATAAAGAGAATTGGAGAGTTTCAAGTCTCGAGCTTGAAGGGTGTGGAAAAAGTTGCGAACATACAGACGGACAGACACCATGACGGACATTGCACAAACCCAATATATTCTTTACCTTCGGTATCGAGTTTAATAAAACTCCCAAACAGATATTTCAATATATAAAATACACTTGATTTCCTTTCGTTTCATATGTATGCGGTCATGATTGATAACTTCTTAGTGCGGAAATTTCATTAAAGTATTCGAGCGTAATTAAATTTTTTTCAAACGTGTTTTTTATGTGTATATTAGTATTAGTGATGTTAGCAAGAAGTGTGAGCAAGTGCGATAGCTGATAGCATGTGCACATGGGTTTGTTTCACTTGGTATCGGTTTTTCGATGGTTTATTATATCGGACGCTGGCACTATCGAGGGCAGCAGCGGCTGTCATATAAAATCATATGAACATTTCTTACTTATTTTTCCACAAACCAATCATATCCAAAATCACATATACATACTTCATAAAACAAAAAATATTTAGTTTTAAGGCCCATTCCCTTGAAGAAATTTCATTTATGGAAAGTGGTAAATTTTTACGTTCGGTTCCACATAAAGCAAGGGTGACCAGCTGTGCCAAATATTTGTATGCAAATATAAATATTTGTTGGTCACCTTATTTGATTAAATTGTTCAAATTGAGCGCCTTCTCGCATTGCTCGCTTGGGAAAGCAATTTTGGCAGATAGTCTAAATATTTCGCCAGACAACGTTCAAAATGGAGTTGAAACACCATATTTTATTGTTGCAGACGATGCGTTTCCTCTACACAAAAGGATTATGAAGTCATACGGGTCGCGCTCACATAGCGTACCCGAACGTGTTTTTAATTATAGGCTCAGTCGAGGCCGCCGCTGCATTGAAAATGCATTTGGCATTTTGATCGCCAAATGCATGGCTGTGCAAAATTTGCTAGAATTACATTAAGGAATATGTTAACTCAGGCGAAGGTTCTGTTCCTTAGCAAAATAATTTGGCTGGTGTTAAAATTAAACAAAACATTGAACTCATTTACAATTAAATTGCATTATTTTTCTTTTTCATGCTCATTGATTAATACGATTTTATCTTCTCGAAAAAAGCTTTCAATACGCTTTAGTTCGCCTTTTTTTTGTGGGTCCATTTCTAATGCTGCGCGGAATAATTGTAAAGCTATTATTCCGTTTTTAAGAACAGCTGATTTTGGAGTCCACAATTGTTCCACTATCGGAACTATCGATTAACTAATCTGATGGTTGCTGGGAATTTAAAAACGGAACACAGACAAGAAAATTTCTGACAACTGTTATTTTTACATAGAGTTGCACATAAAAATTCCGTTTCGCAGCTACTGGGAATGGGCCTTTAAGTACTATTTTTTCATAAAATTAACAAAGTAAATATTTTGTTATGCAAGGAATAGATATACATTTCAGCTTTTTCATATGTTTAATATATATACATTTCAAATCATATAAATGCTATGTTTACTTTTATTATTTTTGTTGCACAACGGCAGACATTTTCTACGGTTAACCGATGCGCCCGTGTGATCTAACACAGGCTGACAAATTTTTTTTGACTTGCAGAGCGCCCATATACTTAAGAAAGTGAGCCGAAATAGGCAACAACGAAGGCGCATGATCGGAGCGAGATTCAAAAATAATTTGTCATCCAGCGCCGAACATAAAGAGCGATGCGTGAGCGTGTTCAAGTTTTAAGCTGCCTCTTTGGGTTTGGGACCAACAGCGCTCAATTCATAATGCAGATGTACATATGCCGACTGTCATCACAGCACGAGAATGAGCGAATCAGAAAACAAGTAAGAAGGCATTAGTTGAGAAATCCCGACTAAAATATACCCTGAACCCCTGTATTAAAATGACTTGCAGTAGTGCAGTTTTTATTGACTTAACCTTAATATAAAATGTCTCCGGTGTTTCTTAACCGATTTGGATCTAATTTTCACAGAAGTTATAAAGTTATCCATGGTTTCAACTCCTATTTTTACATTTTCTAAACTCGAGATTTTTTCGCTATCGATTCCATATGTATATCGGTAACCAGAATAGTTATCGATGGTTTGAAATAAACTTTATCTGCCTATGGCTTAGGAGAAGGAATGTTCCAAATTTGAAGTCTTTATCTCTTATAGTCTTTGTGATCGACCCGTTTATACATACGGACAGAAATACACACGGACATGGCTATATCGACTCGGCTGTTGATGCTGATCAAGAATAAATATAATTTGTGGAGTCAGAGGGTAAAAATTATACCCATTTTCACCCGTTTCATGGGTTCAGGGTATGAAAATAATGCCATATTTTACGCATGTATTGCTTGCAAAACAAAGTTAACATGAAGACATGCTTACAGAATTGTTAATGGTAACATGCTTTGGACTTTTCTGCAAGTTCGAAGCGGACAGAAGTAACGAGTAAAAACGTCGGTTCTTCCACTATAAACAGCTGTGCTTGTTTTGATTATTGCTTCTTTGTTTACAATACACATGCCGCCATGTTTTTATACCCTTAACTCATAAAATTGGTAAAAAAAAGGGTATAATGGTTTTGTGCAAAAGTATGTAACAGGCAGAAGGAAGCATGTCCGACCCCATAAAGTATATATATGGTGAGCAGCTTAAGGCAACTAAGTCAATTCTTTTATGCGTGTAATTTTGTGTGTATGCATGTGCGTGGGCTATTCGAGAGAAGACAAAACCATAGACGAATAATGTATGTAACTGGCCGCTGGGCAAAACGCAACAACAACACGTGCTGGCTCGTCGTTGCTACGCAGTTTTGGTGGGCCTGGGCTTTATAATGATTTTTAATACTTTGCTTGGGCTAGCTCCCATGTGCATATTTAAATGTATGCGTAGCATTTGCCATGGCATTCATTAACCTTTCTCTACTATAATGAATCTCGGCAAACGCTAAACAGCCAATATTTGAAAAAGTTTGGTGCATATTTTTGTATTATTTGCCTACAAAAATTAAAGAAAAACAATACTTCCAAGGCAGTCACATTTCATTTTTGGTGCTGGTTGTTTATTTGCAGGATCAGGCGAACAGGAAAATAAACGAGCGTCTAATAAAATAGGCAGGCAAATATCAGTTTTGCATTGCGGGTCATATATACTTTTTCATGTTTTTAGCTCTATGACACTTTCCAACAATTTTGCCATTGCATCTATCATACAGTTATGCAGCGATGCGCAGAAATGCCGAACGTGTATTCAATAGTGCATTTGTCAAGGAAACGTAAAAAGAAAAACTAACAAAAATCTCAACGAGCAGGCTCTGAACGCAAAGCAGAGCTAAAACAAAACAAGCAACGTGCTGGATGAGACGCATAAAATGCGCAAAGTTAGATACAAGGGGTATTCTAATATTCAATTTAAGTCAATAAAACTCAAATACATAATTTTAACATACAGATAGTTAATTTTCAGTATATGAATGCAAAATATGTTTACTTTAGTGTTAGTAAATTTATTTATATAGAGCTTGTTTTATAAGTTGTGAATACCCAAACTTATTGCAAACATATAAATAAGCATATAAACCCGACCATATATTAAAGAATCTGACGTTTATCTATTAAATTGCACAAAGCTCATATAAAGTCTACCCTTTCTTGTTGAGTAGAGAGAGTTGCTACTAATTTGCCCATTTGGTCTATTGGTAGGGATTTTGTTCTTTTTCATATTTTTGTTTTTTCTGTGTCGGCAAATGACATCAACAAGTGCACTACTGAATACACTTTCGAAATTTGAGTGCATCGCTGCATAAATTGCGATGGCATAACTTGTGTCTAGACAAGCAGGAGCAGCAAGAAGCGAAACACACGCACACATATAATGACAAATTTTTACCCTTCTTGTTTGCCGCTGGCCTGCCGCTTGTCGTACACTTGACGGGCCGCTGAGTGCAAATGCAACTGAAACAAAAACGGCTGCACAAGCTATCCGCTATCGCGCTCCCTCACATTTATGGCTTATTGCTTTTGTTATTCTGAATACCATTTGAAATATTTCTGAATCGAATCTCTGAGACAAAGCTTTTCTTACCAATCGCCCACTCTTGAGATTGTACTCTCTTTGGTCAAACATAAATCTTGATATCCCTATCTCTTCCGCACTCACTAAGCTAAGCTAACCATAACTAAGAGGCTGCACCACCAACATTATGTTTTTACATACAATGGTAAGGTAATTTGTTATGCATTTTAGTTCATATTTAATGTGCAATGTCCGTCATGGTGTCCGTCCGTCTGTCCGTCTGTATGTTCGCAACTTTTTTCCACACCCTTCAAGCTAGAGACTTGAAACTTTTCGATTCTCTTTAACTATAGGATAGTAAATTAAAGTGTCAAGAAGGGGGTTTTACGATAACTGAGGGGCTGGCAAATCGATAAATTCGATTACTCAAAGCTGAAAAAATCAACATATTTCGCACATCCTTACAGCTAGAACTACTAAATTTGGCAAGAAGATAGCTACAAGCGACCTCAAAAAACTGAATCAAGAATTTTGGAGCCACGCCTACCCATTCCGCCCCCAGCCCCCCGCATTTTGAAATCAGAAATGGCTATATCTCGCACAGTTTTTGAGCTATAGCCACCAAATTTGGTGCCAAGATAGGTGATGATGACCCCCCAAAAACTGCATTTGGATGCCAAGCCCACCAATACTGCGCTAGCCGCCCCCATCCACCCCAACGCTTCATCAAAAACGGGAATGCGTGTATCTTCCAGAGCTGTGGAGCTAGAGCCACAAAATTTAGTGGGAAGATAGCTGGTAACGACCCCCAAAAATCTGCATCAAAGTTTTGGAGCCACGCCCACCCATTTCGCCCCCTTTTCCCCACCTTTTACAAACTTTCAACTAGAGTCACCAAATTTAGTATGAATATAGCAATTGACATTTCACAAAGATCTGCAGCAAAAATTTGGATGCCACGCCCACCCATACCGCCCCCAGCCCCCCTTTTCTCACCTTTTACAAACTTTCAACTAGAGTCACCAAATTTAGTATGAATATAGCAATTGACATTTCACAAAGATCTGCAGCAAAATTTGGATGCCACGCCCACCCATACCGCCCCCAGCCCCCCTTTCCCCACTTTTTACAATTTTCGGTTATTGGGGGTCGTTACCAGCTATCTTCCCACTAAATTTGGTGGCTCTAGCTCCACAACTCCGGAAGATACACGTATTTCCGTTTTTGACGAAGCGTTGGGGCGGATGGGGGTGGCTAGGGTAGTATTGGTAGGCGTGGCATCCAAACTTTTGATGCAGTTTTTGGGGGTTCATCATCACCTATCTTGGCACCAAATTTGGTGGCTCTAGCTCAAAAACTGTGGGAGATATAGGCTTTTCTGATTTCAAAATGCGGGGGGGGGGGCTGGGGCGGAATGGGTGGGCGTGACTCCAAAACTTGATGCAGTCCTTTGGGGGTCGTTTTGAGTTATCGAATTTATCGATTTGTCAGCCCCCCAGTTATCGTAGAGCCCCCATCTTGACACTTTAATTTACTATCCCATAAATAAAGAGAATTGGAGAGTTTCAAGTCTCGAGCTTGAAGGGTGTGGAAAAAGTTGCGAACATACAGACGGACAGACGGACAGACACCATGACGGACATTGCACAAACCCAATATATTCTTTACCTTCGGTATCGAGTTTAATAAAACTCCCAAACAGATATTTCAATACATAAAATACACTTGATTTCCTTTCGTTTCATATGTATGCGGTCATGATTGATAACTTCTTAGTGTGGAAATTTCATTAAAGTATTCGAGCGTAATTAAATTTTTTCAAACGTGTTTTTTATGTGTATATTAGTATTAGTGATGTTAGCAAGAAGTGTGAGCAAGTGCAATAGCTGATAGCATGTGCACATGGGTTTGTTTCACTTGGTATCGGTTTTTCGATGGTTTATTCTATCGGACAATCTATGGTCTTATACTATCGCTGGCACTATCGAGGGCAGCAGCGGCTGTCATATAAAATCATATGAACATTTCTTACTTATTTTTCCACAAACCAATCATATCCAAAATCACATATACATACTTCATAAAACAAAAATATTTAGTTTTAAGGCCCATTCCCTTGAAGAAATTTCATTTATGGAAAGTGGTAAATTTTTACGTTCGGTTCCACATAAAGCAAGGGTGACCAGCTGTGCCAATATTTGTATGCAAAATATAAATATTTGTTGGTCAC
The DNA here is from genome assembly GCA_030179655.1 of Scaptomyza flava. Taxonomy (NCBI): domain Eukaryota; kingdom Metazoa; phylum Arthropoda; class Insecta; order Diptera; family Drosophilidae; genus Scaptomyza; species Scaptomyza flava. The sequence goes on along the minus strand of JARNME010000330.1, from coordinate 89,184 downwards.
CTTATTTGATTAAATTGTTCAAATTGAGCGCCTTCTCGCATTGCTCGCTTGGGAAAGCAATTTTGGCAGATAGTCTAAATATTTCGCCAGACAACGTTCAAAATGGAGTTGAAACACCATATTTTATTGTTGCAGACGATGCGTTTCCTCTACACAAAAGGATTATGAAGTCATACGGGTCGCGCTCACATAGCGTACCCGAACGTGTTTTTAATTATAGGCTCAGTCGAGGCCGCCGCTGCATTGAAAATGCATTTGGCATTTTGATCGCCAAATGCATGGCTGTGCAAAATTTGCTAGAATTACATTAAGGAATATGTTAACTCAGGCGAAGGTTCTGTTCCTTAGCAAAATAATTTGGCTGGTGTTAAAATTAAACAAAACATTGAACTCATTTACAATTAAATTGAATTATTTTTCTTTTTCATGCTCATTGATTAATACGATTTTATCTTCTCGAAAAAAGCTTTCAATCCGCTTTAGTTCTCCTTTTTTTGTGGGTCCATTTCTAATGCTGCGCGGAATAATTGTAAAGCTATTATTCCGTTTTTAAGAACAGCTGATTTTGGAGTCCACAATTGTTCCACTATCGGAACTATCGATTAACTTTTCTGATGGTTGCTGGGAATTTAAAAACGGAACACAGACAAGAAATTTCTGACAACTGTTATTTTTACATAGAGTTGCACATAAAATTCCGTTTCGCAGCTACTGGGAATGGGCCTTTAAGTACTATTTTTTCATAAAATTAGCAAAGTAAATATTTTGTTATGCAAGGAATAGATATACATTTCAGCTTTTCATATGTTTAATATATATACATTTCAAATCATATAAATGCTATGTTTACTTTATTATTTTTGTTGCACAACGGCAGACATTTTCTACGGTTAACCGATGCGCCCGTGTGATCTAACACAGGCTGACAAATTTTTTTTGACTTGCAGAGCGCCCATATACTTAAGAAAGTGAGCCGAAATAGGCAACAACGAAGGCGCATGATCGGAGCGAGATTCAAAAATAATTTGTCATCCAGCGCCGAACATAAAGAGCGATGCGTGAGCGTGTTCAAGTTTTAAGCTGCCTCTTTGGGTTTGGGACCAACAGCGCTCAATTCATAATGCAGATGTACATATGCCGACTGTCATCACAGCACGAGAATGAGCGAATCAGAAAACAAGTAAGAAGGCATTAGTTGAGAAATCCCGACTAAAATATACCCTGAACCCCTGTATTAAAATGACTTGCAGTAGTGCAGTTTTTCTTGACTTAACCTTAATATAAAATGTCTCCGGTGTTTCTTAACCGATTTGGATCTAATTTTCACAGAAGTTATAAAGTTATCCATGGTTTCAACTCCTATTTTTACATTTTCTAAACTCGAGATTTTTTCGCTATCGATTCCATATGTATATCGGTAACCAGAATAGTTATCGATGGTTTGAAATAAACTTTATCTGCCTATGGCTTAGGAGAAGGAATGTTCCAAATTTGAAGTCTTTATCTCTTATAGTCTTTGTGATCGACCCGTTTATACATACGGACAGAAATACACACGGACATGGCTATATCGACTCGGCTGTTGATGCTGACCAAGAATAAATATAATTTGTGGAGTCAGAGGGTAAAAAATTATACCCATTTTCACCCGTTTCATGGGTTCAGGGTATGAAAATAATGCCATATTTTACGCATGTATTGCTTGCAAAACAAAGTTAACATGAAGACATGCTTAGAGAATTGTTAATGGTAACATGCTTTGGACTTTTCTGCAAGTTCGAAGCGGACAGAAGTAACGAGTAAAAACGTCGGTTCTTCCACTATAAACAGCTGTGCTTGTTTTGATTATTGCTTCTTTGTTTACAATACACATGCCGCCATGTTTTTATACCCTTAACTCATAAAATTGGTAAAAAAAGGGTATAATGGTTTTGTGCAAAAGTATGTAACAGGCAGAAGGAAGCATGTCCGACCCCATAAAGTATATATATGGTGAGCAGCTTAAGGCAACTAAGTCAATTCTTTTATGCGTGTAATTTTGTGTGTATGCATGTGCGTGGGCTATTCGAGAGAAGACAAAACCATAGACGAATAATGTATGTAACTGGCCGCTGGGCAAAACGCAACAACAACACGTGCTGGCTCGTCGTTGCTACGCAGTTTTGGTGGGCCTGGGCTTTATAATGATTTTTAATACTTTGCTTGGGCTAGCTCCCATGTGCATATTTAAATGTATGCGTAGCATTTGCCATGGCATTCATTAACCTTTCTCTACTATAATGAATCTCGGCAAACGCTAAACAGCCAATATTTGAAAAAGTTTGGTGCATATTTTTGTATTATTTGCCTACAAAAATTAAAGAAAAACAATACTTCCAAGGCAGTCACATTTCATTTTTGGTGCTGGTTGTTTATTTGCAGGATCAGGCGAACAGGAAAATAAACGAGCGTCTAATAAAATAGGCAGGCAAATATCAGTTTTGCATTGCGGGTCATAGATACTTTTTCATGTTTTTAGCTCTATGACACTTTCCAACAATTTTGCCATTGCATCTATCATACAGTTATGCAGCGATGCGCAGAAATGCCGAACGTGTATTCAATAGTGCATTTGTCAAGGAAACATAAAAAGAAAAACTAACAAAAATCTCAACGAGCAGGCTCTGAACGCAAAGCAGAGCTAAAACAAAACAAGCAACGTGCTGGATGAGACGCATAAAATGCGCAAAGTTAGATACAAGGGGTATTCTAATATTCAATTTAAGTCAATAAAACTCAAATACATAATTTTAACATACAGATAGTTAATTTTCAGTATATGAATGCAAAATATGTTTACTTTAGTGTTAGTAAATTTATTTATATACAGCTTGTTTTATAAGTTGTGAATACCCAAACTTATTGCCAACATATAAATAAGCATATAAACCCGACCATATATTAAAGAATCTGACGTTTATCTATTAAATTGCACAAAGCTCATATAAAGTCTACCCTTTCTTGTTGAGTAGAGAGAGTTGCTGCTAATTTGCCCATTTGGTCTATTGGTAGGGATTTTGTTCTTTTTCATATTTTTGTTTTTTCTGTGTCGGCAAATGACATCAACAAGTGCACTACTGAATACACTTTCGAAATTTGAGTGCATCGCTGCATAAATTGCGATGGCATAACTTGTGTCTAGACAAGCAGTAGCAGCAAGAAGCGAAACACACGCACACATATAATGACAAATTTTTACCCTTCTTGTTTGCCGCTGGCCTGCCGCTTGTCGTACACTTGACGGGCCGCTAAGTGCAAATGCAACTGAAACAAAAACGGCTGCACAAGCTATCCGCTATCGCGCTCCCTCACATTTATGGCTTATTGCTTTTGTTATTCTGAATACCATTTGAAATATTTCTGAATCGAATCTCTGAGACAAAGCTTTTCTTACCAATCGCCCACTCTTGAGATTGTACTCTCTTTGGTCAAACATAAATCTTGATATCCCTATCTCTTCCGCACTCACTAAGCTAAGCTAACCATAACTAAGAGGCTGCACCACCAACATTATGTTTTTACATACAATGGTAAGGTAATTTGTTATGCATTTTAGTTCATATTTAATGTGCAATGTCCGTCATGGTGTCCGTCCGTCTGTCCGTCTGTATGTTCGCAACTTTTTTCCACACCCTTCAAGCTAGAGACATGAAACTTTTTAATTCTCTTTAACTATAGGATAGTAAATTAAAGTGTCAAGAAGGGGGTTTTACGATAACTGAGGGGCTGGCAAATCGATAAATTCGATTACTCAAAGCTGAAAAAATCAACATATTTCGCACATCCTTACAGCTATAACTACTAAATTTGGCAAGAAGATAGCTACAAGCGACCTCAAAAAACTGAATCAAGAATTTTGGAGCCACGCCTACCCATTCCGCCCCCAGCCCCCCGCATTTTGAAATCAGAAATGGCTATATCTCGCACAGTTTTTGAGCTATAGCCACCAAATTTGGTGCCAAGATAGGTGATGATGACCCCCCAAAAACTGCATTTGGATGCCAAGCCCACCAATACTGCGCTAGCCGCCCCCATCCACCCCAACGCTTCATCAAAAACGGGAATGCGTGTATCTTCCAGAGCTGTGGAGCTAGAGCCACAAAATTTAGTGGGAAGATAGCTGGTAACGACCCCCAAAAATCTGCATCAAAGTTTTGGAGCCACGCCCACCCATTTCGCCCCCTTTTCCCCACCTTTTACAAACTTTCAACTAGAGTCACCAAATTTAGTATGAATATAGCAATTGACATTTCACAAAGATCTGCAGCAAAAATTTGGATGCCACGCCCACCCATACCGCCCCCAGCCCCCCTTTTCTCACCTTTTACAAACTTTCAACTAGAGTCACCAAATTTAGTATGAATATAGCAATTGACATTTCACAAAGATCTGCAGCAAAAATTTGGATGCCACGCCCACCCATACCGCCCCCAGCCCCCCTTTCCCCACTTTTTACAATTTTCGGTTATTGGGGGTCGTTACCAGCTATCTTCCCACTAAATTTGGTGGCTTTAGCTCCACAACTCCGGAAGATACACGTATTTCCGTTTTTGACGAAGCGTTGGGGCGGATGGGGGTGGCTAGGGTAGTATTGGTAGGCGTGGCATCCAAACTTTTGTCATCACCTATCTTGGCACCAAATTTGGTGGCTCTAGCTCAAAAACTGTGGGAGATATAGGCTTTTCTGATTTCAAAATGCGGGGGGGGGCTGGGGCGGAATGGGTGGGCGTGACTCCAAAACTTTGATGCAGTCCTTTGGGGGTCGTTTTGAGTTATCGAATTTATCGATTTGTCAGCCCCCCAGTTATCGTAGAGCCCCCATCTTGACACTTTAATTTACTATCCCATAAATAAAGAGAATTGGAGAGTTTCAAGTCTCGAGCTTGAAGGGTGTGGAAAAAGTTGCGAACATACAGACGGACAGACGGACAGACACCATGACGGACATTGCACAAACCCAATATATTCTTTACCTTCGGTATCGAGTTTAATAAAACTCCCAAACAGATATTTCAATACATAAAATACACTTGATTTCCTTTCGTTTCATATGTATGCGGTCATGATTGATAACTTCTTAGTGTGGAAATTTCATTAAAGTATTCGAGCGTAATTAAATTTTTTCAAACGTGTTTTTTATGTGTATATTAGTATTAGTGATGTTAGCAAGAAGTGTGAGCAAGTGCAATAGCTGATAGCATGTGCACATGGGTTTGTTTCACTTGGTATCGGTTTTTCGATGGTTTATTCTATCGGACAATCTATGGTCTTATACTATCGCTGGCACTATCGAGGGCAGCAGCGGCTGTCATATAAAATCATATGAACATTTCTTAAGGCCTGTTTACTCTCGACATAACTTAACATAACATAACTTAATTTAATTTAACTTAATTTATAGAAAATATGCGTTTACTCTCAACATAACTTAACATAAGAAATCAACGTGTCAGTGCTGTAGAATTATGTTAGCAGTGTTGTTAAACAAAGGAAAATAAACAGCTGTTATCACATATCAACAACATCTGCATTCAACTTATTTTGCGCTCGTTGGCTTATTTTTAAAAAAATTGTTCATGGATGAAGTTGCAGTGGTATTTGGTATGTACCTAAACATCGTAGCTTTATATAAAAAGCAGAAAGACCAAGAAAAAAAAAAGCGGCGTTGGGCAGTACGTCCAATAAATCGGAACTGGCACACGAGTGGGTACTTCACCAAAAATTTTACAGCCATCAGAGATTTGGATGAAGAACAGTTTTTTATTCATACCCGAATGTCTAAAAAACTGTTCCAGTTAATAATAAGTTTGTTGCGAGACAAACTCAGGAAGCCGCGACAGCGCATCAGTACAGAAGAGCGTCTTGAAATTACATTGTTGTAAGTTTATTTTCATATATGAACATAAATTAAGTGTATGTACTTTATTTGTTATAATTGTTTATTTTAAAGATTTTTAGCTCATGGCACAAGTTTGCAATCGATTGCTTGGAGTCATAAGCTTGGAAAAACTACAGTGTGGAAAATTATTTTTGAAACTTGCGAAGCTTTATGGGATGTTCTTTCAGGTAGTTGTTAAGTTATGCATGTACTTAATTTATTGGTTCGAATATTTTTTAACCAATATGTTATTTCAGGCATATATCTGGCACCTCCAACCGAGTCGCAATATAAAGACATTGCGGCTGATTTCGTTTCTTAGACGGATGTAGCGATGCCGCAGGTTCAGTTTCGTGCGCATCAGCTGCAAATGATGATGACGTTTCCATTATTATGTCATCGACATCTAATGTTGTTGAAAAAACGTCATCACTTTCCCATAATAGTGTGGGCGACTCCTCTGACGCATTGAAATTTGACCTTTGCCTAAACAATAAAAGCATTTTTATTGTACAAAATATAACAAATTGTAAATAAGTAATTACCGGCGTTTTTGCAAATGTTTTTTTAAAAACTGCAAACTTTGGAAATGCAGCCATTCCGATGCCATGCCAACTCCACTACCTGAAGGCTCCACAATCCTCAACTCCCTCGTAAACCGCTGCCTCAGGCTATTCCAACGCGTTTCACAGACATCAACTTTAACAAACAAACATATCAATGCAAAATCAAATTCAACAATTTCTATCAATATACTAACCATTGCAACCAAGTTCTTTGGCAATTGCAGCCCAAACTTCTCTTTTTTTATTTATATTTTTATAGTCTTTTGACTTCTTGTCATAAATTAAAGCATTCGCTTCAACTAAAATAATTAGCGCGTGCTCATCCATTTCCAAAGTTGAATTTGTAAACAATTGGTAAAGAGCGCCTAACGTTTTGTAACACAGTTTTTGATCAGCTGTTTGACTTTCATGTTAATGAACACTGCTCAGCTTAAAAAAATTATGTTGAAATCTGCAATCTGCAGGTTCCAAATTAAGTTATGTTATGTTATGTTGAGAGTAAACGCTAACATTGAGAACCATAAGGTAGATTGAGTCAGCTGACTCTTATGTTATGTTATGTTAAGTTATGTCGAGAGTAAATAGCCCTTTACTTGTTTTTCCACAAACCAATCATATCAAAAATCACATATACATACTTCATAACACAAAAAATATTTAGTTTTAAGGCCCATTCCCTTGAAAAAATTTCATTTATGGAAAGTGGTAAATTTTTACGTTCGGTTCCACATAAAGCAAGGGTGACCAGCTGTGCCAAATATTTGTATGCAAAATATAAATATTTGTTGGTCACCTTATTTGATTAAATTGTTCAAATTGAGCGCCTTCTCGCATTGCTCGCTTGGGAAAGCAATTTTGGAAGATAGTCTAAATATTTCGCCAGACAACGTTCTCAATGGAGTTGAAACACCATATTTTATTGTTGCAGACGATGCGTTTCCTCTACACAAAAGGATTATGAAGTCATACGGGTCGCGCTCACATAGCATACCCGAACGTGTTTTTAATTATAGGCTCAGTCGAGGCCGCCGCTGCATTGAAAATGCATTTGGCATTTTGATCGCCAAATGCATGGCTGTGCAAAATTTGCTAGAATTACATTAAGGAATATGTTAACTCAGGCGAAGGTTCTGTTCCTTAGCAAAATAATTTGGCTGGTGTTAAAATTAAACAAAACATTGAACTCAATTAAATTGAATTATTTTTCTTTTTCATGCTCATTGATTAATACGATTTTATCTTCTCGAAAAAAGCTTTCAATCCGCTTTAGTTCTCCTTTTTTTTGTGGGTCCATTTCTAATGCTGCGCGGAATAATTGTAAAGCTATTATTCCGTTTTTAAGATTTTGGAGTCCACAATTGTTCCACTATCGGAACTATCGATTAACTTTTCTGATGGTTGCTGGGAATTTAAAAACGGAACACAGACAAGAAAATTTCTGACAACTGTTATTTTTACATAGAGTTGCACATAAAAATTCCGTTTCGCAGCTACTGGGAATGGGCCTTTAAGTACTATTTTTTCATAAAATTAACAAAGTAAATATTTTGTTATGCAAGGAATAGATATACATTTCAGCTTTTTCATATGTTTAATATATATACATTTCAAATCATATAAATGCTATGTTTACTTTTATTATTTTTGTTGCACAACGGCAGACATTTTCTACGATTAACCGATGCGCCCGTGTGATCTAACACAGGCTGACAAATTTTTTTTGACTTGCAGAGCGCCCATATACTTAAGAAAGTGAGCCGAAATAGGCAACAACGAAGGCGCATGATCGGAGCGAGATTCAAAAATAATTTGTCATCCAGCGCCGAACATAAAGAGCGATGCGTGAGCGTGTTCAAGTTTTAAGCTGCCTCTTTGGGTTTGGGACCAACAGCGCTCAATTCATAATGCAGATGTACATATGCCGACTGTCATCACAGCACGAGAATGAGCGAATCAGAAAACAAGTAAGAAGGCATTAGTTGAGAAATCCCGACTAAAATATACCCTGAACCCCTGTATTAAAATGACTTGCAGTAGTGTAGTTTTTCTTGACTTAACCTTAATATAAAATGTCTCCGGTGTTTCTTAACCGATTTGGATCTAATTTTCACAGAAGTTATAAAGTTATCCATGGTTTCAACTAATATTTTTACATTTTCTAAACTCGAGATTTTTTCGCTATCGATTCCATATGTATATCGGTAACCAGAATAGTTATCGATGGTTTGAAATAAACTTTATCTGCCTATGGCTTAGGAGAAGGAATGTTCCAAATTTGAAGTCTTTATCTCTTATAGTCTTTGTGATCGACCCGTTTATACATACGGACAGAAATACACACGGACATGGCTATATCGACTCGGCTGTTGATGCTGATCAAGAATAAATATAATTTGTGGAGTCAGAGGGTAAAAAATTATACCCATTTTCACCCGTTTCATGGGTTCAGGGTATGAAAATAATGCCATATTTTACGCATGTATTGCTTGCAAAACAAAGTTAACATGAAGACATGCTTACAGAATTGTTAATGGTAACATGCTTTGGACTTTTCTGCAAGTTCGAAGCGGACAGAAAAAACGAGTAAAAACGTCGGTTCTTCCACTATAAACAGCTGTGCTTGTTTTGATTATTGCTTCTTTGTTTACAATACACATGCCGCCATGTTTTTATACCCTTAACTCATAAAATTGGTAAAAAAAAAAGGGTATAATGGTTTTGTGCAAAAGTATGTAACAGGCAGAAGGAAGCATGTCCGACCCCATAAAGTATATATATGGTGAGCAGCTTAAGGCAACTAAGTCAATTCTTTTATGCGTGTAATTTTGTGTGTATGCATGTGCGTGGGCTATTCGAGAGAAGACAAAACCATAGACGAATAATGTATGTAACTGGCCGCTGGGCAAAACGCAACAACAACACGTGCTGGCTCGTCGTTGCTACGCAGTTTTGGTGGGCCTGGGCTTTATAATGATTTTTAATACTTTGCTTGGGCTAGCTCCCATGTGCATATTTAAATGTATGCGTAGCATTTGCCATGGCATTCATTAACCTTTCTCTACTATAATGAATCTCGGCAAACGCTAAACAGCCAATATTTGAAAAAGTTTGGTGCATATTTTTGTATTATTTGCCTACAAAAATTAAAGAAAAACAATACTTCCAAGGCAGTCACATTTCATTTTTGGTGCTGGTTGTTTATTTGCAGGATCAGGCGAACAGGAAAATAAACGAGCGTCTAATAAAATAGGCAGGCAAATATCAGTTTTGCATTGCGGGTCATATATACTTTTTCATGTTTTTAGCTCTATGACACTTTCCAACAATTTTGCCATTGCATCTATCATACAGTTATGCAGCGATGCGCAGAAATGCCGAACGTGTATTCAATAGTGCATTTGTCAAGGAAACGTAAAAAGAAAAACTAACAAAAATCTCAACGAGCAGGCTCTGAACGCAAAGCAGAGCTAAAACAAAACAAGCAACGTGCTGGATGAGACGCATAAAATGCGCAAAGTTAAATACAAGGGGTATTCTAATATTCAATTTAAGTCAATAAAACTCAAATAAAAATAAGTTGTGAATACCCAAACTTATTGCCAACATATAAATAAGCATATAAACCCGACCATATATTAAAGTATCTGACGTTTATCTATTAAATTGCACAAAGCTCATATAAAGTCTACCCTTTCTTGTTGAGTAGAGAGAGTTGCTACTAATTTGCCCATTTGGTCTATTGGTAGGGATTTTGTTCTTTTTCATATTTTTGTTTTTTCTGTGTCGGCAAATGACATCAACAAGTGCACTACTGAATACACTTTCGAAATTTGAGTGCATCGCTGCATAAATTGCGATGGCATAACTTGTGTCTAGACAAGCAGGAGCAGCAAGAAGCGAAACACACGCACACATATAATGACAAATTTTTACCCTTCTTGTTTGCCGCTGGCCTGCCGCTTGTCGTACACTTGACGGGCCGCTGAGTGCAAATGCAACTGAAACAAAAACGGCTGCACAAGCTATCCGCTATCGCGCTCCCTCACATTTATGGCTTATTGCTTTTGTTATTCTGAATACCATTTGAAATATTTCTGAATCGAATCTCTGAGACAAAGCTTTTCTTACCAATCGCCCACTCTTGAGATTGTACTCTCTTTGGTCAAACATAAATCTTGATATCCCTATCTCTTCCGCACTCAATAAGCTAAGCTAACCATAACTAAGAGGATGCACCACCAACATTATGTTTTTACATACAATGGTAAGGTAATTTGTTATGCATTTTAGTTCATATTTAATGTGCAATGTCCGTCATGGTGTCCGTCCGTCTGTCCGTCTGTATGTTCGCAACTTTTTTCCACACCCTTCAAGCTAGAGACTTGAAACTTTTCGATTCTCTTTAACTATAGGATAGTAAATTAAAGTGTCAAGAAGGGGGTTTTACGATAACTGGGGGGCTGGCAAATCGATAAATTCGATTACTCAAAGCTGAAAAAATCAACATATTTCGCACATCGTTACAGCTAGAACTACTAAATTTGGCAAGAAGATAGCTACAAGCGACCTCAAAAAACTGAATCAAGAATTTTGGAGCCACGCCTACCCATTCCGCCCCCAGCCCCCCCGCATTTTGAAATCAGAAATGGCTATATCTCGCACAGTTTTTGAGCTATAGCCACCAAATTTGGTGCCAAGATAGGTGATGATGACCCCCCAAAAACTGCATTTGGATGCCAAGCCCACCAATACTGCGCTAGCCGCCCCCATCCACCCCAACGCTTCATCAAAAACGGGAATGCGTGTATCTTCCAGAGCTGTGGAGCTAGAGCCACAAAATTTAGTGGGAAGATAGCTGGTAACGACCCCCAAAAATCTGCATCAAAGTTTTGGAGCCACGCCCACCCATTTCGCCCCCTTTTCCCCACCTTTTACAAACTTTCAACTAGAGTCACCAAATTTAGTATGAATATAGCAATTGACATTTCACAAAGATCTGCAGCAAAAATTTGGATGCCACGCCCACCCATACCGCCCCCAGCCCCCCTTTTCTCACCTTTTACAAACTTTCAACTAGAGTCACCAAATTTAGTATGAATATAGCAATTGACATTTCACAAAGATCTGCAGCAAAAATTTGGATGCCACGCCCACCCATACCGCCCCCAGCCCCCCTTTCCCCACTTTTTACAATTTTCGGTTATTGGGGGTCGTTACCAGCTATCTTCCCACTAAATTTGGTGGCTCTAGCTCCACAACTCCGGAAGATACACGTATTTCCGTTTTTGACGAAGCGTTGGGGCGGATGGGGGTGGCTAGGGTGGTATTGGTAGGCGTGGCATCCAAACTTTTGATGCAGTTTTTGGGGGTTCATCATCACCTATCTTGGCACCAAATTTGGTGGCTCTAGCTCAAAAACTGTGGGAGATATAGGCTTTTCTGATTTCAAAATGCGGGGGGGGGCTGGGGCGGAATGGGTGGGCGTGACTCCAAAACTTTGATGCAGTCCTTTGGGGGTCGTTTTGAGTTATCGAATTTATCGATTTGTCAGCCCCCCAGTTATCGTAGAGCCCCCATCTTGACACTTTAATTTACTATCCCATAAATAAAGAGAATTGGAGAGTTTCAAGTCTCGAGCTTGAAGGGTGTGGAAAAAGTTGCGAACATACAGACGGACAGACGGACGGACGGACAGACACCATGACGGACATTGCACAAACCCAATATATTCTTTACCTTCGGTATCGAGTTTAATAAAACTCCCAAACAGATATTTCAATACATAAAATACACTTGATTTCCTTTCGTTTCATATGTATGCGGTCATGATTGATAACTTCTTAGTGTGGAAATTTCATTAAAGTATTCGAGCGTAATTAAATTTTTTTCAAACGTGTTTTTTATGTGTATATTAGTATTAGTGATGTTAGCAAGAAGTGTGAGCAAGTGCAATAGCTGATAGCATGTGCACATGGGTTTGTTTCACTTGGTATCGGTTTTTCGATGGTTTATTATATCGGACAATCTATGGTCTTATACTATCGCTGGCACTATCGAGGGCAGCAGCGGCTGTCATATAAAATCATATGAACATTTCTTACTTATTTTTCCACAAACCAATCATATCCAAAATCACATATACATACTTCATAAAACAAAAAATATTTAGTTTTAAGGCCCATTCCCTTGAAAAAATTTAATTTATGGAAAGTGGTAAATTTTTACGTTCGGTTCCACATAAAGCAAGGGTGACCAGCTGTGCCAAATATTTGTATGCAAAATATAAATATTTGTTGGTCACCTTATTTGATTAAATTGTTCAAATTGAGCGCCTTCTCGCATTGCTCGCTTGGGAAAGCAATTTTGGCAGATAGTCTAAATATTTCGCCAGACAACGTTCAAAATGGAGTTGAAACACCATATTTTATTGTTGCAGACGATGCGTTTCCTCTACACAAAAGGATTATGAAGTCATACGGGTCGCGCTCACATAGCGTACCCGAACGTGTTTTTAATTATAGGCTCAGTCGAGGCCGCCGCTGCATTGAAAATGCATTTGGCATTTTGATCGCCAAATGCATGGCTGTGCAAAATTTGCTAGAATTACATTAAGGAATATGTTAACTCAGGCGAAGGTTCTGTTCCTTAGCAAAATAATTTGGCTGGTGTTAAAATTAAACAAAACATTGAACTCATTTACAATTAAATTGCATTATTTTTCTTTTTCATGCTCATTGATTAATACGATTTTATCTTCTCGAAAAAAGCTTTCAATACGCTTTAGTTCTCCTTTTTTTTGTGGGTCCATAATTGTAAAGCTATTATTCCGTTTTTAAGAACAGCTGATTTTGGAGTCCACAATTGTTCCACTATCGGAACTATCGATTAACTAATCTGATGGTTGCTGGGAATTTAAAAACGGAACACAGACAAGAAAATTTCTGACAACTGTTATTTTTACATAGAGTTGCACATAAAAATTCCGTTTCGCAGCTACTGGGAATGGGCCTTTAAGTACTATTTTTTCATAAAATTAACAAAGTAAATATTTTGTTATGCAAGGAATAGATATACATTTCAGCTTTTTCATATGTTTAATATATATACATTTCAAATCATATAAATGCTATGTTTACTTTTATTATTTTTGTTGCACAACGGCAGACATTTTCTACGGTTAACCGATGCGCCCGTGTGATCTAACACAGGCTGACAAATTTTTTTTGACTTGCAGAGCGCCCATATACTTAAGAAAGTGAGCCGAAATAGGCAACAACGAAGGCGCATGATCGGAGCGAGATTCAAAAATAATTTGTCATCCAGCGCCGAACATAAAGAGCGATGCGTGAGCGTGTTCAAGTTTTAAGCTGCCTCTTTGGGTTTGGGACCAACAGCGCTCAATTCATAATGCAGATGTACATATGCCGACTGTCATCACAGCACGAGAATGAGCGAATCAGAAAACAAGTAAGAAGGCATTAGTTGAGAAATCCCGACTAAAATATACCCTGAACCCCTGTATTAAAATGACTTGCAGTAGTGCAGTTTTTCTTGACTTAACCTTAATATAAAATGTCTCCGGTGTTTCTTAACCGATTTGGATCTAATTTTCACAGAAGTTATAAAGTTATCCATGGTTTCAACTCCTATTTTTACATTTTATAAACTCGAGATTTTTTCGCTATCGATTCCATATGTATATCGGTAACCAGAATAGTTATCGATGGTTTGAAATAAACTTTATCTGCCTATGGCTTAGGAGAAGGAATGTTCCAAATTTGAAGTCTTTATCTCTTATAGTCTTTGTGATCGACCCGTTTATACATACGGACAGAAATACACACGGACATGGCTATATCGACTCGGCTGTTGATGCTGATCAAGAATAAATATAATTTGTGGAGTCAGAGGGTAAAAAATTATACCCATTTTCACCCGTTTCATGGGCTCAGGGTATGAAAATAATGCCATATTTTACGCATGTATTGCTTGCAAAACAAAGTTAACATGAAGACATGCTTACAGAATTGTTAATGGTAACATGCTTTGGACTTTTCTGCAAGTTCGAAGCGGACAGAAGTAACGAGTAAAAACGTCGGTTCTTCCACTATAAACAGCTGTGCTTGTTTTGATTATTGCTTCTTTGTTTACAATACACATGCCGCCATGTTTTTATACCCTTAACTCATAAAATTGGTAAAAAAAGGGTATAATGGTTTTGGGCAAAAGTATGTAACAGGCAGAAGGAAGCATGTCCGACCCCATAAAGTATATATATGGTGAGCAGCTTAAGGCAACTAAGTCAATTCTTTTATGCGTGTAATTTTGTGTGTATGCATGTGCGTGGGCTATTCGAGAGAAGACAAAACCATAGACGAATAATGTATGTAACTGGCCGCTGGGCAAAACGCAACAACAACACGTGCTGGCTCGTCGTTGCTACGCAGTTTTGGTGGGCCTGGGCTTTATAATGATTTTTAATGCTTTGCTTGGGCTAGCTCCCATGTGCATATTTAAATGTATGCTTAGCATTTGCCATGGCATTCATTAACCTTTCTCTACTATAATGAATCTCGGCAAACGCTAAACAGCCAATATTTAAAAAAGTTTGGTGCATATTTTTGTATTATTTGCCTACAAAAATTAAAGAAAAACAATACTTCCAAGGCAGTCACATTTCATTTTTGGTGCTGGTTGTTTATTTGCAGGATCAGGCGAACAGGAAAATAAACGAGCGTCTAATAAAATAGGCAGGCAAATATCAGTTTTGCATTGCGGGTCATATATACTTTTTCATGTTTTTAGCTCTATGACACTTTCCAACAATTTTGCCATTGCATCTATCATACAGTTATGCAGCGATGCGCAGAAATGCCGAACGTGTATTCAATAGTGCATTTGTCAAGGAAACGTAAAAAGAAAAACTAACAAAATCTCAACGAGCAGGCTCTGAACGCAAAGCAGAGCTAAAACAAAACAAGCAACGTGCTGGATGAGACGCATAAAATGCGCAAAGTTAAATACAAGGGGTATTCTAATATTCAATTTAAGTCAATAAAACTCAAATACATAATTTTAACATACAGATAGTTAATTTTCAGTATATGAATGCAAAATATGTTTACTTTAGTGTTAGTTAATTTATTTATATACAGCTTGTTTTATAAGTTGTGAATACCCAAACTTATTGCCAACATATAAATAAGCATATAAACCCGACCATATATTAAAGTATCTGACGTTTATCTATTAAATTGCACAAAGCTCATATAAAGTCTACCCTTTCTTGTTGAGTAGAGAGAGTTGCTACTAATTTGCCCATTTGGTCTATTGGTAGGGATTTTGTTCTTTTTCATATTTTTGTTTTTTCTGTGTCGGCAAATGACATCAACAAGTGCACTACTGAACACACTTTCGAAATTTGAGTGCATCGCTGCATAAATTGCGATGGCATAACTTGTGTCTAGACAAGCAGGAGCAGCAAGAAGCGAAACACACGCACACATATAATGACAAATTTTTACCCTTCTTGTTTGCCGCTGGCCTGCCGCTTGTCGTACACTTGACGGGCCGCTGAGTGCAAATGCAACTGAAACAAAAACGGCTGCACAAGCTATCCGCTATCGCGCTCCCTCACATTTATGGCTTATTGCTTTTGTTATTCTGAATACCATTTGAAATATTTCTGAATCGAATCTCTGAGACAAAGCTTTTCTTACCAATCGCCCACTCTTGAGATTGTACTCTCTTTGGTCAAACATAAATCTTGATATCCCTATCTCTTCCGCACTCACTAAGCTAAGCTAACCATAACTAAGAGGCTGCACCACCAACATTATGTTTTTACATACAATGGTAAGGTAATTTGTTATGCATTTTAGTTTATATTTAATGTGCAATGTCCGTCAAGGTGTCCGTCCGTCTGTCCGTCTGTATGTTCGCAACTTTTTTCCACACCCTTCAAGCTAGAGACTTGAAACTTTTCGATTCTCTTTAACTATAGGATAGTAAATTAAAGTGTCAAGAAGGGGGTTTTACGATAACTGAGGGGCTGGCAAATCGATAAATTCGATTACTCAAAGCTGAAAAAATCAACATATTTCGCACATCCTTACAGCTAGAACTACTAAATTTGGCAAGAAGATAGCTACAAGCGACCTCAAAAAACTGAATCAAGAATTTTGGAGCCACGCCTACCCATTCCGCCCCCAGCCCCCCCGCATTTTGAAATCAGAAATGGCTATATCTCGCACAGTTTTTGAGCTATAGCCACCAAATTTGGTGCCAAGAAAGGTGATGATGACCCCCCAAAAACTGCATTTGGATGCCAAGCCCACCAATACTGCGCTAGCCGCCCCCATCCACCCCAACGCTTCATCAAAAACGGGAATGCGTGTATCTTCCAGAGCTGTGGAGCTAGAGCCACAAAATTTAGTGGGAAGATAGCTGGTAACGACCCCCAAAAATCTGCATCAAAGTTTTGGAGCCACGCCCACCCATTTCGCCCCCTTTTCCCCACCTTTTACAAACTTTGAGCTAGAGTCACCAAATTTAGTATGAATATAGCCATTGACATTTCACAAAGATCTGCAGCAAAAATTTGGATGCCACGCCCACCCATACCGCCCCCAGCCCCCCTTTTCTAACTTTTTACAATTTTCGAACTAGAGTCACCAAATTTGGTATGAAGATAGCAATTGACATTCCACAAAGATCTGCATCACAAATTTGGATGCCACGCCCACCCATATCGCCCCCAGCCCCCCTTTCACCACTTTTTACAATTTTCGAGCTAGAGTCACCAAATTTGGTATGAACATAGCAATTGTTATTTCACACAGATCTGCATCAAAACTTTGGATGCCACACCCACCCATACCGCCCCCAGCCCCCCCTTTCCCCACTTTTTACAATTTTCGAGCTAGAGTCACCAAATTTGGTATGAAGATAGATCTGCATCAAAACTTTGGATGCCACACCCACCCATACCGCCCCCAGCCCCCCTTTCCACATCTCTTACAAACTTTGCGCTAGAGTCACCAAATTTGGAAGGAAGATAGTTGGTGGCATCCCCATCTGCATCGGAGAATCTTTAAGGAAGCGTACACCCCTGCCACATCCGTACCCCTTTGCAATCAGGCCTCTTTTTACCTGTTTTAATACTGGTATCGAGTATGCCGCAGTCGGTTGCGTCCGACTGCAACGTTTCCACTTGTTATATTTATACTCTCTCGACTTCGTAAACACAACAGCGTTTAGGTAAGAAAAGGAATGGCTTTCTGCTTAAAACATATGCATTGATATTGTAATATGAATAAAATAAACTTTGCTTTTAAATTTATTAAAGTTATGACGCTACACTTGCTAAACACACAATAAGAGAGGGAGATATTTATATACATACTAGCAAGTGGCCCGCTTACTTCGCTGCGCAGATAGTTTATATACATTTTAGCAACAGAAGATAGATACAAAATAAATAAATTAGAAAATATTTCACAGAGTATTAAAGCAAAGTATTTAATATTCTCTTTTCCACGCCACCAATGAGGTAGAGAATCAGGCGCGTCATTTTTTATTGTGGTTTCCCCAGTAGGCCTTATCCACTTATTGAGTTTAATTTGCAATTATTAACAACTTTTAAGAGCTTCTTTATAAACGACATTGGTTGTTTTTTCGTCAGGTTCTAAAACAAATAAACTTTTTGGTGAACTGACTGAGCAGGCTACATAAAATTTGCCATGAGAAAAACAATCGTGTCTTAAGTCTTGTCCGGCTAATTTAAGAGTTTGTCCATGTGATTTATTAATTGTTAAGGCAAAGCAAACTTTCAAAGGAAATTGCAATCTTTTAAATTGAATAGGCAATTCAGAATCAGAAGGTACTAATGGAATTTTCGGTATAAAAACCGTTTCCCCTATACCATTGCCAGTAAAGATAATTGCTTCGACAACATTCTTATGAAGGACTTTAACTTGCAATCTTGTACCATTGCAAAGTTTTGGCGGTTTCAAGTTGGGAATCAACATTACAGGTGAACCAATCTTTAAAGTTCATTTATGTTGAGGCAGGCCAGCCGGATTTAATGAATTAAGAAACTCGACGTGGTAATGAACTGCATCTTCGATTTCAGTCACAGAATCAATAGAGTTATATGTCATTTCTTCACTTTGAAATGATTTTAATAAAAACTCGTTTATTTCCAATGCATTGTCACATCTCGCAGTCAAAACAGCACGTTCTGAAAACCATTCGAGTGATTTTTTAGAGATATTTGTAGTATCCGTAAATATTTTAAGAGTTAGTTCTTCAATACTTTTTACAACATGACAAAAAGTTGATGGTAAAGTTATTTTGCCATCATGGGTTGGAAATAATCCATTTCCTATTTTAAGAAGCATTTCCGCAAATTCATCAGCTATGCTATCACCTTTTAAGTGCACTCGCATATTTTTTGTTATGCAATTTTCTGTATTTTGGGCCACAAAATTGATGACATTAAGCACGCATTTATTTTATCTGCTCTTGTTTCTCTGGGGATCACTGGAAGAGTTTGGCGAAAATCACCAGCTAAGTATTCACTTTCTCGAATGTCTTTCAAAGATCGATCTACAGCTTCAAAAGCACCTTTATGGCCCATAGTACACTCATCCCAAACAATAAGCTTGCAATCTTTGAGCACAGCAGCAATATTAGATTGCTTTGAAATTGAGCAATGTGGTGTTTCTAAATGAATCAAATTAAATGGAATCTTAAGTGTAGAATGCGCTGTGCGACCACCATTAAGTAAAGTGGCTGCGATAGAAGAAGCAACGGCCAATGCAATTTTTTTACTTTGCCGTACATTTTCCAATAATAAATTTAAAAGATACGTTTTACCTGTTCCCTCTTCTGCTTCAACGCTATGTAGTATCTTTTCGTATACTTGTTTTTGCTCAGCAGTAAGGAGTAGCTCATTATTAACAACAAAATTAATGCAATTTTCATAATTTGTAACTCTATGATATTCAATATTTGGAACAATTTCCTCGGATCTAATGGTAGTGGAAGTCCATAATAAGTCAAGTTTTGACCACCAATAGACAGTACACTATCTTCAATGTACAAAAGACATTAACTTAATACATTATTCACAATACTTTCATCAATATTTCTGTGTTGTGAAAAATTAAAGGCTCTTAAAATATCTTCTGAGAAACTCTCTTTATAAGTATTCCAAAGTTTAAGAGCATCTGAAATTTGACAAAATACTAACATTATTGCAAAAAGTTCTCTCAGTTTTGTAGGATTTTGACATATGACAGCTTCGGCTATAGTTGAATCCCAGTGCTTATCATCTTCTAGTAATCCTAGAGCTTTACACGCCAATAGAAATGATGCGTATGCTATACCATTAACGGTTTTTAAATCTAAAAATGAAGTTGGGCCCCTTACAAAATGTTATAAAAGTCTTAAATAAAAACATTCTGTATTATTGGGATGAATAGTGTAAACTCTTCCCAAAGCTGAATCTTTTTAACTCCAGGAAAATTTGGAACATCATGCCCTCGTTTCCTTCTTTGAAATTCTTTATTGTTCCATGTAAAATACGATGGAACTTCACAATATAGAAGCGTTCTTGCAAACTCATTACGTGTGCATAGCTCAAAGAAGGCTAGCAAAGTGGTATTGGGTGAAGTGCCTAATCTGTCAAGTAATTGTTGCGGATTATTGGGGTTAAAATATATCCGTTTATAATTTTCTAAATTAACAGCTAAGTGTGTAATAGCCGGAAAACGTTCATGTATGGGAAATGCAAGGATTTTCCATACCGCTTATGAGCTAAATATATAACGGCCACTTTCGTACATATTAATTTCATTACGTTGGTCTTCAAGAGTAAATGATGTTTGATCACTGCCCTTGTTAACATATTTACAAATGTATTTCACTACCGTATGCTGTCGTCGAATGCAGACGTGTTTTCTCATCGTGGTCAGGTTAATTAATTCCCAAACGCAAAAGTGCAGTGATATAGAAGCTTATAAAATATATATTTATTTATTGCGAAAAGACGCTAAGTGCAATGTATCTGCACAAATTGCTATTTAAAAATCTGCAATTCAAACAAAACAATTGACTTTTAACAAATAAAAACATATAAAACAAAAGGCACTAACAAATTCTTCACCTCGCTTAAGACAATGAGTCAACGCGAGAATTGTGGCCAGCGACAACGCGAGCAAGACGAGCGTCGTCGGCTGAGCACCGCTTACTTTTCCGTAGTTTCAGAGCAGCCCGAGCGGCACATTGTCCCCAACCCGCAAATCGAACTCTCTTACACAGCGCGTGCCAGAGAACGTTCTTGCTCACCGTCTCCGTCCCTGTTATCTATCGAGTCAACGCAATCCAACCGCGCGCGGTCGGCAACACCCAACCCGACCAATGAAGTATTGCACACAGCACGCGACAGAAAGTTTTCGTGCTCCCCTTCTCTTTTAGCAACGATTGCAAGTGCTGCGCCCTCTCTAGGTACCGCAACAGCGACTACAACCACAACTGCACCGATACCTACTTCCCGTTCAACAAGCAAAACGACTGCTGCGCCGTCAGCAAATCAAACTGCAAACAGCAAAAATGTTAAGCCGGCTACGCAGGCTGGTATGGATCGCTACATTTATATCAAAAGAAAGCTAAGTCCGCAAAATTCTACAAATAAACCAAAAATGACCCGTAGCAATTTAAGTATACCCTCGAATGATACTACATACAATAGCAATAGATTTCACATCTTGGCAGAAAACACAGATGATCTGCCTTCTGAAGCCGTTGGGGTTGTCACGAAAAAGCCGAAGCCACCGCCAATATATATACGCGAGAAAAGCTCCAGTGCTTTTGTTAACAAAGTTTTCGAGCTCATAGGCAAAGATAGTTTCTACATAGTTCCTCTCTTACAGGGTAAAATTCAAGAAATTTAAGTCCAGAAAAAGTCGGAAGATAATTACAGAGTTCTCATAAAGTATCTAAACGAAAAAAAATTAACTATTATACGTATCAATTAAAAAGCTGCAAGGGCCTGCAGGTCGTAATAAAAGGCATAGAACCTGATGTAACACCAGAAGAAATAAAACAGGCGCTTCAGGAGAAAGGATTTCGAGCAAAAACCGTCTTAAACATCTTAAAGCGGAACAGGATGCCGCAACCACTTTTTATACCCTTAACCCATAAAATGGGTAAATAAGGGTATAATGGTTTTGTGCAAAAGTATGTAACAGGCAGAAGGAAGCATCTCCGACCCTATAAAGTATATATATTCTTGATCAGCATCAACAGCCGAGACGATATAGCCATGTCCGTCTGTCCGTCTGTCTGTCCGTCTGTCCGTCTTTATGAACGCGTGGATCTCAGAGACTACAAGAGCTAGAGACTTCTGATTATGTATTTAAGTTCTCCTATACCATGAGCAGAACAAGTTTGCTTCAAATTATCGATAACTATTCTGGTTTCCGATATACACATAATATCGATAACAATAAAATATCGAATTTGGAAAATCTAAAAATGAGGGTTGAAGTAATGGATAATGATAGAACTTTTCTGAAAATTTCGTAAAAATCGGTTGAGAAACACCAGGATATTAAACGTAATCGATGGAAGCTAAGCCAGTATACCAAAGTCTTATATAAATTAAATATATTTATTGCAACTGGGTTCAGGGTATCTTCTAGTCGGGCTCTCCCGACTAGAGCCTTCTTACTTGTTAAAATAGAACTTGAACCAGAAACGAAGATGCTTAAAAAAAACGAGGTGCACTCAATATACAAACTTCAGCTTTTACTTCACCGAAGAATCACAGTAGAAGAACCGCACAAACGAAACGGTCCGGTACAATGTATGAACTGCCAAGAGTACGGCCATACAAAAGCCTACTGTACACTGCGCTCGGTATGCGTATACTGTGGGGAACTGCATAGCTCCGCAAGTTGCCCAGTAAGCAAAGAAGACTCTAGCAAAAAATTCTGCAACAACTGCGAAGGCAAGCATACAGCCAACTACAGAGGCTGCCAAGTCTACAAGGAACTTAAAAATCGTATCCATCAGCGCTGTACCACTGTACGCTCACAACACGCACCGACTACCTTCACTCCATCAAAACACAACCCAGACGTCTTCTTTTCATCTGCAGCCAGATCCTCACTTGGCCCCGCGTTCTCAACCAATAACGCAACTTATGCAAGCGCCCTAAGATCCGGACTGGCTCTTCCTGCCTCTAACACACCGTACTTACAACCAAAACAAGTGAGCACAAACGCTGCACAGGAGCAGCAACAAAGTAACCTCGAAGCACTCGTATGTACCCTGCAGCAGACCATGAACGAGTTTATGTCATTCATGAAAACAACTATGCAGAAACTAATGCGTAATCAAAATCTCTTGATACAAATGCTTGTATCACAACAGTCAAAGTAATCAATGGCTGAGTTACGAATATCTACGTGGAACGCTAATGGCGTCTCAGAGCATAAACTTGAATTAGCTCAATTCCTTCTCGATAAGCACATCGACGTAATGCTACTTTCCGAAACACACCTTACAAACAAATATAACTTTAACATAAGTGGATACTTATTCTATGGTACAAATCATCCCGATGGTAAAGGACACGGTGGAACTGGTATATTGATCAGAAGCCGCCTCAAGCACCACTACTATAAAGAGTTTGCTGAAAACTTTCTACAGGCCACATCTCTAAAAATACATTTGGACAGTGGGAACCAACTTACTCTTGCCGCTGTATACTGCCCTCCGCGTTATACCATATCTGAAGACCAGCTTATGGAATTTTTTATCTCACTAGGAGAATGCTTTATAGCAGCAGGAGACTACAATGCCAAGCACACACACTGGGGATCTCGTCTAGTGAATCCAAAAGGAAAGCAGCTCTACAATGCAATTATAAAAGCTAACAACAAGCTCGACCACGTTTCTCCTGGCAGACCAACATACTGGCCGACAGATCCCAAAAATCACCCGATTTGATTGACTTTGCAGTTACCAAAAACATTTCGCGTAGACTGATGAGTGCAGAGTGCCTTTCGGATCTTTCATCCGATCACTCGCCAGTCCTAATAAATCTGCAACGACACCTCGAATTCATAAATTGACCCGGTAAGTTAACATCACATAAAACTTACTGGCTCAGATACAAACAAGTAAGAAGGCTCTAGTCGGGAGAGCCCGATACCCTGAACCCAGTTGCAATAAATATATTTAATTTATATAAGACTTTGGTATACTGGCTTAGCTTCCATCGATTAAGTTCAATATCTCCGGTGTTTCTCAACCGATTTGGACGAAATTTTCAGAAAAGTTCTATCATTATTCATTACTTCAACTCTCATTTTTAGATTTTCCAAATTCGATATTTTATTGTTATCGATATTATGTGTATATCGGAAACTAGAATAGTTATCGATAATTTGAAGCAAACTTGTTCTGCTCATGGTATTGGAGAACTTAAATACAAAATCAGAAGTCTCTAGCTCTTGTAGTCTCTGAGATCCACGCGTTCATACAGACGGACAGACGGACAGACGGTCAGACGGACAGACGGACAGACAGACGGACAGACGGACATGGCTATATCGTCTCGGCTGTTGATGCTGATCAAGAATATATATACTTTATAGGGTCGGAGATGCTTCCTTCTGCCTGTTACATACTTTTGCACAAAACCATTATACCCTTATTTACCCATTTTATGGGTTAAGGGTATAAAAATATGTAAGCTAAACATTGAGCTTAAGCCACGTCTCGCTGATGTAGCTGACATTGATAGTTTTGTTAACACTCTGGAAACTGGCTTCGTCGCAACCAAAGGACAACAAATCTACAAATTGAACAGCTCGTTCTTGAAAAGCGGCGCTTACGACGTGACTGGCAATCGAACAGATCGCCATCGGCAAAGCAAAAACTAAAAGACGCCACACGTAAACTCACCAAAGCGTTAAAAATCGAGGACGAGCGCGCTCAACGCCGTTAAATCGAGCAATTATCAACTACCAGTACGAAAAACTCATTGTGGAGAGCTCACCCAACTCTAAGCTCACCAACAGAAACAGTAATGCCTATAAGAAACTTCGAAGGCGGCTGGGCTCGCAGCGATGAAGAAAGAGCTAACACATTTGCTACTCATCTCCAAAAAGTGTTTCAACCTAACCCTGCAACAAATACGTTTGCACTACCGACTGCTTCAAACGGCTCTCAGCTTCAACATGATCCAATCGAATTTCGCCCGAATGAAATCGTTAGAATCATTAAAGGGCAACTGAACCCAAAAAAATCTCCAGGAGGTGACCAAATAACCCCAAAGATGACTATTGAGCTTCCTTACTGTGCAATCTGCATAATTGCCCAGCTCTTCAATGCTATCACCAATCTTGGCCACTATCCAGACAGATGGAAAAAGTCAATTATCATTATGATACCAAAGCCTGGAAAAGATCACACAGTTCCCACGTCGTATAGACCTATAAGCTTATTACCGTGTCTATCAAAACTTTTTGAGAAATGTTTGCTGTCCCGGATAAATCCATTCCTGAATCTTCATAACATAATCCCGTCACACCAATTTGGCTTTCGTGAAAAGCACGGAACAATTGAGCAGGTTAACAGAATAACATCACAGATACGAAGCGCGTTCGAAAATAGAGAATACTGCACTGCAATATTTCTGGATGTTTCTCAAGCATTCGACAAAGTTTGGTTGAAAGGCCTAATGCATAAGATCAAAACAATGCTCCCAAACAACACACATAAGCTGCTTAAGTCGTACCTATACGAAAGGAAGTTCGCAGTAAGATGTAACACTGCAATGTCTGACGAACACAGTATCGAAGCTGGTGTTCCACAGGGCAGCGTACTTGGACCAACACTGTACGTGCTTTTCACAGCAGACATCCCAATAAGCAGCCGATTGACAACATCTACCTTTGCTGATGATACAGCTATTCTCAGCCGCTCCAGATGCCCAATACAAGCAACAGCGCAACTAGCCCTTCATCTTGTCAACGTAGAAAAATGGTTATCAGATTGGCGAATTAAGGTAAACGAACAAAAATGTAAGCAAGTAACTTTCACCCTTAACAGGCAAGATTGTCCACCGCTCACGTTAAACAACACCACACTTCCAAAAGCAAACGATGTAACGTATCTGGGCGTACACTTAGACAGAAGACTAACATGGCGGCGACACATTGAAGCTAAAAGAACACATCTCAAACTGAAAGCCAATAGCCTCCACTGGCTCATCAATGCTCGCTCTTCCATTAGTTTGGACTAAAAGGTCCTGCTTTACAACTCTGTTCTAAAACCAATCTGGACCTACGGTTCCCAGTTATGGGGGAACGCTAGCAACAGCAGCATTGACATTGTCCAGAGAGCCCAGTCAAAAATATTGAGAACCATTACCGGGGCACCGTGGTATGTTCGAAACGAAAACATTCATAAAGACTTAAACATCTCAACAGTCAAGGAGGAAATAGCGGAACAAAAAGTAAA
Source organism: Scaptomyza flava (assembly GCA_030179655.1). Classification (NCBI taxonomy): domain Eukaryota; kingdom Metazoa; phylum Arthropoda; class Insecta; order Diptera; family Drosophilidae; genus Scaptomyza; species Scaptomyza flava. Next base: position 63,162 of record JARNME010000330.1, on the reverse strand, counting down.
ATATCTTAGTAAGCTCTCACCGCACACAAATCATCTCGCGAGAGGTCTCACAAGGCTGCGCAGCCGATCCCGTCTTCGTCGTAACGACTTACCAACCCAGCGATGATTTTTAGGGACGCGCACTCAGAATACAGTCAAAAGATAAAAAGAACTGTTAGCTAAGATTTATTAATAAGATTTGTATACATATTGTTAGTTTTCTAATTCACTAGAAAAGATTCAATAAATAAGACCAGCAATTTCAAAAAAAAAAATTTTAATAGACTTTACAGAACTACAAAACTCAACATTAATGTGAGCTTCAAATGTTCTCAATAGTACACAGTTATAAGACACAACCCAACGATTATCTATGCAATTACCATTTATATTAATTGCATTACCACCATCTTCTATCACTCTTCTACGATATGGAGGGTAACTATCTTTTCCATTCACAGTTTTTTTTAAGGAACTGTCGAGGAAACCTTTTGGTACATTTTCTATTTTTCATGCATGGCGATTTATTATTAAATGCACCGCAAGGACCATGAATCATTTTTGACCTAACAATGTTAAATAACAAAGGATCCTCATCTGCGTTTGGTATTTCGGCACAGATAATTTGATCGATTTTATCTGGTCTTATTTTATTTTCTAACCAAAGTAGAATATGTATATGTGATAAACCCCGCTTTTGCCATTCCACAGAGTACATGAAACATTGCACGCTTCCAAACAAAGAACCTTTTGTCAATAGTGACATTAAAGCTTTAACTTTTAAATGAAAAGCTCGAGCTATAATATCGTGACGATCATGCGGTTTTTGACCCGGTAATAAAACACTTTTTATGTCATTCCATTGTGGATTGCATGTAAATGTTATGAAAAGATCTGGTCGCCCATAACGGCGAACATATGTCATAGCATCTTGAGTCTTTTCATGCATATATCGTGCAGAGCTTGTAAGAGAAGATGGTAAAATTACCATCTGACCAAGTTGAGCTGCGACAACATCTTGTTGGCCTATTGCATCTTGTAGATGTATATAGTTATCTGCTCTGAGTTTCGCTTGAATGTAGCGAACATAATTTAACCTCTACGGCGGAGCTAAAGCCCAGCATGCTCAAGGATTCTGCAGCTATCATCAAGCTCATAAAAGAGCGCTTTGAGGAGCAGGCTAACATGATCACAGCGAAGATGGGTGAGACCGAGGTGACCGTGCTCCACGAGAGGCTGGATAGCATGAATGCGGATCTGGAGGGATTGCTGCAGCGGGTACAGAAGTTAGAACTGGAGTCCGTAGATGTTCAGGCTTTAAAGGCACAAGTATCGGAACTTGAGGCAAAGTCGACTGCACAGGCGAGTACTAGTGTGGCCAATGACTTGAGACTGCATGGAGTGCCGTATGTTGAGGGTGAGCAGTTGCGAACGATTTTCAACAGCTTATCGTTCTCATTGGGGATCACTCCAGCGCCTAGGCTAAGGGAAATTTATAGGGTCAAACAACAACAGGCCACTAATACCGTGGTTGACCCGGTAATTTTAATTAAATTTGACAGCCTACATGACAAAATTACAGTTCTGCGCGCGGCAGCTGTTTACCGGCGAACAAATAAAACGCAACTACTCTTAGATTTGCTGGGCTTTGACACACGTGCTAATGCAAATGTTCCCATTTACCTCAACGAACAGCTCACAAAAGATAATTACCAAATATTTAAACAGGCGATGCAAATGAAGAGAAGCAAGACGCTTGCAGCAGTTTTCTGTCGTCGTGGGCTCGTGCACGTGAAGATAAGAGAGTCGGAAGAAATTATTTGCATTGACAGCAAACAAAAACTCTCTCGACTGCAAGCCGAAAGCTCAACTGTAAATGCACCTGATCTTTTTCGCTCTTAGTAATGTAAGCTTCATATATAATTCTCTTTTCTCTTTTATCTGTATTGTTAAGTGTTTTCTCTTCTACTTGTGTTTAAATGTTTTTATGTGCTTTAGATTTAAAATAAGATTAACAGATGTGCGCTTGATGATGTTTATTCCTTTTCAACTCAACTCCGTTAGGAAATAACAATTCCATAACGAACAGCCATGAGATGGTTAGGGTGTTATGCAAGAAGGATGGGCTGAAGATATGTCATATTAATGCTCAGAGCTTAGTTAATAAGATAGAGGAGTTTCGTTATTTGTTTGTAAATTTCAATGTTGATGTTATTTGCGTGTCTGAAACATGGTTTGTCCCTGATCTTTGTGATTTGTCAATTGAATGTAGTGGTTATAGTGTGTATCGTTCTGATCGTGTTGGTCATGCTGGGGAAGTTGCAATATTTGTGAATCAAAAACTGAAATGCAAAGTCGTCCTCAAGCAGTTAAACGATAGCTTAGTTGAATATCTTTTCATTGAACTTCTACATACGAATTGTGATACAAAAATGCTTATTGGCTGCTTGTATCGACCCAATAGACATACTAAATACTGCAGCATAATTGACATAATTGCTCATTTATCACTGACTTATACTGACATCATACTGACTGGGGACTTTAATAGTAATATAATTAAGGAGAAACATCTTTCGAATGAAATGGAGTCACTTGGCTTAATGCTTGTTAACTCCTCCACACCGACACACTATACAGCTACATCGAATACCTTATTAGACTTATTTTTTGTTAATAATTGTGAACGTGTCATATTCTTTGACCAATTTTCTGTTCCTTCGTTTTCCAAGCATGACCTTATTTTTCTAGCCTACAACATCTCTCCCAATTACAATGACCAAACCGTGACGTATCGTGACTTCAAAAATATAGACTAAACAAATTAGTCATGTGCAACATAGTATCGGTTACCTGTACAATAAATATGTACCACTTAGGTCTAAAAAAGTTAGGCCTAAAATTAAGTCATGGTTTAATAATGACATCAAGTTTGCCATACAAATTAGGGACGAGGCCGACGAAAGATGGAAACGTTACAAGACTGATAGACTGTACACTACATTTAAGGTACATAGACGTAGTGTAAGCCAAATGATCAGCAGAGCCAAAAGCCTGTATTTTAGCTCAAAATTTAAGAATGCGCTGACCACCAGTAGCATTTGGAAAGATATAAAAAGAATGGGGATTGGTAAGGTGACTTCTGTTTTAGATAGTAATGTAGATGTTAATGTTCTAAACAACAAATTTGTAAACCTTAATGTTCCGGTAACAGTGTGTAATCCGTATGTGTGCTCCCAGTCTCTTAGTAACTGTAGTAATAGTTTTGATTTTAGTATTGTCAACCAATGTGATGTTTTGCAGTCTATTGGAAAAATAAAATCCAATGCTACTGGCTTGGATCACATAGATCCGAAATTTATAAAAATAATTCTACCACTTATAATTGGTCACATTACTCATATTTTTAACACAGCGATCACAACATCCCATTTTCCTGACCAATGGAAAGTTGCCAAAGTATTGCCTATCCCTAAGGTAAATCAAGATTTTAGGCCCATATCAATTCTTCCTTACATTTCAAAAATTTTCGAACACATTCTGGCTTCGCAAATAAATTTCTTCCTAAATGCAAATAGACTTCTCAATCAAAAGCAATCTGGGTTCCGAATGGGTAGAAGCTGTACAACGGCGCTAGTAAAAGTTATCGAAGACATTCGACACCACATGGAAAATAGTGAAGTTACTTTCTTGACACTCCTTGACTTTAGTAAAGCATTCGACACGGTTAACCACGATATATTACTGAAGAAGCTAAGAAGGATGTATAATTTTAGTCAAACCGCAACCAAATTATTGTCCACATATTTATGTAATCGCAGACAAGCCGTTGTTGACCATAACAAAATCTCTGATCTTTTATCAGTCTCTCGTGGTGTCCCACAAGGATCTATTTTGGGACCTCTCCTCTTCACAATATATATAAATGACCTGCCTAGTGTATTGTCAAACTGTAATGTTCACTTATATGCTGATGATGTCCAAATGTATGTCAGTCGTCCTGTAAGTCTAATCAATGAATGTATCCGTATCTGTAACGATGATTTGTTATGTGTCAGTAAATGGGCGTCTCGTAATGGTCTGTGTATCAACCCGTCAAAGTCTAAGTGTATAGTGATATACAAAAAGTACCTGAATATTGACAGTTTTATTAAGCTAAGAATTGACAATATAGAAATAAGTTATGTAGATAAAGCCGAAAACCTAGGAATAACATTTAACAGGACACTATCATGGAGTGACCATATAAATAAAGTTGTGGGTAAATGCTACGGTGTTCTCAGACAACTGTCCTTAAACCAACAATTTTTAACTATAGAGATCAGGTCAATGATAGCAAAGGCGCTAGCAATACCAGTACTATTTTATGGAATAGAGATTTTTGCAAAGTGTGATGCAAGCAGCTACAACAAACTCCAAGTTGCATTTAATAGTTTAGCTCGATATGTGTTTGGTCTGAAAAGGGGCGACCATATAACTAGCTTTGCTAAGCAACTATTTGGCCTAGACCTGTCGTCTTTAATAAATGTCAGAGTCCTCCTCTTCTTACATAAAGTAATTTACACGAAAAAGCCTGAGTACTTGTTTGATCAACTTAAATTCGCCACATCACCCCGAGTCTTTAACCTTACTTGTGTGAGAACCAAGCTAGCATGCTCCGATAGGCAATTTGACATCTACGCTGTTCGGCTATGGAATAACCTGCCGTCAGATTTAAAATCCATTTCCAGCGCACATCAATTTAATAATAAGTTAAAAGCACATTTTGGTAATTAAAAACTTAAAAACTTAAATGTAATAATCGTATAATTAATTTAATAGAAATAAAATAATAAATCATGTTAAAATTATACCTTAATAATTAAATGTATAGCCTAAGTTTGATTTCAAGAATGTTGACATATAGTGATTAGTGCATAAATTTATAGAAGCGATACTGTAGCACTAAGAATCGTACATGAATAAATAAATAAATAAATAAATATAAGTTCTCATATACCATAAGCAGAACAAGTTTGCTTCAAATTATCGATAACTATTCTTGTTTCCGATATACACATGATGTCGATAACAAAAAATATCGAATTTGGAAAGTCTAAAAATGAGGGTTGAAGGAATGGGTAATGATATAACTTTTCTGAAAATTTTTCTTCCAAATCGGTTAAGAAACACCGGAGATATCGAGTTTAATCGAATGAAGCTAAGTCCTTATACCAAAGTCAATTATAGATTTAATTTATTAATTGCAACTGGGTTCAGGGTATCTTCTAGTCGGGTTCTCCCGACTAGTGCCTTCTTACTTGTTTGGAATATAAGTTGCGAAAAGACACACTTTCGCCAAAAATATAACTTTTTAAGGCAAAAAATCAGTGCAAAAATTATATTTTATTACCGTTATCCCCATCTGCATCGGAGAATCTTTAAGGCAGCGTACACCACTGCCGCATCCGTACCCCTTTGCAATCAGGCCTCTTGTAACCGGTTTTAATACTGTTAACGAGAATACCACAGTCGGTTGTGTCCGACCGCAACGTTTCCACTTGTTTTTTAATTGCAAATTGCGAAAAAATAAAAAAACAAGTGGAAACGTTGCAGTCGGACGCAACCGATTGCGGCATACTCGCTACCAGTATTAAAACCGGTAAAAAGAGGCCTGATTGCAAAGGGTTACGGATGCGGCAGGGGTGTACGCTGCCTTAAAGATTCTCCGATGCAGATGGGGATTCCACCAGCTGTCTTCGTTGCAAACTTAGTAACTCTAGCTCGAACTTTGTAAAGGGTGGGGAAAGGGGGGCTGGGGCGGTATGGGTGGGCGTGGAATCCAAATTTTTGAGGTATATCTTTGTGGAATGTCAATTGCTATCTTCATACCAAATTTGGTGACTCCAGCTAAAATTTTGTAAAAAGTGGGGAAAGGGGGGCTTGGGGCGGTATGGGTGGGCGTGGCATCCAAATTTTTGATGCAGATCTTTTTGGAATGTCAATTGCTATCTTCATACCAAATTTGGTGACTCTAATTTACAGTTTGTAATAAGTGGGTAAAGGGGGGCTGGGGCGGTATGGGTGGGCGTGGTATCCAATTTTTTGATGCAGATATTTGTGGAATGTAAATTGCTACCTTCATACCAAATTTGGTGACTCTAGCTAAAAGTTTGTTCAAAGTGGCGAAAGGGGGGCTGGGGGCGGTATGAGTGGGCGTGGCATCCAAACTTTTGATGCAGATCTTTGTGGAATGTTAATTGCTATCTTCCTACCAAATTTGGTTACTCTAGCTCGAACTTTAAAAAAGTGGGGCAAGAGGGGCTGGGGCGGTATGGTTGGGCGTGGCATCCAAACTTTTGATGCAGATCAATGTGGAATGTCAATTACTATCTTCCTACCAAATATAACGATATAGCCATGTCCGTCTGTCCGTCTGTCTGTCTGTATGAACGCGTGGATCTCAGAGACTGCAAGAGCTAGAGACTTCTGATTTTGTATTTAAGTTTTCCTACACCATGAGCCGAACCAGCTTGCTTCAAATTGTCGATAACTATTCTGGTTTCCGATATACACATGGAATCGATAACAAAAAATATCGAATTTGGAAAATGTAAAGATGAGGGTTGAAATAATGGTTAACGATAGAACTTTTCTGAAAAATTCGTCCAAATCGGTTAAGAAACACCGGTGATATCTAATTTTATCGATTGAAGTTAAGTCAGTATACCAAAGTCAATTATAAATTTAATTTACATATTTATTGCAACTGGGTTCATGGTATCTTCTAGTCGGGCTCACCCGACTAGAGCCTTCTTACTTGTTTGACTTTAAATTGCGGGGCCTGATGCAGTTTTTTGGGGTTTGCTAGTAGCTATCTGCCCACCAAATTTGGTAGTTCTAGCTGTAAGGATGTGCGAAATATGAGGGTTTATCGGTTTTGAGTTATCGGTTTTATCGATTTGCTAGCCGCCCAGTTATCGTAGAACCCCAATCTTGACACTTTAATTTACTATCCCATAGATAAAGAGAATTGGAAGATTCAAGTCTTTAGCTTGAAGGGTGTGGAAAAAAGTTGCGAACATACAGACGGACGGACGGACGGACACCATGACGGACATTGCACAAACCCAATATACTCTTTACCTTCGGTATCGAGTTTAAAAAAACTCCCAAACAGATATATAAATATATAAAATACACTTGATGTCCTTTCGTTTGATATGTATGCGGTCATGATTGATAACTTCTTAGACCCCATTTACACGCTGAAGTTTTTTCATGAAGTTTTTTCTTCATTCTGTTGTAAAACTTATTCGGAATTCAGGTCGCATTTACACGCTGAAGTTTTTCAGTGAAATTTTTCCTTTGAAAATGCAACTCTGGTTAAAGTTTATGGTCGATAAACATACACAGTTAACACCAGTTCAATTAATTCTTTCGTCCATAATTTTTTCTAATTTTGCTTTGCCTTATTCCGATGGAATGTAAACACAGTGTTTGATGTGAAAATAAAGTTATTGATACGAAATATCGCGCAAGCAAATATTAGCGCAAATAGTAAATATATTATTGTGGTATCGTATCAATAACTTTATTTTCACATCAAACACTGTGTTTACATTCCATCGGAATAAGGCAAAGCAAAATTAGAAGAAAAATTCACGACTTTGTTATAATCCGGCCTTATTTTCCCAACACTGTACCGATAGCCAGTTAGCAAATCGGTTACCCAGGGATGGATACGACCTCGATACAGCGTGAGCCGGGTTAACGAAAATCTATGTTTTCCCGAAAAACTAACAACAAACGGACTAGCAACAATTCTGCTCGAATTCGGACAATTTACGGATATACTGGGTAAACAGGTGTTGACATTTACCCCCAATGTGTGCCCTCCCTATCTATGAATTGGCCTATTCATACTTAAGTGCCAACTCCCTAAACATTTTACAACAACAACAACACCAACTTACCCCGACATCAACACACAATCGTCCCACCCACACATAAATTACTACTCACACATGTTTACATAAACACTAATAACAATAATTTATTCATATTTAAGATTTAACATTTTGGGTTTCTTTAATAAAACTTACTTTATATAAATCATAAAAAAAAGAATAATGCAAATAAATAATTAAATAAATATTAACAGAACTAAACAAAAACTAATAAACGAGAAACAAAATAAACAATAGCAGAAAACAAAGAAAGAATATAAATATATATAAATAATAAGTTAAATAAAAAATGAAAATAAATAATAATTAGGGCGAAGATAAATAAATGAATAAATAAGGTCAATAAATAAATAAATAAGGCGAATAAATAAACTAAATCCTATTTTGCAGCCGTTCGCTCGTCGCGGCTCACTGTGGCTGTGGCGGTGGCGGCAGCTGCGTTGGTGCTTGTGTGTGCACGTATTGGTGCGCAGCTGTGTGCGGCTGGCACCCGGCACTTGGAATAATGCGCTCGCGCGCAGGCGCCTGGATATAAATTTCTAAGGGCTTTTAAGCTAAACAAACTTGTTTTTTTTTGCTGGAGATTGAAGCTGATGACCACCCGGACGGGTTGGCCAATCTTCGTCCGGTGGTCCGTAGTAGTGTCTGGCCGCGCCGGGCGTGTTGGATTTGCTGGACGCGGTGCACTGGCAAAACGAAATGAAAACTTTTTCTGTACACACACATAACTAAACCACTTCCATTCTTACACTCCTACCTTTCACACGCCAGCACTAAATTAATATCCTTATGTTTTGTTCCTATTTCCACACATGCTTTGCACTCCGGCTTATTTTTCTGCTGCATAAACCTTTCCTATTCATGGCCTTTCTGCTTCTTACCTAGCCCTTCCGCTTTTCACCTAACCAGCCGACAACAATCGGTCATCGGGAGCCAGCACGACTCTCCACCCCTCGTGCGAACACCACAACCATCGATAGCCCAGTGCCGACCATAACACCACACTCCGGTTCGCTTGCGTCCACTTAGAACAGGAGTGCCAAACGGAGGCATCTGTTCGCTGCGCTGCCCAACGTAGGCCATCGCCCACGCCCTGAGACTAAGCGTCTCATGCTCTACCGACTGAGCTAGCCGGGCAAAAATCCGACGCTCGGTGGTCATTGCCGCTCTACCTTCGGTGAGAGTGTGTACGTCCCACCGGGCATCTGACCATGGTACCTTAAAAGTCCGACTTAAGTGAGCTAGTCTGAAGATGACTTCGCCCACCGCCATTCCCATGGGGCTGGTGTCCAAGATTACGCCCAATCTACGCTTCGGGTTCTCCTCGGGCCTGGACTCTGTTGTGCCGTATGGCCTCTGCGCGTGCTGATCACGCCTTGCCTGAGCCTCGCTCCGTGCTCGGAATCGCCAGTGCTCCACCTGCTCACGTTGCTGACGTATCGACCATCTGTGCATCGGTGAGTGGTCGTTGTTGGTACTCCTTGCAATATCCTTCACTAACATGCAGTTCTTATCCTGGGTGCCTATATCTAACTTGCTAGTTGGCAAAGTAATAATTGGTTATGCGAAGGTGTTAAGCGCGAGTCCTTTGCCTGCGTCATGCTCCGCCTGCTCTCGCTGCTCCGATTCTAGAGCTGTATGTTCAAACCCGTGGAACTCTGTTGCTGGTGACTCTCGCAGTGGGACTGCGTTGCTATCGGGTGGTGAGTGTATCATCTGTTGCGCTTCCCGCGGACCCGCTAGTTGCGTATACAAGCTGCTCTCTCGGATTGCCTGCAGGTACTCTAGCATTTCTCGCCTGTTCTGCGCTATGAGTTCGGCTATCCCAGTTTTTACGAATGCATGGAATGTTTCGCGAGCCTCCGACAGTGCTGAGTTAACGGCTGCTCTCAATTCACTTCGTAAATCCAGTGGCACTTGCGATTGTTGTGGCATTGTGGATGAACTCCTTTTCGGTGCTGCTCCTAGGCTGTTGGGCTCTGGGTGACCGCCTACTGCTCCTGCATCTGAGATGTCCATCTCCTCTTGTGGTGGAATACCGGATGCTATGCTGGACTCACCAGCTTGGGTCTGCAAAGTTGAACGAGTTGTGGGAGCCATTGATTCAGCCCTTCTACTCAGATTCAAGTCTTCCCTACGCCTAACTTTTCTATGCTCCTGCACGAACCTAGATTCTCTACTCATTCCGTTTCTCTATAAAACTACCATTTCTCTCAAGTAACTACGCACAACATATATAAACGGTGTGAGACGAACATGAAACATGATACGGTTACGGTAAGTGATGTGTGTGTATACATTGGACCTAATCCTAAAATTATCCTTTTCCTATATCACAGTTGCAACTACTCGCTATGCATGGACATGGACTGACTGGAAACACTATGCCGGTCCTGAAGGACATGACATGGACCATTGGCCTAGACACATGTACACATATACGGTAAGAAACAATTAATTACACATGTTCAAAAATTTACATTTACCTACTACTCCCCAGATCTCAGAGCTGCGCTACAACAGGACATGGTGGTCCACGCTGGGATTGCTCAGGCCCTAAGGAATGTGGCTTGATCAAAACTATTTCTCCCCCTTCTTCCAGCTACTTCCGCATCAGTCCAGGCATTAAACCTAGCTGTGGTCTAGTATTATTGGCTAAAGAGTTAAGACTATTAAACTAACACAACATGTAAACTGAAACAATAAATTGAACATATACTGCGACTTCACTAGCTTCCTATTATTGGGCCACACGTTGGGTGCCATTTGTTATGATCCGGCCTTATTTTCCCAACACTGTACCGATAGCCAGTTAGCAAATCGGTTACCCAGGGATGGATACGACCTCGATACAGCGTGAGCCGGGTTAACAAAAATTTATATTTTTACGAAAAACTAACAACAAACGGACTAGCAACAAGTCTGCTCGAATTAACAGGTGTTGACATTTACCACCAATGTGTGCCCTCCCTACCTATGAATTGGCCTATTCATACTTAAGTGCCAACTCCCTTAATATTTTACAACAACAACACCAACTTACCCCGACATCAACACACAATCGTCCCACCCACACATAAATTACTACTCACACATGTTTACATAAACACTAATAACAATAATTTATTCATATTTAAGATTTAACATTTTGGGTTTCTTAAATAAAACTTACTTATATAAATCATAAAAAAAGAATAATGCAAATAAATAATTAAATAAATATTAACAGAACTAAACAAAAACTAATAAACGAGAAACAAAATAAACAATAAACAGAAAACAAAGAAAGAATATAAATATATGTAAGGTAGCCCTGTACACAGAGGGTGGCAACTCCCTCATAAGGAGTAGGGTGGCAACTCTTAACGAGTGGGCAGCGGTAGAGAGCAGAGAGCGACACGAGAGTAGAAAAGTAGCAGCCGCGAACGCAAGACGAATCTTGGTAATTTTGATTTAAATTCGCGTATTTGTTTTATGCAATAACTTGTTTACCGTATGGATTAATATTTTGATAATAAATATCTTACATTTGGGGGCTCGTCACGGATCAATGCCGTTTACAAATGAAAACAATTAAAACGCAGTTGAAAGTTGACAGTTGTTGGTGCAATTTGTTGTAATTCCAAAAAAAAGTCGTACAGTTGAACAATTGTGGAATTGCATTAAATGTGCCGAAATTATTAAGTTGTAAACGTCGTATAAACAGTTGCAAAATGTCGAAAAAGTTGTGAAATTCATGTTGTCGGTCGTCGCGTCAGTAGGAAACTTCCATAAGCGCGGAAGAATTTGAGCGAAGCTGCAGTTGTGTGTATGTCTGTGCATCGGTGTGCGCAGCATACATAAAAATAAGTAGAGACTCAAATAACGGATCAAAGAACGAGTGGAAGGAATGTCGAAAACACCACGTACGCCAAAGAATAACTCAAAAGTGAAGAACGCAATAGAAGTGCGAACGGGAGTATAGTGGAAGAGGAGAAAGACAAGGCCATGGCCGCGAAAATATTGCAGAAGTGAACGACAAAGTCGAACAGCTGTTGCAGCTGTTAGCGTTGAAGCAGATGAAGGAAAGGAAGTCGAGTAAAAATATCGGTGGATGGTTTTGGGAAATTCATAAGTGACTTTGATGGCGCTTCAATTCCTGTAAAAAAATGGTTTGAAATTTTTGAGCGGAATGCTGATGCTTACGAGCTGCCGGAAAAACAGAGATATGTTCAAGCACGAAACAAAATAACCAGTGCTGCCAGATTGTTTTTAGAGTCGGAATGCGTTTCAGACTATGCAACACTGAAAAGCGCATTAATAAGTGAATTTGATCGACAGCTGAACAGTGCAGAAATTCATGATTTGTTGCGTGAACGGAAAAAATCGTTTCATGAATACTTGTTGAACATGAAAAAGCTAGCCAGTGTCGGTAACATTGAAGACTCAGCTGTTCTGCGTTATATAGTTGATGGACTGCAGATAAAAAATGAATTCAAAGTTAGCATGTATCGGTGTGTGACGTACAAAGATTTAAAAGAAGAGTACGATTTATACGAGCTGGTTCAAGATAGGAGCAAGAGTCGCGCTGATCAAAGAAGCAGTGAGAAAATAAAGCGCCAAGTACAGAGAAAGTAGATGAAAAGAAGAAAGAGTATTGTTTCAACTGCGGATCAACGGAACATAAAAAGAGAGCGTGTAGTTGCAACGAGAATTGACATATTTCACGCGACTGTCCAAAAAAAAGTACGTAATGTAAGAATAATTGCCGAACGAGGACGTATGAAGGCAATACTCATAAACGGGATTGAAGTCGAATGCCTAGTGGACAATGGAGCAGACGTGTCACTTATTAATGAGTGTGTACTGAAGAGGCTGAAAGGAGTTAAGATGTCTAGTAGTGCGTCGGTATTGAGAGGCCTAGGGAATACCAGCACGAAGCCGATGGGATGTTTTGTTGCAGACGTTGAGGTTGACCAAGTAAAAAAGGGACATACATTTTTTGTTGTCGAAAGTTGCAAGCTGAACTGCGCGGTAATATTGGGATTTGATTTTATAAAGAAATTCAATTTTACAGCTGACGAGTATGGTTTTAAATTTTACGAAGCTGAGCAAAAAGAGAAATCTGACAAAGAATGTCTGCTGGTCTATAATGTCGCAGAGGATTCAAACGCGTTTTTAGTCCCTCCAAAATATCAGCAGGCTGTTAAAAAAAATGATCGAATGCAGTTATAAGTCAGCAGTAAAAATGCAGTGTCCGATAGAGATGAAAATTGTGCCAGATGGAATAGTGAAGCCGTTTCACCAGTCGCCCAGTCGTTTGCCGGAAGAATTGCAAAAGCCGTAGCACAACAAGTGGATATGTGGCTCAAATTGTTGTATTGTTCGCAAATCGACGTCGCACGTTACAAGCAGAGTTGTTGTGGTCAAAAAGAAAGATCAATCTTTGAGAGTATGCGTCGAATATCGAAAATTGAATAGTATGGTGTTGCAAGATCGTTTTCCGGTGCCGATAATTGAAGATGTAATTCAGAGACTTAAAGCTGCCAAGTTGTTCACAATCATGGATCTGGAAAATGGATTCTTTCATGTACCAGTAGAGGAGAGCAGTAAAGCGTATACAGCATATGTTACTCGAGAAGGGCTTTTCGAGTTCAATAAAGCGCCTTTTGGTTTTCAAAACTCTCCAGCCGCGTTTATAAGATTTGTCAACCATATCTTTCAACAGTTGATCAACGAGGATACGATGCAGCTATACATGGACGATATAATAATATACGCCAAAGATGTTGACGAATGCATGCAGAAAACACAGCGAGTGATGGAGTTGGCAGCTACATATAACCTAAAAATAAAGTGGAAAAAATGTAGTTTTTTGCAGGAGCGGATAAATTTTCTGAGCCATGTCATCGAAGAAGGAAAATCTGGCCAGGTACAGAGAAGATTGCAGCTGTTAGCCGTTTCGCCACACCGAAGAATATCAAAGCCGTTCAAGCGTTTTTGGGTCTTACTGGATTCTTTCGTAAATTTGTGCCGCAGTACGCGCAAGTTGCACGGCCACTCACAGAGCTGCTAAAGAAAGAAGCTGAATTTAAGATTGGACCCGAAGAGTTGCAGTCTATACAGAAGTTGAAAGGTTTATTGACACGGGAGCCGGTCTTACGATTTTATGAAAGAGATGCACGAACAGAGCTGCATACAGATGTATGCAAAGATGGATACGGAGCAGTACTGTTGCAGGAGTTTGAAGGAAGGTTGCACCCGATTTATTTTTGGAACAAGAAGACATCGCAAGCTGAATCAAAGCAGCACAGTTACATTCTAGAAGTAAAAGCAGCCTATTTGGCACTAAATCAATTCAGGCATTATCTGCTGGGAATCAAGTTCAAGTTGGTTACGGACTGCATCGCTTTCAAACAGACTACGAGTAAGCTGGATATTCCGAGAGAAGTCGCGCAGTGGAAACTACATTTGCAGGATTTTGATGTACAAATGGAGCATCGAGCAGCAGAGAAGATGAGACATGTGGACTACCTAAGCCGATACCCCTTGCAGGTTTACAATGTGTATACAGAGCTGACGGTGCGCCTAAAGAAAGCGCAGCAAACAGATGAGCACGTGAAAGCAGTCGTCAAGATTTTGGAAAGTGGCCCTTACGAGAACTATAAGCTGAAAGGTGGCTTGCTTTTTAAAGAAGTCGCAGGAGACGAGTTGTTGGTGGTGCCGAAGCAGATGGAGCGGGAGGTGATCAGAAATGCGCACGAAGATGGTCACTTCGCCACTCAAAAAACGATGCACAGCGTACAACAGCAGTTTTACATCCCACATCTGGAAGGTAAAGTATCCAGCGTCATTGCTAATTGTATCAGTTGTATCATTCACAGCAGAAAGTTAGGCAAGCAAGAAGGCTTCTTGCATTGCATTGATGTGATGTACCACTCCATACGTTGCACGTGGATCACCTGGGGCCCATAGATGCCACGTCGAAGCAGTATAAATTCATATTTGCAGTTGTCGACGGATTCTCCAAATTTGTGTGGCTGTTCACAACGAAGTCAACAGGTCACGAAGAAGTCATAAAAAAGCTGAACGAGTGGTCAGGTGTGTTCGGATTTCCGAAGCGCATTGTAAGCGAGAGAGGCGTCGCTTTTGCATCGAATACTTTTGCTGAGTTTGCTAAAGAGAATATGGTAGAACACGTCTGGTCTACTACAAGAGTCGCCACAGAAAATGGCCAGATTGAGCGAGTGAATCGTTCAATCCTGTCCATCATTGCAAAGCTGTCAGCAGAGGAGCCGTCAAAATGGTTTAAATACGTTGCACAGGTACAGAGGGCGATCATCTCGCATATACACGCCGCTACGAAGTCATGTTCGGAACCAAGATGAATACCAAAGTTGAGGATCGTTAGCTTGAGCTGCTAAACCAAGAGCTGATTGTGCAATTCAATGATTATCGAGCAAAGTTGCGAGCTGAAGCCAAAGTCAATATCGAGCGGGCCCAGAAAATATACAAGCAGAATCACGACAAGAAGCGCTGTCCCGAGCAGGGATATCGGCTAGGCGGTCTCGTCGCCATTAAGAGAACGCAGTTCGACGCAGGTCGCAGGTTGGCCAGTTCATATTTGGGGCCATATGAAATCACTAAAATTAAGCGGCATGGGCGCTACGACGTCAGAAAAGCAGACAAGAACGCCGAAGGACCAGGTGTTACAGCAACTAGCTGTGACAATATCAAACTGTGGAAGTACGTGGTAGAGAACGAAGAGCTGTTGTCATCCGGGACGGATGATGATCAGGAGGGCCGAATGTAAGGTAGCCCTGTACACAGAGGGTGGCAACTCCCTCATAAGGAGTAGGGTGGCAACTCTTAACGAGTGGGCAGCGGTAGAGAGCAGAGAGCGACACGAGAGTAGAAAAGTAGCAGCCGCGAACGCAAGACGAATCTTGGTAATTTTGATTTAAATTCGCGTATTTGTTTTATGCAATAACTTGTTTACCGTATGGATTAATATTTTGATAATAAATATCTTACATATATATAAATAATAAATTAAATAGATAATGAAAATAAATAATAATAACAATAATTTATTCATATTTAAGATTTAACATTTTGGGTTTCTTTAATAAAACTTACTTTATATAAATCATAAAAAAAAGAATAATGCAAATAAATAATTAAATAAATATTAACAGAACTAAACAAAAACTAATAAACGAGAAACAAAATAAACAATAGCAGAAAACAAAGAAAGAATATAAATATATATAAATAATAAGTTAAATAAAAAATGAAAATAAATAATAATTAGGGCGAAGATAAATAAATGAATAAATAAGGTCAATAAATAAATAAATAAGGCGAATAAATAAACTAAATCCTATTTTGCAGCCGTTCGCTCGTCGCGGCCCACTGTGGCTGTGGCGGTGGCGGCAGCTGCGTTGGTGCTTGTGTGTGCACGTATTGGTGCGCAGCTGTGTGCGGCTGGCACCCGGCACTTGGAATAATGCGCTCGCGCGCAGGCGCCTGGATATAAATTTCTAAGGGCTTTTAAGCTTAACAAACTTGTTTTTTTTTGCTGGAGATTGAAGCTGATGACCACCCGGACGGGTTGGCCAATCTTCGTCCGGTGGTCCGTAGTAGTGTCTGGCCGCGCCGGGCGTGTTGGATTTGCTGGACGCGGTGCACTGGCAAAACGAAATGAAAACTTTTTCTGTACACACACATAACTAAACCACTTCCATTCTTACACTCCTACCTTTCACACGCCAGCACTAAATTAATATCCTTATGTTTTGTTCCTATTTCCACACATGCTTTGCACTCCGGCTTATTTTTCTGCTGCATAAACCTTTCCTATTCATGGCCTTTCTGCTTCTTACCTAGCCCTTCCGCTTTTCACCTAACCAGCCGACAACAATCGGTCATCGGGAGCCAGCACGACTCTCCACCCCTCGTGCGAACACCACAACCATCGATAGCCCAGTGCCGACCATAACACCACACTCCGGTTCGCTTGCGTCCGCTTAGAACAGGAGTGCCAAACGGAGGCATCTGTTCGCTGCGCTGCCCAACGTAGGCCATCGCCCACGCCCTGAGACTAAGCGTCTCATGCTCTACCGACTGAGCTAGCCGGGCAAAAATCCGACGCTCGGTGGTCATTGCCGCTCTACCTTCGGTGAGAGTGTGTACGTCCCACCGGGCATCCGACCATGGTACCTTAAAAGTCCGACTTAAGTGAGCTAGTCTGAAGATGACTTCGCCCACCGCCATTCCCATGGGGCTGGTGTCCAAGATTACGCCCAATCTACGCTTCGGGTTCTCCTCGGGCCTGGACTCTGTTGTGCCGTATGGCCTCTGCGCGTGCTGATCACGCCTTGCCTGAGCCTCGCTCCGTGCTCGGAATCGCCAGTGCTCCACCTGCTCACGTTGCTGACGTATCGACCATCTGTGCATCGGTGAGTGGTCGTTGTTGGTACTCCTTGCAATATCCTTCACTAACATGCAGTTCTTATCCTGGGTGCCTATATCTAACTTGCTAGTTGGCAAAGTAATAATTGGTTATGCGAAGGTGTTAAGCGCGAGTCCTTTGCCTGCGTCATGCTCCGCCTGCTCTCGCTGCTCCGATTCTAGAGCTGTATGTTCAAACCCGTGGAACTCTGTTGCCGGTGACTCTCGCAGTGGGACTGCGTTGCTATCGGGTGGTGAGTGTATCATCTGTTGCGCTTCCCGCGGACCCGCTAGTTGCGTATACAAGCTGCTCTCTCGGATTGCCTGCAGGTACTCTAGCATTTCTCGCCTGTTCTGCGCTATGAGTTCGGCTATCCCAGTTTTTACGAATGCATGGAATGTTTCGCGAGCCTCCGACAGTGCTGAGTTAACGGCTGCTCTCAATTCACTTCGTAAATCCAGTGGCACTTGCGATTGTTGTGGCATTGTGGATGAACTCCTTTTCGGTGCTGCTCCTAGGCTGTTGGGCTCTGGGTGACCGCCTACTGCTCCTGCATCTGAGATGTCCATCTCCTCTTGTGGTGGAATACCGGATGCTATGCTGGACTCACCAGCTTGGGTCTGCAAAGTTGAACGAGTTGTGGGAGCCATTGATTCAGCCCTTCTACTCAGATTCAAGTCTTCCCTACGCCTAACTTTTCTATGCTCCTGCACGAACCTAGATTCTCTACTCATTCCGTTTCTCTATAAAACTACCATTTCTCTCAAGTAACTACGCACAACATATATAAACGGTGTGAGACGAACATGAAACATGATACGGTTACGGTAAGTGATGTGTGTGTATACATTGGACCTAATCCTAAAATTATCCTTTTCCTATATCACAGTTGCAACTACTCGCTATGCATGGACATGGACTGACTGGAAACACTATGCCGGTCCTGAAGGACATGACATGGACCATTGGCCTAGACACATGTACACATATACGGTAAGAAACAATTAATTACACATGTTCAAAAATTTACATTTACCTACTACTCCCCAGATCTCAGAGCTGCGCTACAACAGGACATGGTGGTCCACGCTGGGATTGCTCAGGCCCTAAGGAATGTGGCTTGATCAAAACTATTTCTCCCCCTTCTTCCAGCTACTTCCGCATCAGTCCAGGCATTAAACCTAGCTGTGGTCTAGTATTATTGGCTAAAGAGTTAAGACTATTAAACTAACACAACATGTAAACTGAAACAATAAATTGAACATATACTGCGACTTCACTAGCTTCCTATTATTGGGCCACACGTTGGGTGCCATTTGTTATGATCCGGCCTTATTTTCCCAACACTGTACCGATAGCCAGTTAGCAAATCGGTTACCCAGGGATGGATACGACCTCGATACAGCGTGAGCCGGGTTAACAAAAATTTATATTTTTACGAAAAACTAACAACAAACGGACTAGCAACAAGTCTGCTCGAATTCGGACAATTTACGGATATACTGGGTAAACAGGTGTTGACATTTACCACCAATGTGTGCCCTCCCTACCTATGAATTGGCCTATTCATACTTAAGTGCCAACTCCCTTAATATTTTACAACAACAACACCAACTTACCCCGACATCAACACACAATCGTCCCACCCACACATAAATTACTACTCACACATGTTTACATAAACACTAATAACAATAATTTATTCATATTTAAGATTTAACATTTTGGGTTTCTTAAATAAAACTTACTTTATATAAATCATAAAAAAAAGAATAATGCAAATAAATAATTAAATAAATATTAACAGAACTAAACAAAAACTAATAAACGAGAAACAAAATAAACAATAAACAGAAAACAAAGAAAGAATATAAATATATGTAAGGTAGCCCTGTACACAGAGGGTGGCAACTCCCTCATAAGGAGTAGGGTGGCAACTCTTAACGAGTGGGCAGCGGTAGAGAGCAGAGAGCGACGCGAGAGTAGAAAAGTAGCAGCCGCGAACGCAAGACGAATCTTGGTAATTTTGATTTAAATTCGCGTATTTGTTTTATGCAATAATTTGTTTACCGTATGGATTAATATTTTGATAATAAATATCTTACATTTGGGGGCTCGTCACGGATCAATGCCGTTTACAAGTGAAAACAATTAAAACGCAGTTGAAAGTTGACAGTTGTTGGTGCAATTTGTTGTAATTCCAAAAAAAAGTCGTACAGTTGAACAATTGTGGAATTGCATTAAATGTGCCGAAATTATTAAGTTGTAAACGTCGTATAAACAGTTGCAAAATGTCGAAAAAGTTGTGAAATTCATGTTGTCGGTCGTCGCGTCAGTAGGAAACTTCCATAAGCGCGGAAGAATTTGAGCGAAGCTGCAGTTGTGTGTATGTCTGTGCATCGGTGTGCGCAGCATACATAAAAATAAGTAGAGACTCAAATAACGGATCAAAGAACGAGTGGAAGGAATGTCGAAAACACCACGTACGCCAAAGAATAACTCAAAAGTGAAGAACGCAATAGAAGTTGCGAACGGGAGTATAGTGGAAGAGGAGAAAGACAAGGCCATGGCCGCGAAAAATATTGCAGAAGTGAACGACAAAGTCGAACAGCTGTTGCAGCTGTTAGCGTTGAAGCAGATGAAAGGAAAGGAAGTCGAGTAAAAATATCGGTGGATGGTTTTGGGAAATTCATAAGTGACTTTGATGGCGCTTCAATTCCTGTAAAAAAATGGTTTGAAATTTTTGAGCGGAATGCTGATGCTTACGAGCTGGCGGAAAAACAGAGATATGTTCAAGCACGAAACAAAATAACCAGTGCTGCCAGATTGTTTTTAGAGTCGGAATGCGTTTCAGACTATGCAACACTGAAAAGCGCATTAATAAGTGAATTTGATCGACAGCTGAACAGTGCAGAAATTCATGATTTGTTGCGTGAACGGAAAAAATCGTTTCATGAATACTTGTTGAACATGAAAAAGCTAGCCAGTGTCGGTAACATTGAAGACTCAGCTGTTCTGCGTTATATAGTTGATGGACTGCAGATAAAAAATGAATTCAAAGTTAGCATGTATCGGTGTGTGACGTACAAAGATTTAAAAGAAGAGTACGATTTATACGAGCTGGTTCAAGATAGGAGCAAGAGTCGCGCTGATCAAAGAAGCAGTGAGAAAAATAAAGCGCCAAGTACAGAGAAAGTAGATGAAAAGAAGAAAGAGTATTGTTTCAACTGCGGATCAACGGAACATAAAAAGAGAGCGTGTAGTTGCAACGAGAATTGACATATTTCACGCGACTGTCCAAAAAAAAGTACGTAATGTAAGAATAATTGCCGAACGAGGACGTATGAAGGCAATACTCATAAACGGGATTGAAGTCGAATGCCTAGTGGACAATGGAGCAGACGTGTCACTTATTAATGAGTGTGTACTGAAGAGGCTGAAAGGAGTTAAGATGTCTAGTAGTGCGTCGGTATTGAGAGGCCTAGGGAATACCAGCACGAAGCCGATGGGATGTTTTGTTGCAGACGTTGAGGTTGACCAAGTAAAAAAGGGACATACATTTTTTGTTGTCGAAAGTTGCAAGCTGAACTGCGCGGTAATATTGGGATTTGATTTTATAAAGAAATTCAATTTACAGCTGACGAGTATGGTTTTAAATTTTACGAAGCTGAGCAAAAAGAGAAATCTGACAAAGAATGTCTGCTGGTCTATAATGTCGCAGAGGATTCAAACGCGTTTTTAGTCCCTCCAAAATATCAGCAGGCTGTTAAAAAAAATGATCGAATGCAGTTATAAGTCAGCAGTAAAAATGCAGTGTCCGATAGAGATGAAAATTGTGCCAGATGGAATAGTGAAGCCGTTTCACCAGTCGCCCAGTCGTTTGCCGGAAGAATTGCAAAAGCCGTAGCACAACAAGTGGATATGTGGCTCAAATTGTTGTATTGTTCGCAAATCGACGTCGCACGTTACAAGCAGAGTTGTTGTGGTCAAAAAGAAAGATCAATCTTTGAGAGTATGCGTCGAATATCGAAAATTGAATAGTATGGTGTTGCAAGATCGTTTTCCGGTGCCGATAATTGAAGATGTAATTCAGAGACTTAAAGCTGCCAAGTTGTTCACAATCATGGATCTGGAAAATGGATTCTTTCATGTACCAGTAGAGGAGAGCAGTAAAGCGTATACAGCATATGTTACTCGAGAAGGGCTTTTCGAGTTCAATAAAGCGCCTTTTGGTTTTCAAAACTCTCCAGCCGCGTTTATAAGATTTGTCAACCATATCTTTCAACAGTTGATCAACGAGGATACGATGCAGCTATACATGGACGATATAATAATATACGCCAAAGATGTTGACGAATGCATGCAGAAAACACAGCGAGTGATGGAGTTGGCAGCTACATATAACCTAAAAATAAAGTGGAAAAAATGTAGTTTTTTGCAGGAGCGGATAAATTTTCTGAGCCATGTCATCGAAGAAGGAAAAATCTGGCCAGGTACAGAGAAGATTGCAGCTGTTAGCCGTTTCGCCACACCGAAGAATATCAAAGCCGTTCAAGCGTTTTTGGGTCTTACTGGATTCTTTCGTAAATTTGTGCCGCAGTACGCGCAAGTTGCACGGCCACTCACAGAGCTGCTAAAGAAAGAAGCTGAATTTAAGATTGGACCCGAAGAGTTGCAGTCTATACAGAAGTTGAAAGGTTTATTGACACGGGAGCCGGTCTTACGATTTTATGAAAGAGATGCACGAACAGAGCTGCATACAGATGTATGCAAAGATGGATACGGAGCAGTACTGTTGCAGGAGTTTGAAGGAAGGTTGCACCCGATTTATTTTTGGAACAAGAAGACATCGCAAACTGAATCAAAGCAGCACAGTAACATTCTAGAAGTAAAAGCAGCCTATTTGGCACTAAATCAATTCAGGCATTATCTGCTGGGAATCAAGTTCAAGTTGGTTACGGACTGCATCGCTTTCAAACAGACTACGAGTAAGCTGGATATTCCGAGAGAAGTCGCGCAGTGGAAACTACATTTGCAGGATTTTGATGTACAAATGGAGCATCGAGCAGCAGAGAAGATGAGACATGTGGACTACCTAAGCCGATACCCCTTGCAGGTTTACAATGTGTATACAGAGCTGACGGTGCGCCTAAAGAAAGCGCAGCAAACAGATGAGCACGTGAAAGCAGTCGTCAAGATTTTGGAAAGTGGCCCTTACGAGAACTATAAGCTGAAAGGTGGCTTGCTTTTTAAAGAAGTCGCAGGAGACGAGTTGTTGGTGGTGCCGAAGCAGATGGAGCGGGAGGTGATCAGAAATGCGCACGAAGATGGTCACTTCGCCACTCAAAAAACGATGCACAGCGTACAACAGCAGTTTTACATCCCACATCTGGAAGGTAAAGTATCCAGCGTCATTGCTAATTGTATCAGTTGTATCATTCACAGCAGAAAGTTAGGCAAGCAAGAAGGCTTCTTGCATTGCATTGATGTGATGTACCACTCCATACGTTGCACGTGGATCACCTGGGGCCCATAGATGCCACGTCGAAGCAGTATAAATTCATATTTGCAGTTGTCGACGGATTCTCCAAATTTGTGTGGCTGTTCACAACGAAGTCAACAGGTCACGAAGAAGTCATAAAAAAGCTGAACGAGTGGTCAGGTGTGTTCGGATTTCCGAAGCGCATTGTAAGCGAGAGAGGCGTCGCTTTTGCATCGAATACTTTTGCTGAGTTTGCTAAAGAGAATATGGTAGAACACGTCTGGTCTACTACAAGAGTCGCCACAGAAAATGGCCAGATTGAGCGAGTGAATCGTTCAATCCTGTCCATCATTGCAAAGCTGTCAGCAGAGGAGCCGTCAAAATGGTTTAAATACGTTGCACAGGTACAGAGGGCGATCATCTCGCATATACACGCCGCTACGAAGTCATGTTCGGAACCAAGATGAATACCAAAGTTGAGGATCGTTAGCTTGAGCTGCTAAACCAAGAGCTGATTGTGCAATTCAATGATTATCGAGCAAAGTTGCGAGCTGAAGCCAAAGTCAATATCGAGCGGGCCCAGAAAATATACAAGCAGAATCACGACAAGAAGCGCTGTCCCGAGCAGGGATATCGGCTAGGCGGTCTCGTCGCCATTAAGAGAACGCAGTTCGACGCAGGTCGCAGGTTGGCCAGTTCATATTTGGGGCCATATGAAATCACTAAAATTAAGCGGCATGGGCGCTACGACGTCAGAAAAGCAGACAAGAACGCCGAAGGACCAGGTGTTACAGCAACTAGCTGTGACAATATCAAACTGTGGAAGTACGTGGTAGAGAACGAAGAGCTGTTGTCATCCGGGACGGATGATGATCAGGAGGGCCGAATGTAAGGTAGCCCTGTACACAGAGGGTGGCAACTCCCTCATAAGGAGTAGGGTGGCAACTCTTAACGAGTGGGCAGCGGTAGAGAGCAGAGAGCGACACGAGAGTAGAAAAGTAGCAGCCGCGAACGCAAGACGAATCTTGGTAATTTTGATTTAAATTCGCGTATTTGTTTTATGCAATAACTTGTTTACCGTATGGATTAATATTTTGATAATAAATATCTTACATATATATAAATAATAAATTAAATAGATAATGAAAATAAATAATAATAACAATAATTTATTCATATTTAAGATTTAACATTTTGGGTTTCTTTAATAAAACTTACTTTATATAAATCATAAAAAAAAGAATAATGCAAATAAATAATTAAATAAATATTAACAGAACTAAACAAAAACTAATAAACGAGAAACAAAATAAACAATAGCAGAAAACAAAGAAAGAATATAAATATATATAAATAATAAGTTAAATAAAAAATGAAAATAAATAATAATTAGGGCGAAGATAAATAAATGAATAAATAATAATAAAATAAATAATAATAATAATAAATGAATTTGCAGCCGTTCGCTCGTCGCGGCCCACTGTGGCTGTGGCGGTGGCGGCAGCTGCGTTGGTGCTTGTGTGTGCACGTATTGGTGCGCAGCTGTGTGCGGCTGGCACCCGGCACTTGGAATAATGCGCTCGCGCGCAGGCACCTGGATATAAATTTCTAAGGGCTTTTAAGCTAAACAAACTTGTTTTTTTTTGCTGGAGATTGAAGCTGATGACCACCCGGACGGGTTGGCCAATCTTCGTCCGGTGGTCCGTAGTAGTGTCTGGCCGCGCCGGGCGTGTTGGATTTGCTGGACGCGGTGCACTGGCAAAACGAAATGAAAACTTTTTCTGTACACACACATAACTAAACCACTTCCATTCTTACACTCCTACCTTTCACACGCCAGCACTAAATTTATATCCTTATGTTTTGTTCCTATTTCCACACATGCTTTGCACTCCGGCTTATTTTTCTGCTGCATAAACCTTTCCTATTCATGGCCTTTCTGCTTCTTACCTAGCCCTTCCGCTTTTCACCTAACCAGCCGACAACAATCGGTCATCGGGAGCCAGCACGACTCTCCACCCCTCGTGCGAACACCACAACCATCGATAGCCCAGTGCCGACCATAACAACTTAACATGTAGTGAATTTTTGCTTGAAGTTTTACCCCTCTATTTCCCCTTGCCAACAAACAAAAGATTCAGAGAGAAAATTCACGAAAAAACTTCAGCGTGTAAATGGGGTCTTAGTGTGGAAATTTCATTAAAGTATTCGAGCGTAATTAAATTTTTTTCAAACGTGTTTTTTATGTGTATATTAGTATTAGTGATGTTAGCAAGAAGTATGAGCAAGTGCGATAGCTGATAGCATGTGCACATGGGTTTGTTTCACTTGGTATCGGTTTTTCGATGGTTTATTCTATCGGACAATCTATGGTCTTATACTATCGCTGGCACTATCGAGGGCAGCAGCGGCTGTCATATAAAATCATATGAACATTTCTTACTTGTTTTTCCACAAACCAATCATATCAAAAATCACATATACATACTTCATAAAACAAAAAATATTTAGTTTTAAGGCCCATTCCCTTGAAAAAATTTCATTTATGGAAAGTGGTAAATTTTTACGTTCGGTTCCACATAAAGCAAGGGTGACCAGCTGTGCCAAATATTTGTATGCAAAATATAAATATTTGTTGGTCACCTTATTTGATTAAATTGTTCAAATTGAGCGCCTTCTCGCATTGCTCGCTTGGGAAAGCAATTTTGGCAGATAGTCTAAATATTTCGCCAGACAACGTTCAAAATGGAGTTGAAACACCATATTTTATTGTTGCAGACGATGCGTTTCCTCTACACAAAAGGATTATGAAGTCATACGGGTCGCGCTCACATAGCGTACCCGAACGTGTTTTTAATTATAGGCTCAGTCGAGGCCGCCGCTGCATTGAAAATGCATTTGGCATTTTGATCGCCAAATGCATGGCTGTGCAAAATTTGCTAGAATTACATTAAGGAATATGTTAACTCAGGCGAAGGTTCTGTTCCTTAGCAAAATAATTTGGCTGGTGTTAAAATTAAACAAAACATTGAACTCATTTACAATTAAATTGAATTATTTTTATTTTTCATGCTCATTGATTAATACGATTTTATCTTCTCGAAAAAAGCTTTCAATCCGCTTTAGTTCTCCTTTTTTTTGTGGGTCCATTTCTAATGCTGCGCGGAATAATTGTAAAGCTATTATTCCGTTTTTAAGAACAGCTGATTTTGGAGTCCACAATTGTTCCACTATCGGAACTATCGATTAACTTTTCTGATGGTT
Organism: Scaptomyza flava; assembly: GCA_030179655.1. NCBI lineage: Eukaryota > Metazoa > Arthropoda > Insecta > Diptera > Drosophilidae > Scaptomyza > Scaptomyza flava. The sequence goes on along the minus strand of JARNME010000330.1, from coordinate 37,055 downwards.
GCTGGGAATTTAAAAACGGAACACAGACAAGAAAATTTCTGACAACTGTTATTTTTACATAGAGTTGCACATAAAAATTCCGTTTCGCAGCTACTGGGAATGGGCCTTTAAGTACTATTTCTTCATAAAATTAACAAAGTAAATATTTTGTTATGCAAGGAATAGATATACATTTCAGCTTTTTCATATGTTTAATATATATACATTTCAAATCATATAAATGCTATGTTTACTTTTATTATTTTTGTTGCACAACGGCAGACATTTCCTACGGTTAACCGATGCGCCCGTGTGATCTAACACAGGCTGACAAATTTTTTTTGACTTGCAGAGCGCCCATATACTTAAGAAAGTGAGCCGAAATAGGCAACAACGAAGGCGCATGATCGGAGCGAGATTCAAAAAGAATTTGTCATCCAGCGCCGAACATAAAGAGCGATGCGTGAGCGTGTTCAAGTTTTAAGCTACCTCTTTGGGTTTGGGACCAACAGCGCTCAATTCATAATGCAGATGTACATATGCCGACTGTCATCACAGCACGAGAATGAGCGAATCAGAAAACAAGTAAGAAGGCATTAGTTGAGAAATCCCGACTAAAATATACCCTGAACCCCTGTATTAAAATGACTTGCAGTAGTGCAGTTTTTCTTGACTTAACCTTAATATAAAATGTCTCCGGTGTTTCTTAACCGATTTGGATCTAATTTTCACAGAAGTTATAAAGTTATCCATGGTTTCAACTAATATTTTTACATTTTCTAAACTCGAGATTTTTTCGCTATCGATTCCATATGTATATCGGTAACCAGAATAGTTATCGATGGTTTGAAATAAACTTTATCTGCCTATGGCTTAGGAGAAGGAATGTTCCAAATTTGAAGTCTTTATCTCTTATAGTCTTTGTGATCGACCCGTTTATACATACGGACAGAAATACACACGGACATGGCTATATCGACTCGGCTGTTGATGCTGATCAAGAATAAATATAATTTGTGGAGTCAGAGGGTAAAAAATTATACCCATTTTCACCCGTTTCATGGGTTCAGGGTATGAAAATAATGCCATATTTTACGCATGTATTGCTTGCAAAACAAAGTTAACATGAAGACATGCTTACAGAATTGTTAATGGTAACATGCTTTGGACTTTTCTGCAAGTTCGAAGCGGACAGAAGTAACGAGTAAAAACGTCGGTTCTTCCACTATAAACAGCTGTGCTTGTTTTGATTATTGCTTCTTTGTTTACAATACACATGCCGCCATGTTTTTATACCCTTAACTCATAAAATTGGTAAAAAAGGGTATAATGGTTTTGTGCAAAAGTATGTAACAGGCAGAAGGAAGCATCTCCGACTCCATAAAGTATATATATTCTTGATCAGCATCAACAGCCGAGACGATATAGCCATGTCCGTCTGTATGAACGCCTGGATCTCAGAGACTGCAAGAGCTAGAGACTTCAGATTTTCTTTATAAGTTTTCCTACACCATGAGCAGAACAAGTTTGCTTTAAATTATCGATAACTATTCTGGTTTCCGATATACACATGATGTCGATAACAAAAAATATCGAATTTGGAAAGTCTAAAAATGAGGGTTGAAGGAATGGGTAATGATATAACTTTTCTGAAAATTTCGTCCAAATCGGTTTAGAAACACCGGAGATATCGAGTTTAATCGAATGAAGTTAAGTCCTTATACCAAAGTCAATTATAGATTTAATTTATTTATTGCAACTGGGTTCAGGGTATCTTCTAGTCGGGCTCTCCCGACTAGAGCCTTCATACTTGTTTAGTTTGTTTTTGTTTTGCATTGCTGTATTGTTGGTGAGCAGCGTAAGGCAACTAAGTCAATTTTTTTATGCGTGTAATTTTGTGTGTATGCATGTGCGTGGGCTATTCGAGAGAAGACAAAACCATAGACGAATAATGTATGTAACTGGCCGCTGGGCAAAACGCAACAACAACACGTGCTGGCTCGTCGTTGCTACGCAGTTTTGGTGGGCCTGGGCTTTATAATGATTTTTAATACTTTGCTTGGGCTAGCTCCCATGTGCATATTTAAATGTATGCGTATAATTTGCCAAGGTTTTCATTAACCTTTCTCTACTATAATGAATCTCGGCAAACGCTAAACAGCCAATATTTGAAAAAGTTTGGTGCATATTTTTGTATTATTTGCCTACAAAAATTAAAGAAAAACAATACTTCCAAGGCAGTCACATTTCATTTTTGGTGCTGGTTGTTTATTTGCAGGATCAGGCGAACAGGAAAATAAACGAGCGTCTAATAAAATAGGCAGGCAAATATCAGTTTTGCATTGCGGGTCATATATACTTTTTCATGTTTTTAGCTCTATGACACTTTCCAACAATTTTGCCATTGCATCTATCATACAGTTATGCAGCGATGCGCAGAAATGCCGAACGTGTATTCAATAGTGCATTTGTCAAGGAAACGTAAAACAAAAACTAACAAAAATCTTAACGAGCAGGCCCAGCAAGAATGAAGCAACCGCACATGCATACGCATACTAACACATTTTTACCGTTTTTGCTTTCCGCTGGCCCGCCGCCTCTCTTTAATACAAAGGCCACTAAACGCAAAGCAGAGCTGAAACAAACCAAGCAACGTGCTGGGTGAGACGCATACAATGCGCAAAGTTAAATACAAGGGGTATTCTAATATTCAATTTAAGTCAATAAAACTCAAATACATAATTTTAACATACAGATAGTTAATTTTCAGTATATGAATGCAAAATATGTTTACTTTAGTGTTAGTTAATTTATTTATATACAGCTTGTTTCATAAGTTGTGAATACCCAAACTTATTGCCAACATATAAATAAGCATATAAACCCGACCATATATTAAAGTATCTGACGTTTATCTATTAAATTGCATAAAGTCCATATAAAGTCTACCCTTTCTTGTTGAGTAGAGAAAGTTGCTACTAATTTGCCCATTTGGTCTATTGGTAGGGGTTTTGTTCTTTTTCATATTTTTGTTTTTTTCTGTTTCGGCAAATGACATCAACAAGTGCACTACTGAATACACTTTCGAAATTTGTGTGCATCGCTGCATAAATTGCGATGGCATAACTTGTGTCTAGACAAGCAGGAGCAGCAAGAAGCGAAACACACGCAAACACACTGTGACAAATTTTTACCCTTCTTGTTTGCCGCTGGCCTGCCGCTTGTCGTACTCTTGACACTTGGGCCGCTGAGTGCAAGTGCAACTGAAACAAAAACGGCTGCACAAGCTATCCGCTATCGCGCTCCCTCACATTTATGGCTTATTGCTTTTGTTATTCTGTATACCATTTGAAATATTTCTGAATCGAACCTCTGAGACAAAGCTTTTCTTACCAATCGCCCACTCTTGAGATTGTACTCTCTTTGGTCAAACATAAATCTTGATATCCCTATCTCTTCCGCACTCACTAAGCTAAGCTAACCATAACTAAGAGGCTGCACCACCCATACCTAGCTCTTAAGTTGCTTAGAGGAATAACTGTAATGCTCTTTCCAACATTATGTTTTTACATACAATGGTAAGGTAATTTGTTATGCATTTTAGTTCATATTTAATGTGCAATGTCCGTCATGGTGTCCGCCCGTCTGTCCGTCTGTATGTTCGCAACTTTTTTCCACACCCTTCAAGCTAGAGACTTGAAACTTTTTAATTCTCTTTATCTATGGGATAGTAAATTAAAGTGTCAAGAAGGGGGTTTTACGATAACTGAGGGGCTGGCAAATTGATAAATTCGATTACTCAAAGCTGAAAAAATCAACATATTTCGCACATCCTTACAGCTAGAACTACCAAATTTGGTAAGAAGTTAGCAAGCGACCTCCAAAAAACTGCATCAAAAATTTTGGAGCCACATATGAAGATAGCAATTGACAACTCACAAAGATCTGCAGCAAAAATTTGGATGCCATATTCACCCATTCCGGCGCAGCCCCCCTTGCCTCACTTTTTATATTTACACTCTCTCGACTTCGTAAACACAACAGCGTTAAGGTTAGAAAAGGAATGGCTTTCTGCTTAAAACATATGCATTGATAATGTAATATGAATAAAATAAACTTTGCTTTTAAATTTATTAAAGTTATGACGCTACACTTGCTAAACACACAATAAGAGACAGAGATATTTGTATACATACTAGCAAGTGGCCCGCTTACTTCGCTGCGCAGATAGTTTATATAAATTTTAGCAATAGAAGATAGATACAAAATAAATAAATTAGAAAATATTTCACAAAGCATTAAAGCAAAGTATTTAATATTCTCTTTTCCACGCCACCAATGAGGTAGAGAATCAGGCGCGCCATTTTTTATTGTGGTTTCCCCAGTAGGCCTTATCCACTTATTGAGTTTAATTTGCAATTATTAACAACTTTTAAAAGCTTCTTTATAAACGACATTGGTGTTTTTTCGTCAGGTGCTAATACAAATAAACTTTTTGGTGAACTGACTAAGCAGGCTACATAAAATTTGCCATGACAAAAACAATCGTGTCTTAAGTCTTGTCCGGCTAATTTAAGAGTTTGTCCCTGTGATTTATTAATTGTTAAGGCAAAGCAAACTTTAAAAGGAAATTGCAATCTTTTAAATTGAATTGGCAATTCAGAATCAGAAGGTATTAATGGAATTTTCGGTATAAAAACCGTTTCCCCTATACCATTGCCAGTAAAGATAATTGCTTCGACAACATTCTTATGAAGGACTTTAACTTGCAATCTTGTACCATTGCACAGTTTTGGCGGTTTCAAGTTGGGAATCAACATTACAGGTGAACCAATCTTTAAAGTTCATTTATGTTGAGGCAGGCCAGCCGGATTTAATGAATTAAGAAACTCGACGTGGTAATGAACTGCATCTTCGATTTCAGTCACAGAATCAATAGAGTTATATGTCATTTCTTCACTTTGAAATGATTTTAATAAAAACTCGTTTATTTCCAATGCACTGTCATATCTCGCAGTCAAAATAGCACTTTCTGAAAACCATTCGATTGATTTTTTAGAGATATTTGTAATATCCGGAAATATTTTTAGAGTTAGTTCTTCAATACTTTTTACAACATGACAAAAAGTTGATGGTAAAGCTATTTTGCCATCATGGGTTGGAAATAATCCATTTCCTATTTTAAGAAGCATTTCTGCAAATTCACCAGCTATGCTATCACCTTTTAAGTGCACTCGCATATTTTTTGTTAATGCAATTTTCTGTATTTTGGGCCACAAAATTGAAGACGCATTTATTTCATCTGCTGTTGTTCCTCTGGGGATCACTGGAAGAGTTTGTCGAAAATCACCAGCTAAGTATTCACTATCTCAAATGTCTTTCAAAGATCGATCTACAGCTTCAAAAGCACCTTTATGGCCCATAGTACAATCATCCCAAACAATAAGCTTGCAATCTTTGAGCACAGCAGCTATATTAGATTGCTTTTTAATTGAGCAATGTGGTGTTTCTAAATGAATCAAATTAAATGGATTCTTAAGTGTAGAATTCGCTGTGCGACCACCATTAAGTAAAGTGGCTGCGATAGAAGAAGCAACGGCCAATGCAATTTTTTTACTTTGCCGTACCTTTTCCAATAATAAATTTAAAAGATACGTTTTACCTGTGCCCTCTTCTGCTTCAACGCTATGTAGTATCTTTTCGTATACTTGTTTTTGCTCAGCAGTAAGGATTAGCTCATTATTAACAACAAAATTAATGCAATTTTCATAATTTGTTACTCTATGATATTCAATATTTGGAACAATTTCCTCGGATCTAATTGGTAGTGGAAGTCCATAGTAAGTCAAGTTTTGACCACCAATAGACAGTACAATATCTTTAATGTAAATAAGACATTTATTTAATACATGGTTAGGTTAGTTTAGAGCGGTTACCAAGGAGGGATACCCCCTCGGCGCACTTAGGCCGCACTCGGCCCATTGTGATGCCGCGAAAGGCTCTGAGACCCCTCTATCACTCTTGGTATGACTCCGCATCATGAGTCCATCCTGTGACTTGGATGTACCTTGCTACATCTTTGGGTCTTTTACTCGCAAGTTAAGATAGATCTTCGAAGAAAAAGTCACCAAGGATTCTTTGCCTAGTTTTGCATAAGGCCGGACAGGTACAAAGAAGGTGAAGAACTGTTTCTTCTTCCTCCTCGTCTCTACAACTTCTGCAGAAGTCGTTGTGTGGGACCAATAATCTGGCCGCATGTGCCCCCACAAGCCAATGCCCAGTCATCACTCTGGTAACAATAGAGCACTTGTTCCGGCTTAGGAGGCAGAGCTCATTTGATCTTTTCCGGCATCTGGTTGGCCAGGTTTGATGAGCAATACGTGAGTTGTGAGTGGAGAGCTGCCATACTCTGTTGGCTTCCATCTCGAAGAAATCTCTTAGGTTGAGTCTACAGGATGCCATAGGTATACCAATGCACTCTTTGTCTGGAAGGAGTTCCATGGTAGTTCCTTATCTGGCAAGTTCATCAGCGATGCAGTTGCCTTCTATGTCCCTATGTCCTGGGACCCATACTAGGCATATGCTAAACTGCTCTGCCATCTCGCTTAGAGATTTGCGACAGTTATGAACAGCCTTAGAGTTCGACGTGTACGACTCCAGCGATCTAATAGCTGCTTGGCTGTCTGTGAGGATATAGATTTTACTGACATTACACCTATGTGGAATGCAACTTAGTGACTCCTGAATTGCTAGCACTTCTGGAAGACGCTACAGTGGTCAGGGAGTCGAAAAGCTTTGCGTAAGTTAAAATTGGCGCAGAAAATGCCGCCTTCCACTCTACCGTCCAGCTTTGAGCCGTCTGTAAAAATTTCTATAGCTTCCGCAGGTCTTGCGGGCAAGCCTTCTTCCCAGTTCTCTCTAGTTGGGATTAGGGTGGTAAAGGGAGTGTCTAAATACACCTGTGGGATCTGATAATCCGTACTGTCTGGTATGAGTGGATTGTCTTTCAAGATACTTGAATGTCCAAAGTCCTGGCCTATCCACTGTTTGGCTTCCCTCATTCGGAGCGCTGACATAGTTGCTATTTTCCGCCCCATCATTTCGACAGGTAGGAAGTGCAGTATGGCATCAAGAGCGTTACCCGGGGTCGTACGTAAAGCTCTTGTTATGCAGAGCGCAGCAGTTCGCTGCACCTTTCCTAATTTCCTGGTGACTGTTTTCTTGTCAAGTGCAGGCCACCAGACAGAAACACCATAGAATAAAATTGGTCTGACTACCGCAGTGTAGAGCCAATGGACAACTTGCGGAGTCATGCCCCATTTAAGTCCGATTGTCTTCCTACAGGCGTATAGAGCAACATGTGCCTTCCTTATTTATATTATTATATTATATTATATATATATTATATTATATTTAATACATTATTCACAATACTTTCATCAATATTTCTGTGTTGTGAAAAATGAAAGGCTCTTAAAATATCTCCTGAGAAACTCTCTTTATAAGTATTCCAAAGTTTAAGAGCATCTGAAATTTGACAAAATACTAACATTATTGCAAAAATTTCTCTCAGTTTTGTAGGATTTTGACATATGACAGCTTCGGCTATAGTTGAATCCCAGTGCTTATCATCTTCTAGTAATCCTAGAGCTTTACACGCCAATTGAAATGATGCGTATGCTATACCATTAACGGTTTTTAAATTTAAAAACGAAGTTGGGCCCCTTACAAAATGTTATTAAAGTCTTAAATAAAAACATTCTGTATTATTGGGATGAATAGTGTAAACTCTTCCCAAAGCTGAATCTCTTTTAACTCCAGGAAAATGTGGCACATCATGCCCTCGTTTCCTTCTTTGAAATTCTTTATTGTTCCATGTAAAATACGATGGAACTTCACAATATAGAAGCGTTCTTGCAAACTCATCACGTGTGCATAGCTCAAAGAAGGCTAGCAAAGTGGTTTTGGGTGTAGTGCTTAATCTGTCAAGTAATTGTTGCGGATTATTGGGGTTAAAATATATCCGTTGATCATTTTCTAAATGAACAGCTAAGTGTGTAATAGCCGGAAAACGTTCATGTATGGGAAATGCAAGGATTCTCCATACCGCTTCTGAGCTACTTACATGACGGCCACTTTCGTACTTATTAATTACATTACGTTGGTCTTCAAGAGTAAATTATGTTTGATCACTGCCCTTGTTAACATATTTACAAATGTATTTAATAGACTTAACAGAACTACAATACTCAACACTTATGTGAGCTTCAAATGTTCTCAATAGTACACAGTTATAAGGCACAACCCAACGATTATCTATGCAATTACCATTTATATTAGTTGCATTACCACCATCTTCTATCGCTCTTCTACGACATAGAGGGTAACTATCTTTTCCATTCACAGTTTTTTTAAGGAACTGTCGAGGAAACCTTTTGGTACATTTTCTATTTTTCATGCATGGCGATTTATTATTAAATGCACCGCAAGGACCATGAATCATATTTGACTTAACAATGTTAAATAACAAAGGATCCTCATATGCGTTTGTTATTTCGGCACAGATAATTTGATCGATTTTATCTGGTCTTATTTTATTTTCTAACCAAAGTAGAATATATATATGTGGTAAGCCCCGCTTTTGCCATTCCACAGAGTACATGAAACACTGCACGCTTCCAAACAAAGAACCTTTTGTCAATAGTGACATTAAAGCTTTAACTTTTAAATGAAAAACTCGAGCTATAATATCGTGACGATCATGCGGTTTTTGACCCGGTAATAAAACACTTTTAATGTCATACCATTGTGGATTGCATGTAAATGTTATGAAAAGATCTGGTCGCCCATAACGGCGAACATATGTCATAGCATCTTGAGTCTTTTCATGAATATATCGTGCAGAGCTTGTAAGAGAAGATGGTAAAATTACCATCTGACCAAGTTGAGCTGCGACAACATCTTGTTGGCCTATTGCATCTTGTAGATGTATATAGTTATCTGCTCTGAGTTTCGCTTGAATGTAGCGAACATAATTTAACCTTTCTATATAAGTTCTCCTATACCATGAGCAGAACAAGTTTGCTTCAAATTATCGATAACTATTCTTGTTTCCGATATACACACGGTATCGAGTATGCCGCAGTCGGTTGCGTCCGACTGCATCGTTTGCACTTGTTCTTTTAACGTTTTTTCGACAAATTCACTATTGAATACACTTTCGGCATTTGTGCGCATCGCTGCATAACTGTATGATAGTTGCGATGGCAAAATTGTTCGAAAGAGTCATATATGTAGCTGAAAACATGAAAGAGTATGTATGACCAGCAATGCAAAACTGATAATTGCCTGCTTATTTTACTAGACGCTTGTTAATTTTGCTGTTCGCCTGATCAGCAAATGTTCGATGAGCACCAAAACTGCCTTGGAAGTATTGTTCTTCTGGTTTTTCTTTGGTTTTTTGTAGGCAAATAATACAAATTTAATATAAAATTTGGCTGTTTAGCGTTGAGAAAGGTCAATGAATTGCCTGGCAAATGGTACGCATACATTAAAATATGGACATGCATAGAGACAAGGACACACACATGCTTATGGTAGCTAGCCTTTCGGCTAGCAAAAATCAAAAATCAATGCCTGGCTACCACCAAAACTGCAAACATATATATTATATATGTATGTTTTTATTAATTGGCTCATTTGCTTTGCTGGTGCTAGGTCGACGCAATAAGATAAGCAATAAAATAAGCGCACATAAGGAATACAAGGAAAAAAATGGGGGTACAGCAATTGAAGAAGCCACTGCGCGCTTGAAAATCGCAGACTAGCGGCGCATACACACAGTATGGCTGGCTGATTGTGCTATCAACAAAAATGTTGTAGCAAAGTTAGGAAGCGAAATGGCTGGCGAATGACACACGAAGCACGAGAGAAGCCCGAAGTGCGCTCTCAGAGCGAGTGGTAGCTACGCTTAGTTACGTTACGACTTCCAATTGAATAATGGAATTTTGCTGTTTGGCTGCTCTATTTAGTGAATTCTTGTTGGTTGTAGCAAAGTTAGGAAGTGAAATGGCTGGCAAATGACACACGAAGCACGAGAGAAGCCCGAAGTGCGCTCTCAGAGCGAGTGGTAGCTACGCTTAGTTACGTTACGACTTCCAATTGAATAATGGAATTTTGCTGTTTGGCAGCTCTATTTAGTGAATTCTTGTTGCTATTATATAATATGAAAAATAGAAAACAACTATATATAATGTTGCTTCAATTATTAGGTCTAAAATCGACTTATTAATTTTGTTAAAAAAAAAAAAACAACAAAACAAATTAACAACTTAATTTAAACAAATACTTCAAAATAAGTCAAAAATTGACTTCACTGTACAACGTTACAGCGTCTATACAAAGTATAAATTCAATAAAATTGAATATACCAACTTATATTAATTTCATAGGTTATTCAGACTGCTTAGTTTTATTTGATTTTTAAATGCACTAAAGCAGCGTCTATATAACTATTATATAATATGCAAAATAGAAGACAACTATATAAAATGTTGCTTCAATTATTAAGTCTAAAATCGACTTATTAATTTTGTTTAAAAAAAAAACAACAAAACAAATTAACAACTTCATGTAAAGGAAGTATTATAAATAAATAAATACTTTAAAATAAGTCAAAATTGACTTCACTGTACAACGTTACAGCGTCTATACAAAGTATAGAATTCAATAAAATTGAATATACCAACTTATATTAATTTAATAGAATATTCAGACTGCTTAGTTTTATTTGATTTTTAAATGCACTAAAGCAGCGTCTATATAACTATTATACAATATGCAAAATAGAAGACAACTATATATAATGTTGCTTCAATTATTAAGTCGAAAATCGACTTAATTTTCTTGTGTTTAAAACACAACAAAAGAAATTAAATACGTTGATCGTTAGTTAAATATATAAATAATAGCAATTAAATATTTTTTATAACTTATCATTAAATACGCATTTGAAATGAACGTGTATACATACGTATTTTAAATTAATGTATATATGAATATATATATATATATATATATATATATACATATATATAATACGAATATATATATATATAATACGAAAATCAGAATATTAAAAAACTCACTGATTCAAAAAGTAACTTTCGATGTTATTAGTATAATTAATAAAAACAATATTACAAAAATTCACTGAAACAAAAAGTAACTTTCTTTGTTCACATTAAAGGCCTCTACGCAGATGCTAGTACATCGCCCGTACCGTAAAAACTTCATATAAAAAAAACAGTCTCGTACAGCGCCCGTACCGTATTACGAAACACTGGTATGCAGCTCTGTTAGTCACAAGCAGTAGCTTAGTGTTGAACAATGAAAATGTTAAATAAAAGCTGTGCTGTTGTTACTGATGGAATCAATGTTCAGCAATTGTTTACGGGCCTTAAAAGTGAAACAAGATGTCGGCAAACAAAAGTAGATTCGAAAATTTTAATAGGGATGCGGAGAAAATTGCTTTAATAAAGGCTATGGAACGTCGGCCAGTCTTGTGGGGCATTACGAGCAAGTTTGCATGTAATCGTTAAATGCGCGTGGGAGAAAGTTGGAAATTGTCGGGCAAGAGCTGGCATATACATTTTTCGAAAAATTTTAACAAAGTTGGCCTTATTCAGGTTAAAATAGAGCCATACTTATTGTTTTGGCAGACAATGCTGCGCAAGAAGTATTGAATAAAAATATATTAATTAATTAATAAGATACAATTTAAATAACATAAAAACAGGATTGTACTGCCACTGATCTATTATAGGGTATAGATCAGTAAGGTGAATTTGCGGTTTCAGTTATGTTTAGCATTATTTTTGGTAATCTCAGCTCTGCGCATCAAATATGGGTTCACTAAAATGCTTCTTGGTTTTGCCGCCTGCCTTTTTTTTTTTTAACAACCGCCAGCAGCAGGGCGGTAGCTGTACCAATAAGTATATAGTTATTGGTTGTACTCAATCACAAAAGTAGCGCGCTTTAGAAGTGAATCATTATTTTGAATTTAGGTGCACAAAACACAGTTGCACTTGCGATTAATTTAGAGAAAGTTATCAACCAACCGCCACAATATGTGCATTTTTTAGCACTGCTCGTTAAGGTCCGTAAAACTCATGTATACGGTACGGGAGATGTACGGGGCTCATGCGTACAGGCCTTAAATATGAACTAAAATGCATAACCAATTCCCTTACCATTGTATGTAAAAACATAATGTTGGAAAGAGCATTACAGTTATTCCTCTAAGCAACAGACACCGAGCTCTAACATATAACGCTTGCACTTAAGAGCTAGGTATGGGTGGTGCAAATTAGGTAATGCCATTCCCTTAACTGCAGCCTCTTAGTTATGGAAAGCTTAACTTAGTGAGTGCGGAGGAGATGGGGATATTAAGATTTATGTTTGAAAATAAAATAGAGAGTGAACGTAAATGAGCAACAGCAAAGGAGCATGATCGGAGCGAGATTTCAAATTATCTGATTATCATAAGAGCAACACGCGCGTTTATGTGAACGCCCTTTGCTTATTCGAAATTGTATATCAATAATATACCAACAATGTTAGTGTGTTACGTTTTGTCTAAGTAATATAAGCAGCAAGTAGGCGATTCCACCCCCATAACATATTCTTGTGTAGGAAATTTTTCTGGACGCACAAAGTTTTGTTATTTATTTATTTATTTATTTATTTATTTATTGTCAGCTAAGAGCAGCTGACTTTAAAAAGAAATCAAAATTAATTTAAATTAAAAAATAGTTAAAATAATTAAATTAAGTAAAATATAGAATAATATATAAATCTGAGAATATATTTAAAAGTTAACGTTAAAGCTCTGGGAAATTCAATAAAAAATTGAGTAGTCCAACATTTGTTGCGAGGATTGGGAAAAGCCCAGAAAAACCCAATAACACCAGCGTTAGATTAGTAATTAGTGGTTACGATTAGATAAAGCAAAAAGGATCGATCTTTTTAGTACTGGAGTTGAGCCCTCCAAGGAGACAAGAGAATAAAGTTTGTTATAGTCGGAACACATAACACGAAATGGTTCATGAATTAAATAGTTGCTGAAGCAACGATCAAGGCTAAGGGGTAAAAAGTTACGTGAAGATCTAATTGGGACATTAAATTTAATTCGACTCAAAAGAACTGATGAGTCGATTTCACCATTAAGTAGGTTAGTAATAAATAATGCTCCATGCAAAGTTCTACGGTTTAACAGGAAAGGAAGATTTATCAAAAGGAGTCTACTTGAATACGAGGGTAAGTCAACTCCAGGAACCCAGTTAAAACTTCTAAGGGCAAATAGAAGAAATTTCTTCTGCACAGATTCAATTCTATCCTGGTGAATCGAGTATTGTGGAGACCACACACAAGATCCATACTCCAGGATGGGACGAACTAGGGATGTATACAGCGTTTTAGTGGTGTAGGGATCATTAAACTCTATCGACCACCGCTTGATGAAGCCAAGGACATTAATGGCCTTATTGCCCATGGACAAAATATGAGCGTCAAAATCAAGAATAATGCCTAAATCTTTAATTTCAAACACGCGGTCTAGTGGTGAAGCATCAATCAAGTAGTGAGCAGTATGAGGGGTACTTCTACAAAATGACATGACTTTACATTTAGAACAATTTAAATTGAGTAAGTTAAAACGACACCAGGCCGACAATGCAGCCAAATCCGACTGTAGTAAATTACACAGGGAAGCGTCATTATATGTGAAACATAGCTTCACATCATCAGCAAACATATATACATAGAAGTTAGTAATAACAGCTGGAAGAGCGCTAACCCTAAAACCGTAAATTGGGCACTCAGTGCCCAGAGCGGTTTTCAAGGCCGAATATCTCGTAGTGCAGGTGTCGAAACCATTCCATATGACTTTTTTATAGCCTGTACTCTTTTATTATTGGACGTAGATGTACTAACGAACAGTACAGTCAAGTGGCCCAACGATACCAAGCAGCGGCTTGTTAACGCGCGGACCCACGCACAAAGCGACCCACCTCCCGCCCATCCGACCGAGGGGCGCTCCGCTTATCGTGCGGTTACGATGATCGCGAACATGTAGACAAATGACACAAAACTAACTTTTTAAAAGAGCAAGTAGGAGTGGCACTGTGTATTAAGTGGGAAAGATCGTTATAAATAGAACACAGAATACGAAAAGGGTTATGAAGAGCATAATTAGAATTACAAGTTTGAAGAGATATAGGTACAAAATTTCTAGTATTTCTAATAGGAACAGCAAAGTTAATTTGGTTAATTAATTCAGAAGAATCAATTTCACCATTAATTAATTTGTGAAAAAAGGAAAATGAAAGCATTATTCTACGATCACTCAGAGAAGGAAGATCTATTAGTAAAAGTCTACTACGATAAGACGGCAAATCATTGTTAGTGTCCCAGTTAAGACCTCTAAGTGCGAAGAGCAGAAATTGTTTTTGTACCGATTCTATTTTATTCTGATGAATTTCGTATTTCGGAAACCATATACAAGATCCATATTCCAGAATCGGTCGTACAAGAGAAGTATACAGAGTTTTTGTTAAGTAGGGATCGTTAAACTCCTTCGACCAGCGCTTAATGAACCCCAAGACACCAGATGCTCGATTGGAAATTGAAGAAATATGCTTGTCAAACTTAAGCTTTGGGTCCATAACGATGCCCAAATCGTCAACCCATTCAATTCTATCTAGTGGTTTGTTGTCAAGAAAATAAATATTAAAAAAGGGCAAACATCTAAAAAATGACATTACTTTACATTTACTGTAATTAAGATTTAAAAAATTTACTTTACACCACATTTGAAAGTTGTCTAAATCTCTTTGAAGCTGTTGAGCAGCTAGGGGAGTTGCTGCTGACGTGCATAACTTTACATCATCAGCGTACATCAAAACCCGACAGAACTTTATAACCGATGGAAGATCGTTTATAAACAAAATAAATAATAAAGGACCAAGATGACTACCCTGAGGAACGCCTGAAGTGACCTGAACCGTCTTGGAAACGGACCCTTTGAATAAAACCCTCTGAGTTCTAAGAGTTAGGTAGTCTTTAATCCAAAGAACTAGAATATTTGAAAAGCCCAAGAGTTCTAGTTTATGTATTAGGAGATGATGATCTACAGAGTCGAAAGCCTTACTAAAATCAGTATAAATAACATCAGTCTGCAATTTGTCCTGAAAACCCTTGATAACAAACGAAGTAAATTCTAACAAGTTAGTGGTAGTAGATCTTTGTTTCATAAATCCGTGCTGGCACGGTGAAATAATAGATTTACAAAGGTGTTGAAGATGGGAGGTTATTAATTTTCAAAAATCTTAGGAATAGCAGACAACTTGGAAATACCCCTATAATTTTGAACATTAGATTTGTTTCCTTTTTTATGGAGAGGAATAATAAATGACTCTTTCCAAATTTTTGGAAAGGAGCCTAACTCCAGGGACAAGTTAAACACTTTAAGCAACGGCTTTAAAAGACCATGAGCGCAGTGTCTATGCACACAGCTTGGCACTCCGTCAGGTCCTGGGGAAAATATAGGTTTCAAAACATGAAGATTATTTAAAAGTGAGTTTTCAGTGATTTTCAGTCCAAAGATGCGATTCGAGCCATTAACCCGATAAGGGTAAGGCAAACCGACTTGAGATTGACATGAGCTATAAGTCGTTTGAAAAAATTGGGCAAATATATTTGCAATCTCCTGATCAGAATTGGCCTTCGTTTCCTCAAAGAATACTTCCGTTGGGAGTGTCGATGACCTACGCTTCGCATTAACAAAATCAAAAAATCGCTTTGGATCCTGCTGAAACTGTAATCTACACCGAGTCAGGTAATTCTTATAACATAGGTTATTTAAGATATCAAAACTGGCACGAGCAATCAAGTATGCAGAATAGGTTACCGATGAGCCGTTTTTTCTAAATCTCTTGTAGAGTTTAGATTTTCGATTTTTGAGAATTGTCAACTCTCGGGTAAACCACACAGGTTTGTTAGACCTGTTTAGCTCACCAACCGGGACACATAAATCAAATAAAGAATATAAGGTATTATAAAAAATACTGATTGCCACGTCCAAGTCGTCAGACTCGTAGAGGGGAGACCAGTCAGTTTGGGATAAAAGCAGAGCGAGTCCCTCAAAATCAGTTTTCCGAAAATGACGAACTCGACTCAAAGGCATCCTGAAATTGCAACGCGTTCGGGAAGGTAAATTAATCAACAGCTCCAACGTAGGATGGTATAAGTCTTCGGGATAAGATATAGGCTGGGAACGGGAAACGGATGAAGATGATGAATCCAAAACAAAAATCAGATCAAGCATTTTATTGAGAGAATTTGGGATAGCATTAATTTGACTCAATGACATCCCAAGTAGGTCGATTAAAAATTCATTCGGGGCCGTGGGAGTCAGGGCACCAGAGTCAGGACAAGAAATCCAAGTAGCTTCAGCAATGTTGAAATCACCAAGAACTACAAGAAAATCACGATCAGAAAGCAAGGCAGAGACAGAATGAATAGCAGATAGATGTGTCTCATAGATAGAGAGATCAGAAGAAGGAGGTATATACGAACAAGTGATAAAAATGTTAATACCGCAAATGTTTAGCTTTACAGCAATAAACTCTATATCAAAAGAACTATCTAATACGACTGTTTCAGAAGGAAAGTCTACATTCACAGCAATAAGCACTCCACCACCACGCCGAAGAGTACGGTCCTTTCTGTAAATAGAATATGTACTACATAGAATTTCGGAATTGAGAATGTCTTGCCTTAACCACGTTTCAGTAAAGGCAATGACATGGAAAGGGAAAGAAAGACTATTAAGGTATAAGCTAGTGAGTTTACTACAAAGACCTCTTACATTCTGATAGCCAAGTAAGAAGGAGGATGTTAGTTTTTTGAACTATCAGTTATTGGGAGAGTTACCTTAGAACCAACCACCGGAAGGGTAGATACAATCGGGGGCCGATTTTTTTTTCCTTGCAGTATACTCTTTCACAATTATGTGTTCTGGCCAAAATTCTTTGCAGCATATAGTGCAAAAATCTTGATTCGGAACACTGATTTTCAAAGACGTATCTACGTATATTCCAAAATTTCATAAAAATCCGCCCATATTTGGCAAAGTTATGACCGAAAACATGAAATATGCCCCTAAACCGTAAATAGGGGCACTCAGTGCCCATACTTTTTTTCAGGTAGTTTGTATGAAAAATTTGTTTTTTAGCCCCTAAATGATGCTTGTATAGGGTTTTTTTTTTTGACACATGTTTACTTCTTCTACCTTAACCTTTTTTTGTTGACACTCACAAGGATAAAATGCTGTTTTTTTTTCAAAGTTTTGGTCAGTTTGATTTCAATTGTGGCAGCAACAAGATACAATTTTTAGTTTGTGGAAGTGAAAAAAATCAAAATGAATCAAGACGCGGAAAATCTAATGCAATACTTATGCAACAAGGACAATTTGACTGAGGAAGAAGAAAGGCAGTTGGAAGAGTATTTGGGCCAGGACAACAATGGAATTGGTGGACGTAATTACAATTTATTATCAACAAATGAATCAAATGGCGAAGAAAATACTATCCCAAGTGATGAAAGTGACTTTGATGAAAGTGACAATGAGCCGCTTTCCAACATACGCTTTGGAGAGTACTTGGAACAAAACACTGAACTTTTGGAAGACACTGAATTAGAGGAACAACCTATACCAGTTGAACCAAATCGTGGACATAAATATTCTAGTCAAGGTAAAAACAATAATACAGTTTGGTGGCAGCATACAGGCTGTTTGAAATATGCCATTAAGCTTGGATTACAAGAACAGCAGAAAAAAGGAAAACATTTATCAAAGAACTGGCAATGGATTTGGCTCTCAATCATCTGCGCTCAAAAACTAAAGTAAATTTTACAACAAAACTGGCAATGGACCTAATAGGATTCAAATATGACACCACTGTCCAACGGCGGCTCCCAACTATACAGGTAGTTTGCATATAAAATATAAAATATTTCGTTTTATTTATATATTTGTTTGTTTTTTTTTCAGACAAACCTACAAAAAAAGCGCTGCGCTTCATGCCGAAAAGAAAAAAAAGGACAATAAAACAACTGCCCAGTGTGATCTTTGTTCTTTGCCAATGTGTACCAAGCACTACATTAGGAGTTGTCAACCCTGCTATATTCGCAAATTCAATTATGAGTCGGATTCAGACAGCGACAGTAATAATAATCAGCCAACAACATCGACAGCAGCAAATAGCAGAAAACGCCGTAGAAATTCGCCAATAAATTTATAATTTTTAAGTTTTATTTCAAATAAATAGTTTATCACATATATATTATGCATAATTTTTTTGTTCATTAGGCTTAGTTTTAACAATAAATAAAAATAAAAATAACATTTTATCTCAAACCACCGAAATAATAGTGTTTTTATTGAAAAAATGCATGCAAAAAGACGTTTTCCCATAAGAAAAGCATTGTGGGCACTCAGTGCCCCTATTTACGGTTATGTGTTGTAAAACCTATTTACGGTTTGAAGGTTAATAAACAGATTAAATAGCAAAGGTCCAAGGTGACTACCCTGGAGAACACCAGAGGTAACAAAAATAGGTTTAGATACCGACGATTTAAAAACTGCTTTTTGTGTTCGACCTCACAAGTACTCCGAAAGCCACAGTACGAGTTTTGATGGAAATCCAATAATATTTAATTTTGAAGCAACAGAGAATGACTAACAGAATCAAATGCCTTACTAAAATCGGTGTAAACAACGTCAGTTTGCATTTTTTCCTGGAACCCTTTGATAACAAGCGAAGTGAATTCAAGACGGTTTGTTGTAGGTGATCTACGCCTCACAAAACCGTGTTGATAAGGCGATATAATTGAACTACATGTGTGTTGCAGTTGAGAACATATAATTTTTCAAAGACTTTAGGAATGGCGGACAACTTGGATATGCCCCTATAATTTTTAACGTTAGACTTAGAAGAATTTTTATGGAGTGGAATGATAAAAGATTCCTTCCCTATAGCAGGAAACACTGTTGTGTCAACCGAAAAGTTAAATAATTTATGTAATGGTTTACAAAGTGAATCCGCACAGTATCTAAGAATACAACCTGGCACTCCATCAGGACCAGGCAGATAGCCTGGTTTGATAGAGTTAAGGTCACTTAGAAGCGTACACTCAGTTAGAACTGGGATATATATGCAATTAGACGATTGAACTTGAAAAGGATAGGAATTACTACTACTATTCATATTCGATGAGTATACTGATTGAAAATACTCAGCAAATAGATCGGCTACTGCCTGATCAGAACTTGCTTTTGTATTATCAAGGTATACTGAGGACGGCAAGCAAGAAGACTTACGTTTAGAGTTAACAAATTTATAAAAATGTTTAGGGTCACGTGAAAAGTTTAGTCTACAACGATTAAGATAATTATTATAACAAGATGAGTTAACAGAAAGAAAACTAGATTTTGCTATTAAATAAGAAGATAAATCTAAAGTGGTTCCTGATTTTTTAAATTTTGTATAAGATTTTGTCTTCGCGTTTTTCAATTTCGATAGTTCCCTCGTAAACCAAGGTGGCTTATTAACACTTAAAGAATAAGTGAGGGGAACACAAATATCCAAAAGCGAATTCAAAGTCCCATAAAATATGGCAATGGCTGTTTCTGTATCACTACAAGAATAAAGACGAGACCAATTAGTATGTTGAAGAAGATAATTTAATTTAGTAAAGTTAGTTTTACGAAAGCAACGGGTTTTGAAAGTAAAAGTAAAGTTTTAAAGTTTGGAAAGTCTAAAAATGAGGGTTGAAGGAATGTGTTTAGAGGAAGAACTATATCCACCTTTGCACAATTTGCCCACAAAAATATTGTTTGTTCGTTTTAACTTAACTTTATTAATTAGTTGCACCGGCTGCTATTTATGCGTCTGTTTGCATGTGATAATCGAACGAGAGTGATCTGAGCCGATTTTACAAGAGACGTACAAAAGGTGTGAAGCATACAATGGATTATTCTCACATTTCGTTTTGGTTAAGAGAGCGCATGAGCTTTTAAATGTGCTAACATACGAGCTTTAAGAGCATGAATTATGATAACATAGAATGTGATAAGAGCAAGCAAGCATTAGCGGAAGGCATTTACATTTAATACTATTTAAATAATAACAGCGTATAATTGAATGTTCTGCTCCTGACATACTCCCCCCGTTGGAAGTGATCTACTTCTAACCGATGTGGTCAGAAAGGGGCAGAACGGCAAGCTTCTTCACAGCTCGTTTGGCCAAACCACTAGAAGTTCGAACGGTTGCCACTCTGGGTACGCCATCTTCTCCTGGTATTGTAGACTCAACTTTGCCAAGTCGCCACTTTAAGGAGGGTAGATTTTCGTCTTTAAGCAGCACCAGGGCGCCAGGCTGAAGAGCAGTTTGTGACGTCCTCCATTTGCTGCGTTCTTGTAGAATTGAAAGGTAGTCGGTGCTCCATTTGCGCCAGAAGTTTTGACGCATTTGGCATACGCGTTGCCAACGACCCAAACGACCTTCCTTTAAGTGAGTGATGTCAGGCTCGTCTATGGCGGTGAATGTTGATCCAATAAGAAAGTGCGCTGGGGTGAGAAAGTTTAAGTCATCAGGGCTTTCTGAAATAGCATACAAAGGGCGAGAATTAAGAATTGCGGAAATTTCATAAACTAAAGTTCGAAGTTCTTCAAGGCTTAGAAGTGCAGAACCAGCAGCTCGATAGAAGTGATATTTGGCAGATTTGACTGCCGCCTCCCATAATCCACCGAAGTGCGGAGACCGAGGCGGTATGAAGTTCCAATCAATTCCATTTGTGAGGCAGTACTCTGACACAGCGCTGTTGTGCGGGTCGCTCAAGAAAAGCTCCTTCAATTCAGCCAATTCGTTTTTAGCACCGACAAAGTTTGTGCCATTGTCTGTCCAGATGACGCGTGGCTTGCCTCTTATGCTTATGAACCGCCGCAGAGCAGCAATGAACGATGCAGTTGACAGGTCCCGGACGACTTCGAGATGAGTGGCCTTTGTGCTGAAGCACACAAAAACGGCTATGTAGCATTTAATAGGCGCTTTGCTCCTGCCGTCAGGCTTATGGTGAAATGGACCGCAGTAATCGATTCCTGTTGTGTGGAACGCTGGGTTTGGACGAACGCGATCTGCAGGCAGCCTGCCCATGATATGCTCGGCATATTTTGGTTTTAGTCGAAAACATCGCAAGCACTTGTTGACGACGCTGGCCACCGTTTTGAGCCCTCCAATTGGCCAATATGCTTGTCTAATTGTTGCGAGAAGACTTCTAGGACCAGCATGCAGAAATTTTTGGTGGTAATGCACAATGATTGCACTCGTCACCGGATGTCCTTTGGGTAGGAGGATAGGATGCCTGGCGTCGTATTTCAACTCTGAATTTTGAAGCCTACCCCCAACTCTTATCAATCCATTTACGTCAATGAACGGATGGAGCGAAAGTAGCTTGCTTTTGGCTGGAAGTGACTTCTTTGTAGAGAGCATCGCATAGTCCGAAACGAAGGCGACTTCTTGAATGTTTCTAAGAAGAAGATATGTGCCCATGCGTAACTCCTCGACGGTCAGCTTGTTTGAGGGTTGAGTTTCCTTTCTCGATATAAGGAGCCAAAATCTGCGAACATAGGCAAAAATACGTTGTAGAGAGGCAAAAGAATTTTGGTATTTGCATGGGGTTGATAAATCATATTTTGACGTGGTGATGAACACCTGTCGACGTCGTTCTGGCAGGTTAACTGCAGGCAGCACGTTTGCAGGCCACTCTGAGCTAGACGTGCCAAGAAACCCAGGCCCATATTGCCACAGCTGATGACCTACAAGCTCCTTTGGCGTACATCCTCTTGATAATATGTCAGCTGGATTGCAGGATGTTGGTACATGATGCCAAGTCATTCCTTGAGTAAGCTCCTGTATTTTTGCCACACGATTAGAGACAAATACGTTGAATTCTGCTGGCGACTCGCGAATCCATGAGAGCGCTATGGTGGAATCGGACCAGCAGTGGTACTCACATTGAAAAGGTACAATCTGAGCAACGTTGGCGACTAGTTCCGCCAGAACTAATGCGGCAGATAATTCCAATTTTGGGATAGTGAGAGTCTTAAGAGGAGCCACTTTAGATTTGGCACATAGAAGATGAGATGAGATTGAATCTTGCGATTCCGAACGAATATAAATGCAAGCACCATATGCCAGGTTGCTTGCATCGCAAAATGCGTGAATTTGAAATGAAGCTGCACGAGCCATAGCGTAGCGAGGAAATTTGAACGAGCTGACGATAGAGAGTTGAGAGGAAAGCTGGCTCCATGCAAACTGTAGCTCTTCTGGCATTGCGTCATCCCAATTAAGCTTTTGTTTCCATAAAGTTTGTATAAATATCTTTGCCTTTGTGACGATAGGAGCAATTAAACCAAGCGGATCATAGGTTCTGGCAACTGTGGATAAAACGATGCGTTTCGTAGCTGGTCCATCTGGCAGGATTTTCGAAAAGTTGAACAAAAAGTTGTCAGAGCTGAGATCCCATACCAGCCCCAAAGCCTTCGCAATTCCAGTTCCGTCGTCAAATGCTAAGAGCTTCTCCTTGTCCACTTCAGCCTCACCATCTAGCACAGCCGGCTCGTTGGAGCACCATTTGCGTATTGGGAAGTGTCCACGGCTAAGCAGCAGTTGACTTGGCGTTTAATTTCCACGACTTCTTCGATGCTGTCTCCACCAGACATAAGGTCGTCCACGTAGAAATGGTTTCTCACGATCCTCGAGCCAATAGGGAAATTTTCTTCCTCTTCTAGCGCTAGCTGATGCATGGTTCTTATTGCCAAGAACGCTGCAGATTTGGTTCCATACGTTAGTGTGTCCAATTTGTACGCCTTTATCTCATCAGCTGGACTGTCACGCCATAAGATTATTTGCAAATATTCATCCGGATGAGAAACTCTGACGCATCTATACATTTTACAAACATCTCCACACAGAGCTATTCTGAAAAAACGAAATCTGAGCAGTGTTGTAAATATCTTGTCTTGAATCGTGGGACCTGCAAGTAAAAGATCATTTAACGAGTATCCAGAAGTCGACTTTGCAGATCCGTCAAATACTACACGAAGTTTTGTTGTTGTGCTGTCAAGCTTTTGGACACAGTGGTGTGGCAAGTAAAATCTTGGTGCTGTGCAGTCCTCCGAAGCAAGAGACATGTGACCTAAACTGAGATATTCGTGAATAAATGCCGCATACTGAGTTTTGAGATTGATGTCCTTGGCAAGTTTTGCCTCTAAGCCTTTGAATCTGCGTAGAGCGCGTTGATACGAATTCCCAAGATTGCGAATATCAGATTTAAATGGAAGTTTTACCGAATACTGCCCATTTGGTAGACGGATATGATTTTTCTTGTAAAAATCCTCACAAAGCGAGTCCTCTTCTGAGGCCGAGATTGGCGAAGAATAAGAAGTTTCGATTTCCCAAAATCGTCTCACTATGTCTTCGAGCGAATCATCTTGAACGTGATGAGCTGGCGATTTGGCGAGAGAAACCAGTGCTGAGTGTTTGGTGTTGGTATGCGAGATACCTCCAGATACTGTCCAGCCGAGCTTCGTTTCTTGCAGTATTAACTTGCTGTCCGCTAAACGTATTTGCCCAGAGCAAATTAAATCGAAAAATAGCCCTGCTCCGATAAGCAAGTCTATGCGTTGAGATTTGTGAAATTTCGGGTCAGCAAGAAGAATGTTAGTGGGTATCTGCAAAGTTTTTATGTTAAAATCATACTGGGGCTGGTAGTCAGTGATGGTTCGTGTCACGACGGCTCCAAATGAAGCTCCATAGCTTGCATTTTGCGACCTGACTACGATATCAACAGCCCTATCTGCATCGAGCGACGATTCTCCGATTCCAGATATTGCTGTATGCGAGCGACGAGTTTTGAGCTGCAGTTGATTTGCGAAGCGAGTTGTTATAAAATTGATTTGAGATGCAGAGTCTAAAATAGCACGACATTCGCTAAATTCTCCAAAACGATTTTGCACCAAGACTATGGCCGTGGCAAGCAGGACGTAGTCATCAGGCACAACTTTTGAGGCTAGGTGTGGAGGGCTTGAGCTTGTTCGAGATATGAGCGAGGACGAGGCTTGACTTGAACTTGGCAGGATCAGTGATTGCGAGGAACTAGGTGCAGCATTTGTCATATGCAGAAGCGTATGATGCTTTGCTTGGCAGTGTCTGCAATGACCTGACCTGCACTGTTGTACAGAGTGCCCCTTGCGCAAGCAATTTAAGCATAAATGCAATTTTTTAGCTTCTTTATAACGCAACTGTGGGGATATATTGAGAAACCGGGCACATTTCGAGACAAAGTGCTCTCCGGAATCACACAATACGCATGATGAATTTGCATTCGACGACGAATGTGCGTTTGAAGCAACAAGGGAATTTTTGTTAAGTTTATGTGATAATTTTCCAACCTGGTTGCTATGTTCTGACGTTACAATAGCATTATCCACATTTTCCATAGTCCTGCACCTCCTTTCCAGAAAGGTTGCCATTTTTGTCCACGTTGGCAATTCGTTGGTTGAAAATGACTCCTCCCATCGCTCACGTGTGCGTTGATCCAGTTTCTGGGCCACGATGTGTATTAAGAATCCATCCAGGATTTCGCTTGGATTAGCCAACGAGTTTATAGCCCTCAGATGCGAGTTCATTTTGTCACTGAGCGCCCGCAAGCCAGTAGCTGAGCCATTCTCCACACCTTTAAGTCCGAAAATAGCCTTTACATGTGCCTGGAAATGAAGTAATTTGTTATCAAACCTATTACAAAGCAGTTTTATTGCTATATCAAAATTCTTCTCTGTAGGCTCTAAGGAACGAATCGTTTCCAATGC
Source organism: Scaptomyza flava (assembly GCA_030179655.1). Taxonomy (NCBI): domain Eukaryota; kingdom Metazoa; phylum Arthropoda; class Insecta; order Diptera; family Drosophilidae; genus Scaptomyza; species Scaptomyza flava. The sequence continues at coordinate 12,085 of JARNME010000330.1, read as the reverse complement.
GACTCCCTCCAAACTGGACAGTAGATGCTGAAGTTTTTCCACTTTTGTTAACTCAGCGTCATTTTCAACAACAGTGCTGAAAATAGAGTAGAAATTTGGCCAATCCATATAAGACCCGCTAAACTTTGGCAATTGTAGTTGAGGTAGCCTGGATGTTTTGATGGTGAGATTGCTGGATGTTGCTGTGTCTCCCAATAAATGGCGCACTGAGGTGGAGTTAGCATCGTTGCTCTTGCGTTGTATAGCCATAAGCTCGCGAGAAAGCCTTGCCATAACCTGAACAAACACTTCATCAAAAAGATTGCGCGCATCGGATGCCAGTTCCAAAAAATCAATTTTTTCCAAACTAGTCTGCGCCGTGTTGAAATCAGCCTTCATATTATTCACCATTTCAGCGCGCACCAAGAGATCAGCTTCATCGAAGGCGGCGACTGTCTCATCATCCAAAAACGAATTTAAAGCAGTTAATTGCCGTTTAACAGCCTCAGCCTTTGTTTTGTAAAAGTCACGATCACTGGCACCTGTCTCAGGCATATTTAAGCGTTTTGATGTGTTTTTAGTTCGCAAAATATATCGTTGGTGAATTATTAAAAATCACCTTGTTGCTACACAAAAGTAACTGTGTTGCTCAGCGAATGCACTTGTTGTAATGCACAGCAATTGTCCCGCACGAATCAACACAAAGCAAAGTTGGAAACGAATTGTCACTTATGTATGTATATTTTTTGTTACCGACATATGAATGTTTCAATAGCCACGAAAAAGAGTATATATTTGTTACCGATTTGTAACAAATATCCACGAGAAAGCGTATTTAAACACCAAAATGTGTTTCAAAAGTTTCACAAGAACACCCTGTTTGTGCAGCGGTTAAAGTTTATTGCGGCGGTTTTGAGTTTATTGAACTTGTCAGCATCTGTTGCTACCCAAATGTGACAATTATGCTTAGCGCCTGTACCTTTTGCACTGTACAGTAATTATTCCGACGCACGAAAAAGCACACAGCACAGAGTGTAAAACGTATTGTCAAATGTGTTTGTATGTATGTATTTGTTACCGAATTGTAACAGATAACCACGAAATGTTTGCAAATTTGCTACCGAATTGTAACAAATTAAACCACGAAGAAAGTTTATATATTTGTTACCGAATTGTAACAAATAAACACGAAAGAAAAAAAAAATGCAACTTTGATTTTAATAAGCAAGTAAAACTGAGATATCACGTCGGGGTCACCATTGTTTAGAGGAAGAACTATATCCACCTTTGCACAATTTGCCCACAAAAATATTGTTTGTTCGTTTTAACTTAACTTTATTAATTAGTTGCACCGGCTGCTATTTATGCGTCTGTTTGCATGTGATAATCGAACGAGAGTGATCTGAGCCGATTTTACAAGAGACGTACAAAAGGTGTGAAGCATACAATGGATTATTCTCACATTTCGTTTTGGTTAAGAGAGCGCATGAGCTTTTAAATGTGCTAACATACGAGCTTTAAGAGCATGAATTATGATAACATAGAATGTGATAAGAGCAAGCAAGCATTAGCGGAAGGCATTTACATTTAATACTATTTAAATAATAACAGCGTATAATTGAATGTTCTGCTCCTGACAGAATGGGTAATGATATAACTTTTCTGAAAATTTCGTCCAAATCGGTTTAGAAACACCGGAGATATCGAGTTTAATCGAATGAAGTTAAGTCCTTATACCAAAGTCAATTATAGATTTAATTTATTTATTGCAACTGGGTTCAGGGTATCTTCTAGTCGGGCTCTCCCGACTAGAGCCTTCATACTTGTTTAGTTTGTTTTTGTTTTGCATTGCTGTATTGTTGGTGAGCAGCGTAAGGCAACTAAGTCAATTCTTTTATGCGTGTAATTTTGTGTGTATGCATGTGCGTGGGCTATTCGAGAGAAGACAAAACCATAGACGAATAATGTATGTAACTGGCCGCTGGGCAAAACGCAACAACAACACGTGCTGGCTCGTCGTTGCTACGCAGTTTTGGTGGGCCTGGGCTTTATAATGATTTTTAATACTTTGCTTGGGCTAGCTCCCATGTGCATATTTAAATGTATGCGTAGCATTTGCCATGGCATTCATTAACCTTTCTCTACTATAATGAATCTCGGCAAACGCTAAACAGCCAATATTTGAAAAAGTTTGGTGCATATTTTTGTATTATTTGCCTACAAAAATTAAAGAAAAACAATACTTCCAAGGCAGTCACATTTCATTTTTGGTGCTGGTTGTTTATTTGCAGGATCAGGCGAACAGGAAAATAAACGAGCGTCTAATAAAATAGGCAGGCAAATATCAGTTTTGCATTGCGGGTCATATATACTTTTTCATGTTTTTAGCTCTATGACACTTTCCAACAATTTTGCCATTGCATCTATCATACAGTTATGCAGCGATGCGCAGAAATGCCGAACGTGTATTCAATAGTGCATTTGTCAAGGAAACGTAAAACAAAAACTAACAAAAATCTTAACGAGCAGGCCCAGCAAGAATGAAGCAACCGCACATGCATACGCATACTAACACATTTTTACCGTTTTTGCTTTCCGCTGGCCCGCCGCCTCCCTTTAATACAAAGGCCACTAAACGCAAAGCAGAGCTGAAACAAACCAAGCAACGTGCTGGGTGAGACGCATACAATGCGCAAAGTTAAATACAAGGGGTATTCTAATATTCAATTTAAGTCAATAAAACTCAAATACATAATTTTAACATACAGATAGTTAATTTTCAGTATATGAATGCAAAATATGTTTACTTTAGTGTTAGTTAATTTATTTATATACAGCTTGTTTCATAAGTTGTGAATACCCAAACTTATTGCCAACATATAAATAAGCATATAAACCCGACCATATATTAAAGTATCTGACGTTTATCTATTAAATTGCATAAAGCCCATATAAAGTCTACCCTTTCTTGTTGAGTAGAGAAAGTTGCTACTAATTTGCCCATTTGGTCTATTGGTAGGGATTTTGTTCTTTTTCATATTTTTGTTTTTTTCTGTTTCGGCAAATGACATCAACAAGTGCACTACTGAATACACTTTCGAAATTTGTGTGCATCGCTGCATAAATTGCGATGGCATAACTTGTGTCTAGACAAGCAGGAGCAGCAAGAAGCGAAACACACGCAAACACACTGTGACAAATTTTTACCCTTCTTGTTTGCCGCTGGCCTGCCGCTTGTCGTACTCTTGACACTTGGGCCGCTGAGTGCAAGTGCAACTGAAACAAAAACGGCTGCACAAGCTATCCGCTATCGCGCTCCCTCACATTTATGGCTTATTGCTTTTGTTATTCTGTATACCATTTGAAATATTTCTGAATCGAACCTCTGAGACAAAGCTTTTCTTACCAATCGCCCACTCTTGAGATTGTACTCTCTTTGGTCAAACATAAATCTTGATATCCCTATCTCTTCCGCACTCACTAAGCTAAGCTAACCATAACTAAGAGGCTGCACCACCCATACCTAGCTCTTAAGTTGCTTAGAGGAATAACTGTAATGCTCTTTCCAACATTATGTTTTTACATACAATGGTAAGGTAATTTGTTATGCATTTTAGTTCATATTTAATGTGCAATGTCCGTCATGGTGTCCGCCCGTCTGTCCGTCTGTATGTTCGCAACTTTTTTCCACACCCTTCAAGCTAGAGACTTGAAACTTTTTAATTCTCTTTATCTATGGGATAGTAAATTAAAGTGTCAAGAAGGGGGTTTTACGATAACTGAGGGGCTGGCAAATTGATAAATTCGATTACTCAAAGCTGAAAAAATCAACATATTTCGCACATCCTTACAGCTAGAACTACCAAATTTGGTAAGAAGTTAGCAAGCGACCTCCAAAAAACTGCATCAAAAATTTTGGAGCCACATATGAAGATAGCAATTGACAACTCACAAAGATCTGCAGCAAAAATTTGGATGCCATATTCACCCATTCCGGCGCAGCCCCCCTTGCCTCACTTTTTATATTTACACTCTCTCGACTTCGTAAACACAACAGCGTTAAGGTTAGAAAAGGAATGGCTTTCTGCTTAAAACATATGCATTGATAATGTAATATGAATAAAATAAACTTTGCTTTTAAATTTATTAAAGTTATGACGCTACACTTGCTAAACACACAATAAGAGAGAGAGATATTTATATACATACTAGCAAGTGGCCCGCTTACTTCGCTGCGCAGATAGTTTATATAAATTTTAGCAATAGAAGATAGATACAAATAAATAAATTAGAAAATATTTCACAAAGCATTAAAGCAAAGTATTTAATATTCTCTTTTCCACGCCACCAATGAGGTAGAGAATCAGGCGCGCCATTTTTTATTGTGGTTTCCCCAGTAGGCCTTATCCACTTATTGAATTGAATTTGCAATTATTAACAATTGTTAAGAGCTTCTTTATAAACGATATTGGTTGTATTTCCGTCAGGTGCTAATACAAATAAACTTTTTGGTGAACTGACTAAGCAGGCTACATAAAATTTGCCATGACAAAAACAATCGTGTCTTAAGTCTTGTCCGGCTAATTTAAGAGTTTGTCCCTGTGATTTATTAATTGTTAAGGCAAAGCAAACTTTTAAAGGAAATTGCAATCTTTTAAATTGAATTGGCAATTCAGAATCAGAAGGTATTAATGGAATTTTCGGTATAAAAACCGTTTCCCCTATACCATTGCCAGTAAAGATAATTGCTTCGACAACATTCTTATGAAGGACTTTAACTTGCAATCTTGTACCATTGCACAGTTTTGGCGGTTTCAAGTTGGGAATCAACATTACAGGTGAACCAATCTTTAAAGTTCATTTATGTTGAGGCAGGCCAGCCGGATTTAATGAATTAAGAAACTCGACGTGGTAATGAACTGCATCTTCGATTTCAGTCACAGAATCAATAGAGTTATATGTCATTTCTTCACTTTGAAATGATTTTAATAAAAACTCGTTTATTTCCAATGCACTGTCATATCTCGCAGTCAAAATAGCACTTTCTGAAAACCATTCGATTGATTTTTTAGAGATATTTGCAATATCCGGAAATATTTTTAGAGTTAGTTCTTCAATACTTTTTACAACATGACAAAAAGTTGATGGTAAAGCTATTTTGCCATCATGGGTTGGAAATAATCCATTTCCTATTTTAAGAAGCATTTCTGCAAATTCACCAGCTATGCTATCACCTTTTAAGTGCACTCGCATATTTTTTGTTAATGCAATTTTCTGTATTTTGGGCCACAAAATTGAAGACGCATTTATTTCATCTGCTGTTGTTCCTCTGGGGATCACTGGAAGAGTTTGTCGAAAATCACCAGCTAAGTATTCACTATCTCAAATGTCTTTCAAAGATCGATCTACAGCTTCAAAAGCAGTAAGGATTAGCTCATTATTAACAACAAAATTAATGCAATTTTCATAATTTGTTACTCTATGATATTCAATATTTGGAACAATTTCCTCGGATCTAATTGGTAGTGGAAGTCCATAGTAAGTCAAGTTTTGACCACCAATAGACAGTACAATATCTTTAATGTAAATAAGACATTTATTTAATACATGGTTAGGTTAGTTTAGAGCGGTTACCAAGGAGGGATACCCCCTCGGCGCACTTAGGCCGCACTCGGCCCATTGTGATGCCGCGAAAGGCTCTGAGACCCCTCTATCACTCTTGGTATGACTCCGCATCATGAGTCCATCCTGTGACTTGGATGTACCTTGCTACATCTTTGGGTCTTTTACTCGCAAGTTAAGATAGATCTTCGAAGAAAAAGTCACCAAGGATTCTTTGCCTAGTTTTGCATAAGGCCGGACAGGTACAAAGAAGGTGAAGAACTGTTTCTTCTTCCTCCTCGTCTCTACAACTTCTGCAGAAGTCGTTGTGTGGGACCAATAATCTGGCCGCATGTGCCCCCACAAGCCAATGCCCAGTCATCACTCTGGTAACAATAGAGCACTTGTTCCGGCTTAGGAGGCAGAGCTCATTTGATCTTTTCCGGCATCTGGTTGGCCAGGTTTGATGAGCAATACGTGAGTTGTGAGTGGAGAGCTGCCATACTCTGTTGGCTTCCATCTCGAAGAAATCTCTTAGGTTGAGTCTACAGGATGCCATAGGTATACCAATGCACTCTTTGTCTGGAAGGAGTTCCATGGTAGTTCCTTATCTGGCAAGTTCATCAGCGATGCAGTTGCCTTCTATGTCCCTATGTCCTGGGACCCATACTAGGCATATGCTAAACTGCTCTGCCATCTCGCTTAGAGATTTGCGACAGTTATGAACAGCCTTAGAGTTCGACGTGTACGACTCCAGCGATCTAATAGCTGCTTGGCTGTCTGTGAGGATATAGATTTTACTGACATTACACCTATGTGGAATGCAACTTAGTGACTCCTGAATTGCTAGCACTTCTGGAAGACGCTACAGTGGTCAGGGAGTCGAAAAGCTTTGCGTAAGTTAAAATTGGCGCAGAAAATGCCGCCTTCCACTCTACCGTCCAGCTTTGAGCCGTCTGTAAAAATTTCTATAGCTTCCGCAGGTCTTGCGGGCAAGCCTTCTTCCCAGTTCTCTCTAGTTGGGATTAGGGTGGTAAAGGGAGTGTCTAAATACACCTGTGGGATCTGATAATCCGTACTGTCTGGTATGAGTGGATTGTCTTTCAAGATACTTGAATGTCCAAAGTCCTGGCCTATCCACTGTTTGGCTTCCCTCATTCGGAGCGCTGACATAGTTGCTATTTTCCGCCCCATCATTTCGACAGGTAGGAAGTGCAGTATGGCATCAAGAGCGTTACCCGGGGTCGTACGTAAAGCTCTTGTTATGCAGAGCGCAGCAGTTCGCTGCACCTTTCCTAATTTCCTGGTGACTGTTTTCTTGTCAAGTGCAGGCCACCAGACAGAAACACCATAGAATAAAATTGGTCTGATTACCGCAGTGTAGAGCCAATGGACAACTTGCGGAGTCATGCCCCATTTAAGTCCGATTGTCTTCCTACAGGCGTATAGAGCAACATGTGCCTTCCTTATTTATATTATTATATTATATTATATTATATATTATATTATATTTAATACATTATTCACAATACTTTCATCAATATTTCTGTGTTGTGAAAAATGAAAGGCTCTTAAAATATCTCCTGAGAAACTCTCTTATAAGTATTCCAAAGTTTAAGAGCATCTGAAATTTGACAAAATACTAACATTATTGCAAAAATTTCTCTCAGTTTTGTAGGATTTTGACATATGACAGCTTCGGCTATAGTTGAATCCCAGTGCTTATCATCTTCTAGTAATCCTAGAGCTTTACACGCCAATTGAAATGATGCGTATGCTATACCATTAACGGTTTTTAAATTTAAAAACGAAGTTGGGCCCCTTACAAAATGTTATAAAAGTCTTAAATATAAACATTCTGTATTATTGGGATGAATAGTGTAAACTCTTCCCAAAGCTGAATCTCTTTTAACTCCAGGAAAATGTGGCACATCATGCCCTCGTTTCCTTCTTTGAAATTCTTTATTGTTCCATGTAAAATACGATGGAACTTCACAATATAGAAGCGTTCTTGCAAACTCATCACGTGTGCATAGCTCAAAGAAGGCTAGCAAAGTGGTTTTGGGTGTAGTGCTTAATCTGTCAAGTAATTGTTGCGGATTATTGGGGTTAAAATATATCCGTTGATCATTTTCTAAATGAACAGCTAAGTGTGTAATAGCCGGAAAACGTTCATGTATGGGAAATGCAAGGATTCTCCATACCGCTTCTGAGCTACTTATATGACGGCCACTTTCGTACTTATTAATTACATTACGTTGGTCTTCAAGAGTAAATTATGTTTGATCACTGCCCTTGTTAACATATTTACAAATGTATTTAATAGACTTAACAGAACTACAATACTCAACACTTATGTGAGCTTCAAATGTTCTCAATAGTACACAGTTATAAGGCACAACCCAACGATTATCTATGCAATTACCATTTATATTAGTTGCATTACCACCATCTTCTATCGCTCTTCTACGACATAGAGGGTAACTATCTTTTCCATTCACAGTTTTTTTAAGGAACTGTCGAGGAAACCTTTTGGTACATTTTCTATTTTTCATGCATGGCGATTTATTATTAAATGCACCGCAAGGACCATGAATCATATTTGACTTAACAATGTTAAATAACAAAGGATCCTCACATGCGTTTGTTATTTCGGCACAGATAATTTGATCGATTTTATCTGGTCTTATTTTATTTTCTAACCAAAGTAGAATATATATATGTGGTAAGCCCCGCTTTTGCCATTCCACAGAGTACATGAAACACTGCACGCTTCCAAACAAAGAACCTTTTGTCAATAGTGACATTAAAGCTTTAACTTTTAAATGAAAAACTCGAGCTATAATATCGTGACGATCATGCGGTTTTTGACCCGGTAATAAAACACTTTTAATGTCATACCATTGTGGATTGCATGTAAATGTTATGAAAAGATCTGGTCGCCCATAACGGCGAACATATGTCATAGCATCTTGAGTCTTTTCATGAATATATCGTGCAGAGCTTGTAAGAGAAGATGGTAAAATTACCATCTGACCAAGTTGAGCTGCGACAACATCTTGTTGGCCTATTGCATCTTGTAGATGTATATAGTTATCTGCTCTGAGTTTCGCTTGAATGTAGCGAACATAATTTAACCGTTCTATATAAGTTCTCCTATACCATGAGCAGAACAAGTTTGCTTCAAATTATCGATTATATTATTATTATTTTTTATTTATTTATTGTCACCCATTTCGCACCCCTTTCCACACCTTTTACAAACATTTAGCTAGAGTCACCAAATTTGGTATGAAGGTTGCAATTGACATTCCACACAGATCTGCATCAAAATTTGGATGCCACGCCCACCCAATACCGCCCCCAGCCCCTTTCCCCACCATTTACAAACTTTTAGCTAGAGTCACCAAATTTGGTATGAAGATAGCAATTGACATTCCACATAGATCTGCAGCAAAAATTTGTTTGGCACGCCCACCCATATTGCCCCTAGACCCCTTTTCCCCACCTTTTACCAACTTCGAGCTAGAATCAACAAATTTGGTATGAAGATAGCAGTTGACATTTCACAAAGATCTGCAGCAAAAATTTGGATCCCACACCCACCGAATCCACCTCCAGCCCCCCTTTCCACAGCTTTTACAAACTTTGAGTAAGAGTCACCAATTTTGGAAGGAAGATATCTAGTGGCATCTCCATCTGCATTGTAGAATCTTAAAGGCAGCGTACTCCCCTGCCACATCCGTATTCCTTTGCAATCAGGCCTCTTATTACCGGTTTTAATACTGGTATCGAGTATGCCGCAGTCGGTTGCGTCCGACTGCATCGTTTGCACTTGTTCTTTTTACGTTTTTTCGACAAATTCACTATTGAATACACTTTCGGCATTTGTGCGCATCGCTGCATAACTGTATGATAGTTGCGATGGCAAAATTGTTCGAAAGAGTCATATATGTAGCTGAAAACATGAAAGAGTATGTATGACCAGCAATGCAAAACTGATAATTGCCTGCTTATTTTACTAGACGCTTGTTAATTTTGCTGTTCGCCTGATCAGCAAATGTTCGATGAGCACCAAAACTGCCTTGGAAGTATTGTTCTTCTGGTTTTTCTTTGGTTTTTTGTAGGCAAATAATACAAATTTAATATAAAATTTGGCTGTTTAGCGTTGAGAAAGGTCAATGAATTGCCTGGCAAATGGTACGCATACATTAAAATATGGACATGCATAGAGACAAGGACACACACATGCTTATGGTAGCTAGCCTTTCGGCTAGCAAAAATCAAAAATCAATGCCTGGCTACCACCAAAACTGCAAACATATATATTATATATGTATGTTTTTATTAATTGGCTCATTTGCTTTGCTGGTGCTAGGTCGACGCAATAAGATAAGCAATAAAATAAGCGCACATAAGGAATACAAGGAAAAAATGGGGGTACAGCAATTGAAGAAGCCACTGCGCGCTTGAAAATCGCAGGCTAGCGGCGCATACACACAGTATGGCTGGCTGATTGTGCTATCAACAAAAATGTTGTAGCAAAGTTAGGAAGCGAAATGGCTGGCGAATGACACACGAAGCACGAGAGAAGCCCGAAGTGCGCTCTCAGAGCGAGTGGTAGCTACGCTTAGTTACGTTACGACTTCCAATTGAACAATGGAATTTTGCTGTTTGGCTGCTCTATTTAGTGAATTCTTGTTGGTTGTAGCAAAGTTAGGAAGTGAAATGGCTGGCAAATGACACACGAAGCACGAGAGAAGCCCGAAGTGCGCTCTCAGAGCGAGTGGTAGCTACGCTTAGTTACGTTACGACTTCCAATTGAATAATGGAATTTTGCTGTTTGGCAGCTCTATTTAGTGAATTCTTGTTGCTATTATATAATATGAAAAATAGAAAACAACTATATATAATGTTGCTTCAATTATTAGGTCTAAAATCGACTTATTAATTTTGTTAAAAAAAAAAAAACAACAAAACAAATTAACAACTTAATTTAAACAAATACTTCAAAATAAGTCAAAAATTGACTTCACTGTACAACGTTACAGCGTCTATACAAAGTATAAATTCAATAAAATTGAATATACCAACTTATATTAATTTCATAGGTTATTCAGACTGCTTAGTTTTATTTGATTTTTAAATGCACTAAAGCAGCGTCTATATAACTATTATATAATATGCAAAATAGAAGACAACTATATAAAATGTTGCTTCAATTATTAAGTCTAAAATCGACTTATTAATTTTGTTTAAAAAAAAAACAACAAAACAAATTAACAACTTCATGTAAAGGAAGTATTATAAATAAATAAATACTTTAAAATAAGTCAAAATTGACTTCACTGTACAACGTTACAGCGTCTATACAAAGTATAGAATTCAATAAAATTGAATATACCAACTTATATTAATTTAATAGAATATTCAGACTGCTTAGTTTTATTTGATTTTTAAATGCACTAAAGCAGCGTCTATATAACTATTATACAATATGCAAAATAGAAGACAACTATATATAATGTTGCTTCAATTATTAAGTCGAAAATCGACTTAATTTTCTTGTGTTTAAAACACAACAAAAGAAATTAAAATACGTTGATCGTTAGTTAAATATATAAATAATAGCAATTAAATATTTTTTATAACTTATCATTAAATACGAATTTGAAATGAACGTGTATACATACGTATTTTAAATTAATGTATATATATATATATATATATATATATATATATATATATATATATATATATACATATATATAATACGAATATATATATATATATAATACGAAAATCAGAATATTAAAAAACTCACTGATTCAAAAAGTAACTTTCGATGTTATTAGTATAATTAATAAAAACAATATTACAAAAATTCACTGAAACAAAAAGTAACTTTCTTTGTTCACATTAAAGGCCTCTACGCAGATGCTAGTACATCGCCCGTACCGTAAAAACTTCATATAAAAAAAACAGTCTCGTACAGCGCCCGTACCGTATTACGAAACACTGGTATGCAGCTCTGTTAGTCACAAGCAGTAGCTTAGTGTTGAACAATGAAAATGTTAAATAAAAGCTGTGCTGTTGTTACTGATGGAATCAATGTTCAGCAATTGTTTACGGGCCTTAAAAGTGAAACAAGATGTCGGCAAACAAAAGTAGATTCGAAAATTTTAATAGGGATGCGGAGAAAATTGCTTTAATAAAGGCTATGGAACGTCGGCCAGTCTTGTGGGGCATTACGAGCAAGTTTGCATGTAATCGTTAAATGCGCGTGGGAGAAAGTTGGAAATTGTCGGGCAAGAGCTGGCATATACATTTTTCGAAAAATTTTAACAAAGTTGGCCTTATTCAGGTTAAAATAGAGCCATACTTATTGTTTTGGCAGACAATGCTGCGCAAGAAGTATTGAATAAAAATATATTAATTAATTAATAAGATACAATTTAAATAACATAAAACAGGATTGTACTGCCACTGATCTATTATAGGGTAT